>JAFMSR010000017.1:36682963-37037963 GCA_022818135.1 Saxidomus purpurata
TCAACTAAAGGTCATAACCTAAGAAATAGATACCAGCGTTGGTAGCAATAGTTGACCACCTAGTTACAGTGGTTTTCCATGTATTATGTCTCTTTTTAAGGCAATTACCCTTACTTGACCACCAACCTACACTGGTTTTCGAAATAGTACGCCTCTTTCTAAAGCAACAACCCTTACTTGACCACCTACCTACACTGGTTTTTCCATGTATTATACCTATTTCTAAGGCAATAACCCTTACTTGACCACCTACTTACACTGGTTTTTCCATATATTAGACCTGTTTTAAGGCAATAACCCTTACTTGGCCACCGACTTACACTGGTTTGCCATGTATTATACCTGTTTTTAAGGCAATAAACCTAACTTGACCACATACATACACTGGTTTTCCATGTTTCTAATGAAGACAATAACACTTATAAGTTGACCACCTACCTACAGTGGTATTATACCTCTTTTAATTGGAAATCACCCTGTGTTGACACTTTTCCATTTATAATACTATTTGTAAGGATATGTCCCTGAGTTGACCAACTACCCCCACTGGTTTTCCATCTCATTATTACTCTTTGTACGTTGACCACCTACAGAGACTGGTTATCCAAACTTTGTATTATACATTACATGTAAGTGAAGACACATTTCTTCATTTCTATATTGCCTGTCGATATTCTTTCATCTGAATTATTTGTTTTATTTATCTAAGATAATAATTAAAATGACATGCAATCGGTCACACAGCAATTTTCTCCTAGAACTAAACTTGTGGGAGGAGTTTCAAATAGTAGCGGAACCGGTGTACTCTCGATACTGGTGTCAATTTAGCGACGACCACTAACACAATGATTAAGGTATGGGGATCGGCTCGTAAAATTTTGCATGTTGTCAAAATGAAAAACTGTAATTTGGTTCCGAGCTTCGATTATTCATACATGTGTCTAGTGCGAAATGCTTACTGCTTAGTAGCAACTTGTTATGGACAAGTGCATTGAAAATAGCAATATTGTACTTGCAAATAAATTGTGTATTTAAGTCTTAGCTTTACGTATGGATCACATTAAGAACAGCAATCAATTGCCTTTAACATACACATTTTATAAACATAATATACCTGCACTTCTTATTTGTAACTCATCATTTGGTAGTAAGCACATAGCATTTAGCTCTATACACTTTTCATTAAAAAAATTCCAGCAGAAATGCGAAAAGGCTATCTGCATATACATACATATATGCTTGCACTTCCCATTTGTAATGTATCATTTCGTAGTAAGCACTTTGGCCTTAATATACTGGCATAGCACATAACATTTAGCCCTACACACTTGTCATTTAAAAACTGTCTAACAGAAATGTTATAAGGCTACATGGAAAGGTGTACATACATGAATGCACATGTCATTTTTCATAAAACATTCGGAAGAAAGCATGTTGTAATTTTTACATGAATAATCTTCCATAAATGTGTACATCAGATAAATTATGCCATTTTTCATCAGTTGTAAAGAGCTCCACGGCACGACCATGCAACACAGACTCTATATACATATATATACGGACCAGTCACCTTTTTTAAACTTACAATACTTTTATGTTGCTAGAAACAATCGATATAAAATGAATTATAGTTTAAACTAAACTAAACTAAAACGAGATGCCGAAAATGTTAAAGCCATTGGACTGTTGAAACAAATAAATATCTTTAAAGAGGATAAACGGCATTGAGCCGAGTTACCATCAAAAACATTTACCCGAGATCCGCACTTGAAACCAGTCGCAGCCAGTCATTGCATAACGTATTCTAAAAATAATGTGTACAGTCTATACAGGAACCTAGAATATACATTATTGATTCTAGGTTCCTGGTCTATAGTAGCGTATGAATGTACACATTCATTCATAATGAAGTTTTTTACTAACGTCATTTACGGGGGTGCCAGATCCCAGAAATTTGTTCAGCCAGAAAATTGGCCACTTTGTGCAATGTTTGTCTTGTCAACCGTATTTCAGTCATTTTACAAGCGGACGTTTTTAGTATATACGTAAAAATCGTTCCTAAGAAAGTTGTCAATGGAGACGGCTTAACATAATGCCTAGGACATTTCTTTATAGACCGGCAGTTCCTACATTTATCAATGAAGCGATCACGTGATAAAGACGGTCGTTTTCGTATGAACAAGAACGATTTTGCTGTGCAACTATGGCAATTTTTGAAGTCATTCTCATAATTACTTTATAATCTATATATCTACTAACTAATTACAAAATATTTGAAGAAGTACGTTCGGATCCTAATTGCAAGATGCGTGTATTGTTAATGTATTCATTTGTACAATTATTTCATTAGGACTGAATAACGAAACAGTTTAAAAGACTATAGTGTAACGAAGGTATATACCAATCGAATACGGTCAATATTAAACACATGCAAGATCATGTTTGATTTAAACTTTTGGAAGATTGCATAGCAGAATGCACAAATAGATCATATTCACTATCTAAACCTGTACTGAGTATACTTCTGTCGGCTCTTCCAAATATCAAGAAGAGGTGATAATTGCTTTTTCTAAATAGACAGCGATCCTATAAAACCATTTTGAAAAAAATTCAACTGTTCCTGTATCTCTTCAGTTGACCGTATGTTTTCCAAAGAACAAATCGAAAACTCAACCGTGGAGAAACCCTCCAGAAAAGTCGAAAACACGAAAACGACGAATAACTAGTTTGTTGAGTTTTCAACTTAGTGAGGCGAAATCACTACAGATTAAAGGCGAAAACACGACAAAGGTCGGAAACATTAATACATCGTGTTTTCGCCTTTCGTCGTGTTTTCAACTTGACGGCGAAAAGTCGAAAACACGACAAATTAAATGCGAAAAAACAACAAAGGCCCAGCGAGTGTTTTCGACTTTTCGCACCGCTAAGTCGAAAAAAGACATGGCAAAAATTAGCCACCATGGTACATACAGCGTCACCTGTCTAACAATATATTTGGAGACAATTAATCCTGGTTACTTTATTATTTATTATTTATGATTTTGAAGTTATTTAATTTGACACCAGTTTTAGGGAGTATCCCTTTAATGATATTTTACCAACGTTACTGGCTATTATCTGTACAAAAGAAAATCACAACGAAAACACATATTATAAATATAGCGCGATATGATGTTCAATGATATTGAAAAAAAACCAAGAAACTCTGACTAACATTTTGTTTTCGTGAAGGTGGGACAAAATTAACGAATGAAAGTTAAACGTTGATATTCTTAAAAGGGGCACTCTCTATATCTAGCAGATTATATTCTCCAAGCATAAATAACGTGGTCAATGAACATAAAAGTATAATTAAATACATCTTTAAAGAACAACATATATCGAAACATTCCATATTTTAGCATTGATCCCAGATCTAGGTAGACTACTTACTAGTCTGATAAAATTTATGTTTTTTTTCAATATACTGTATTTCTTGCACTATTTCCAGTCTATTTGATATGATTTTGCTTTGTACACTGGGGCAGTTTTATCTCTGTCTCTATCTCTATGTTTATCTCTCTGTCTCTCGCATGATGACATCTGACATGACGTGTCCGAGAGCGATCCAATCGTCTACAAAGCATTTTTCGTTATCGAACTTAATTCAGAACTTCACTTGTCACAAAGGTTAATGGTCTTTATTATTCAAAGGCGGGATTCAAAATAAATCGTCATACCGTTGCTAAATTATTCAACAAACATTGAAACAATACAAGCAATCTACGTTGTTTCAAATTCTATACAAATGTCACATGAAATTTTGATGATGCGAATATACAAAGAAAACTATTCAACTTTCTATTGTCATAGACAACGGCTTTGAATTTAAATAAATTACGATACAATACAATACAATACAATAAATTGTATTTTGAGTCGGCAAGAGTTAAAAACATATCAACATAAGCTCTCCAGGAGCGTTGACAACCGACTATTAACAAAGGGTAAATCATTAAGTACTGTAGCTGCAATTTGAGTAAAAAATATAGTATGGATCAATTGAAATTAAATTATCTACTTAACCTATAAAAGAAAGCATGCTGATCTTGACTAGAAGCCTAAAAACTACCATAAGATAAACAAAGTAATATACTGAAAGGACAAAATAATACAAACTGTGTGACTAAGAAATGTCTTAAGATAAATATATTATCACAAATTAGATTTGAAATGAACTGATCAGCAGCTATCACATAGGTTGAGGTAAATCATAGAATAGCACATAAAACAAATAATTTTGACAGGCAAAAATAAACAAGAGGGCCAAGATGGCCCTATATCGCTCACCTGTATATAAATTGCCAATAATACAAGGGGTCATGATTTTAGCATAATTCGTAGAGGTCCACTACACAATGCTTAGTAACATTCCAAATATATAAGCTCTGCCTGTGGGCCTTGTGTTTTCCTATATAAGCCTTTGCGCAATCAAGTGACCCCCCGGGGGTCATGATTTGAACAATCTTGGTAAAGGTCCACAAGGCAATGCTACATGCTAAATATCTAAGTTCTACGCCTTGTGGTTTCAGAGAAGAAGACTTTTAAAGTTGTTCCTATGTAAAATCAAGAGACCCCCGGGCTGGGTTAGTTTGACCCAGGGGTCATGATTTGAACAAACGTGGTAGAGGTGGTAGAGGTCAACTAGGCAATGCTTCATGCCAAATATCTCAGCTCTAGGCCGTGTGGTTTCAGAGAAGAAGTTTTTCCTATAAAAGCCTATGTAAAACCAAGTGACCAAGTTCTTCAAACTGTATGTAAATAACGTATTTAAGAACATATAGTCATATAAAAGGGCTCCAGTAAAAATTCCAGTCACGTATATCTCTTAATAAAAAAAATATGCTACCAATTTCAAAAGCGTTTGCAAATTTTAATATAAACATTTAGAGTAGCGGTGCCGTGCAACCGACATTTTTCATCGATTCCTGCAAATTCCTACATAGATTTTTGCTTATTTTTTATTCTAGCCTTTAGTTTCATGTTTATGAATAAGCATATCAATTTAAAAAAAATTTCAACGGTAACTGAGAGCGAGCAGCTTTAAATCTTGCAAACAATATCCGATTAAGCCGTCCGACCGCTGTACAAATATCTGACGTCACTGAAAATGTTTCGGTCATTATTGTCTTTTGCTAATCTTATAGTGATGATCATCTTAAGTAATTCCGGACACCCATGATAAGCTCCGCCAAGCAATGTCCAGTATTTCTTAAAACAAATACGGTCGGTAGTCATTGAAAACTTTCGAATATAATATCCCTGCCCCCAACGTAAAGTTATGACTTATGTCGCCGCATGGAAATGGAACTTTTAAAAAAAAATCGTCTAAATTCAAATTCCTATCACGGACCTCTTTATACAGGTGCGTGGTTCTATGTTGAATTTTCAAATAATGCGCGTAGTATTTGCAAGTGCCTGTATGTATAGGATATCGACCGAGTACAAGGTCTTTCTTTGTAGGAAGACCTGTGCACGGGCTGCATGTAACACCGAGAGCGCGTAGTAGTATTTGCAAGTGCCTGTATGTATAGGATGTCGACCGTGCACAGGTCTTTCCTACACAGAAAGACCGCCGTACGAGGTCGATATCCGGCCTACACACCACCAACAAGTCTAACATGTCTGAATTTAGTTACATTGTTGAAACGGAGTACGATTCTTACAACATTTTATCACAGGCTCTGGATGCTTTTTTAAGAACAGGATGAGAAATGTTTCTAATGCAGAGTACGTACATGTACTTTTAGATGTATTTTTTTCATCTGTTATACATGAGTGTTCGTGAAATAACACGTTGCATGAAATATTTGTACGGTATTTACATGAAAATATATACATGTATTTCAGTTTTTATACCCTCGTAATGAAGTTTAAAAGGGAGTATACTTGAGTCGCGTTGTATGTCTGTCCGTGTGTCCGTCCGTGCAAATTTAACTTCAAAGTAGTGATCGGTACTGAGCGTATTTTTCGGATATCGTCGGCATGATGCGCTCAGGTTTTTATTCAGTAATGGATATAGCAAATTTTAAGCAACCACCTGCCGGAAATTTATGAAACTATACTTGAGTGTTTGGTACTTTTAATGCATATCGTCAACGTGTTGCGATCAAATAATTAAGTTACGGCCATTTGATTTTGAAAACGTATAGCAGTATCGTTTACATCGAGAATTGTGTCGGCCTTTATTCAAATATGCATGTGAGTGTCACGATAAATGACTTAATCGTGTAAAAGGGAGAAAATGCATAAGCGACTGGTTAGTTCAGTCGGAATTGCATTGATCATTAAGCGAAAGGTCCAGGTTCGAGTCCCAGTCATGACCGGCTGCATATTTTTTCTCAGCCTGTGACATTTGGCGCCGAATATATAACCATGGCGGGGGATATCCATTTACGAAATGTGCTTGTTGAAAGGAGGGGATCTTCTTCAATGTGTCCGCTGAAATATTCTAGAGTGCGCATAATTTAAGAAAACAAATTTAACCTTTACACCGTAAATTTCTAAAATGGACTTGATCGTTTTTTACTATGGTCAGTACCATTAAAGAATGATCTGTGAAAGTTAATTAAATAAATAACGAGCAGTGCAGAACATGATCAGACTACACAGATGTGCCATCTGATCATGATATGTACTGGTCGAAAGCGGGGTAAGGGTTAAGCTATAGTTCTGAAACATTAGGCATGTGGAGTTTTGCCTTTGCAGTACAATTATTACACTATACCTTGGAGGAAGGCGCACATTTAGCATGTTTCTAAACAGTTTGCTCTGTTTTGTTTGTATCTCAGCTATTGAGCAAAGGGTAGAAAGATAGGAAAGCAATTTTATTTTTTTATCAGAAAAAAAATGTCGGAAATTGCTATAAATTCTAACTAAAACCTTTAGATATAATCTAGAAGCTTGATTACAAGTTCGGTAAAATCATATGTCTACATTGTAAAATTTAAAAGCCTTCTCTATTAAAATAGTTTTGACATGCCGGTTACAAACAGTTTCTACATCTCTTTTTATCATATACAGTAAATTTGAAATGATATATATATCACATATTTTCAAAAGAATACTAGAATTTGTGGTATGGAAAATATAAAAAGAATATGTACTGGATCGATGGTGTTTAGTTTCTTTTTTCTGTTCTTTTTTGAGACCTACGATTGTGTTGTAAAATGACCCGTTCTTTCAGAAGTAATTTTATGCACTTGCGCAGGTCTATCTGTGCACGTGGACAGGTCTGGCAAGAGAACTACCAGACCTGCCCACGTGCACAGATAGACCTGTGCACGAGCTTTTCTTTGTTACTGTTCGTCTTTCCAAAATATATGGACCCATCCAAACAAAAGAGTAGGTGTGTAACTTTTGGAACGCCCCTTTGTACGCTCTCTTTGACTAATTAAAAACAGTTGTATTGATGACCTTATTCATTTCAGGAGGCGTCGCCAGCGCTTCGTTACTGTTTCAAGCGAAAGTACTAGTATCTTATGCAATAATTAATTATACCGATTTGCGTGTGATTAAAAAAAACTGAGTTTAAGTTAAAATGTACTTAAGAGAAGCTTATCTTTGTGTTTTGCTCATCTGTGAAACAGTTTGGTGTTTCCAGCGCTATTACAATTATACCAGAAACTATGTGTTTGACGGAAGAAAGTGTGGGATAAACGAGGAAACCTTACATATCGACAACGCTTTAAGCGTTCTGGTATGTTCATCTGCCTGCTCACACGAAAACACGTGCATGAGTTTTTTCTATCAATGGAAAACGCAACAGTGTTATGGCTGTCGAATTGCTTACGGAGAAAATAACAACAAAGTTCCGACACAAGACTTAGCTGATTCGGTGTATTTTACACGATACCGTACGTAAACTTTGTGTCATAAAATGTTTATCAAGATTTAAAATTAATTTGGTATAGGTTATAGGTCTATATTACAGGAATAAACACATTTATTACGAGGGAGCGTCAGAGAACCGATGCAATAAGTTTGTTTATTCCTGTAATATGGACCTATAACCGGCTTACAGTTTTCCGATCTACAGACAATATTTGTATTGAAATATATAGAGATTAAGGGCGGAGCTTAGCTCTGTGATGTCACAGTCTCACTTATTGGAAAAATAAGTGAAATAATTATTTTCATATTGGAGATATTGAGTCAATATGGAGAATACAATTAGTTTTTTTTTAATGAAATAGGGGCATTTGATTAGATTGCAAAGTAGGGCAAACTGTAAATGATTATATTGATATCGCATGGATCTGTGTGTCTTGCATTACATATTTATATACAGCAAATACAATTTACAACCGTCCATACTACGGAAATGACGAAATATAAAAGTCAGTTGGAAACATGTTAAAATGAAATGCTAAAACTCTGCAATACATATCTAACTTTACTAACATGAAAATGTTGATGTGTAACAGTTGAACTTGTTCTGCTTTTACTTGTCACTCTTATGTATCAAACCCTACATTTATTTGATTACTGTCCTTAACAATTATTTCACAATCACTGGTACATTATTTCACAATCACTGGTACATTATTTCACAATCACTGGTACATTATTTCACAATCACTGGTACATTATTTCACAATCACTGGTACATTATTTCACAATCACTGGCACATTATTTCACAATCACTGGCACATTATTTCACAATCACTGGTACATTATTTCACAATCACTGGTACATTATTTCACAATCACTGGTACATCTTAGGAAAAAGACGTTATAGCTGCTCGTTCACACTTGCCGTTGAAAAAATTAAAATTTCATTTTCATTTCATTAACAATGATATAGTAATACATTATATGTGAAACTAATGGCTAGAATCAACAAAATAAATAAATATATAGGTAGGAATTTCCAAAAATCCATTGAAAATGTAGGTGAACTTGGTTTTACGGCATCGCTACACTAGATTTTTTATAGTGGAATTTCAAAAGCGTTTGTAATGCTTTATGATTTGGTAGCGTGTAATTTCAAAGTTACAGATATAATTCACAGGAATTTATTCTGGAACCTTTTTATTTGACTATTAATTCTAAAATAAGTTATTTTCAGAGAGTTTGATGAACTTAATTTTTACATGAAAATCTGAGAGGAGCAGCTGCTCAGTTACCGTTGAAAAAATATTTTTCAAAAAAATTGACATTCTTATTCATAAATATAAAGCTAAAGGCTAGAATGAAAAAATAAGCAAAAATCTAGGTAGGAATTTGCAGAAACCGATTGAAAAGGTCGGTTACACGGCACCGCTACACTATATGTTCATATTTTTGGAAATTTATGCGCATATTTTTGAAGCATGATTTAAAGGAATCATGATACAATCAATGCGTTTAACCCTTACCCTGCTTGCTGCAAATGATCAAGTCTTTGCAACCAGTGTAGATCATGATCAGCCTGCACATCCATGCAGTCTAATCATTATCTACACTGTTCGATACTAGGTCAATGCATTTTCACTGAATACCTCGGTAAATAATTCATGATACTGTCCGAATTGATAGGTGGAAGAGTACTTTTAGAAATAAACATGGTACTGGTAAGACTTAATTCTTTTTATGAAAGAAAACATGTAAAGACATAGTTTCCATTGATAAATCTGATATGTTCTTATATGTTTTGTATATATTATATATTCATTGAATTTTATATTTTCATGTGTTGTGAATGTAAAAATTACAATCAAGTAAGAAACATCTGGGCTGACATCATTGATAATAAAGCATGAAGGAACTAGGGTTCAAGTCCTGATAATAATAAAATATCCAGCATTATACTAGGAGAATTTTGCAGAATTCTGTCATTAATTACGCAGTGGATTGTGCGTTTGTTGTTTTCTGCGCACACTCAAGCAGACGAAATCCACGTGATTAATTTTGTCTTTACTATTGGTCAGTTGTTAGCGATGCTTTACATAACTTTCATTAAGACCCTATGTATTGCATAGTTAGGTGAACGGTTTTATTTACAATGTCTACATTATACTTAAAATGGGTTTTCATGATTATTCACGTTGGCGACATATGTATTTAAACTTCTAAATGTTTTAAGTAAGCGAAACATCTTCCGATACTTTTTTCTGAGCTTTGATGAATCTGGTCGTAGGGTCCATAAACAAAGCTATAAAAAACCGTAGCCTTCAAGTTTGTGGAAAAGTTATTAAAAAGCCTTTGAATATGTCCAAAGTTTTGAAATAAAGGCCGAAGACGTATGTATTTGGTATCGTATTGTTTGTAATCAGTTAATACAATTTATTTATTCATTTCATGGTGTTTCATCAAATATAATACATAGATTTTATTTACAATAGTAATGTTGGCTGCTCCCTATTTGATTGTGCTACCTCATGGTACAAAATTGAAACCTATTAAATACTGGCAAGGCGTTTCCACGCAACGACAATAACTAAAATTTTTAGGAACAACATTATATCGAAAAATGCCTTATTTTAGCACAAATATTCAACATAGAGACATTCTATAATAAATCGCTATCCACCCACTTATTGTACAACAACAACTTCACATTGGTTATTGAACGTTTTATGGTCTTTTAGGTTAAGTAATAATACTTGCAAATATTGTATCATTTATGCTCTTGAAGTTATTTAATTCAACACCAGTTTAAGGGTGATCTACCTTCACCGTCAAAGACATGCTAGGCCACAGTGCAAACCGCTCGAAACACGTTACAAGATATTTTTGGGAAAAAAACCCATAATGAATCCGATTATTTTTGAACTACTTCAACAAATTAGTTGACCTGTATAAGAATATTTAGATATTACAACATTTATAATGTTTTGATATCGTATACCTGTCATGAATACTTAATCCTGATTGGCCGATAGCGCTCACGTGCCGGGTCCGCAAAAGTCCTCGGTCAATATCGCTTTTAACAGGACGGCAAAACTTTGTATTGACCTCAAAATTAGTATATAATTCTATATTGTAGGATACCTTGGATGTATCAATGACTCTCCACGTATACTAGAAGACAACTTTAAGTATAATGAACAAATGACCACTGAGCTATGTTCATCAAGATGTGTGGCGGAAGGATACAAATATGCAGTAACCGAAGTAAACTATTTTTTTGAAAGTTTTTTTTAGAGCGTATATTGGGAAAACAGAGTGTATAATTAGAACAGCTCCACCCCCTGTGGGTACCCTATTTCAGAAAGTATGAATTACCTGTGTTAGAATGAATTTCTTTTAAGCAGTTTTGGTAAAGGATTGTAAAATGATTAATTTCACCATTTTGTATTACATTCTGATCACTTGTTTTGAAGGAATCACTTTTCTTAAAACAGTTTTGGTTAGGGACCATAAGATTATTAATGTAACCAACTACAATGAAATTCTGACAACTGATTCAGAAGGAAATTTTTCCCCACGTCTATGTATAAGTTAAAACGGAAAGCAGCCATACCATACTTAGGGGCCTCATTTTTAAATGAATGGTACTAATTTTGTGAATTTCAGTAAACACTCATTTGATAATTTTTGTGTACCACATATATTAAGTTCAGACATTTGGTTTAATACAAACGGGATTTTTAAATTTCCATATAAAATACACAAGAAAATTCTATTGTTTTTGGACAGTTCGACTGAAACTTGGCGGGCCGAAATTCCCTGTAGTTGACAACATTTCTACCATGTTTTATTTATTACTGATACATGACTCCGGACGGACGGACAATGTCAAATTGTATCTCCGCCTTCGGCGGGGGATAACAAACATCAAAATTCGTTCGTGTGATTTCTATTTACAAAAGAAAATCAATGAATGATTACACATAGAGACGACCATAGCTCGTAGACGGGACAGTCCATTACTTAAATTGATTAGAGCGTAATTGTGAAGAGAGATAATAGTTTCATATGCACGTGTTTTCTTTATATTTTGTAGAGTCGGATTTGTGTTATATTTTGTAGAGTCGTATTTGTGTAATATTTTGTAGAACCGTATTTGTGTAATGTTTTGTAGAGTCGTATTTGTGTAATATTTTGTAGAGTCGTACTTGTGTAATATTTCGTAGAGTCGTATTTGTGCTTTTACAATAAGCTTTGATAATAAGCTCTATAAATTTCTATTTAAAGGCACATAAGTGGTGTGATTGCGGCAATGTACTGAAGCATGAGAACCAGATACCGGACACTCTCTGTAACACACCATGTGCAGGAGACGTTTCTCAGATTTGTGGCGGTAATGGGCGAGGATCCCTTTACATTTTACAGCCTTAGAGTCGCCGATATACATGTATACATCACAAACGTCTCATTTTACAATTTGCCACAGGAAAACGTGTCAGCATACACATTAGTACTTTATACTATTTAGAGTAATACCTGAATTTATTTCTCTTTCTTTGAGAAACACTTTTTGTAATGGTTATAACGTCTGATAGCATTCAATGCATTAAGACCATGCTTAACCTTATCAGATTTATCGATTATTGATTTTCCCATTCCCTACCTTTGTCATAACATAAATCATGCATAATAATGACACTTGCCGTCGAAATTCCACAGGAAGTTTTAACAAGTTCTATAAGCGCACAAGTCCCATTTAATATATATATAAAAAAGAGATGGAAACTAACGCCATTTACAAAAAAACTTCCTGTTAGAATACATCAATGAAATGCACCCAAATCTACACAGAAGTAATGTATCTTTCAAACAAGAAAGGCATTCTTAGAAATACACGGAAATTCCAGAATTAAAAAAAAAAACTCATTGATTGCTTCAACCCGAGAACTGGAAAAATTAGTTAAACACTGTTTAGCAGTTATCGATAAAGTCAATGTGATCATTAGCGTTAAAAGATAACTGCTTCTTTACTTAAGTTGTTAATCTCAGTGTTGATGTAAATATTATTACAGAATGTTAAAATTCATCAAACTTTTGGCGAAATTTTCGCGCTGCAAGAACTCGCAAACTTAAAGATATTTTTAGCTGTTCTTCTTGTTCTCTATTTTTGTCATTGAATGAAGGCGAATTGTAATAACTTAAAGCTTAATATAGACTGTGGAATAATTTAAATACAGACTGTGTTTAATAATCTACATGTGTAATAAGCTTAATATAGACTGTGTGTAACAAGCTAATTATAGTCCATGTGTAATAAGCTAAGAATAGATGAATAAACATTACATGAAGATGTTACGCACATGACCTGTTCTAAAGAAGAGTTTGAATCGTTTCTTTGCGTTGCTTAGAGTGGCTTTTGTGTTTTATATTGCCTTTTTACATATCATATAGAGTTCTTATCTTTTACGTTATTAAATGTTAGTCATTTGTGGCAAAATAAAATTTAGCTATGGTCCTTGCTATATAATGAATGCTGTGCTCTTTCACTACTGGCCTATATAATTGATCAGCGTCACAACAAAACAGTCTTCGTACATTTGGTGTATTATTCGGTAAATAACAATTAATTGAATGTTTTTTTATAAAAAATGTTGTTGTTTTTTGCACCATCTTTCAATGCGAAATCTGTGTCAACTAGAACTATCACTGAAGGTCATGAACACCCCACCGACACGGTATATAAAGTTTATGTAACATTTGATGCTTTATTTTTTCGACCTGTACAACTAAAGGCATGGTACTTATCACTTTCATTATGTCGAGCCCCTCTGACATTCACCTAGTGGCCCGAAACATGGACTATGCAAAACTAGGCATGGTACTTATCACTTCTGTGAAATATCATTAAATTGTGACCCGGGGTTTAGGTGATTAAGAAACTCAAGTTTCAAGCAAATGCCAAGGGTTTTTAGCAGGGTTATTCACAAATCAAACCTTCATCATTGGGAGGGCTGAACGCATCTAAAGGGTAAACTGTTTTAAAGTTTCACACTGTTTTGCATAATGAGCCAGTTAAAGGCGGCTCAACATATTAGAGAGACAAAATCTGTGATTGGTTAATTATTTTATAGGTTGGAGTAAACATTATTCGCGGAACAGCTTACCATTCTTACATGGATATAAAATGTAGTCGGTGTTTATGTCTGAAGTTCTTATTGTGAACAGCTGTGATTGTTTCACGATTCTATTGTAACTTGTGTTATATAATTTACATTTTCGCATGTCATATTTGTAAATATAGTTTGAGTATTCAGTTAAAATAAAGTATATGCTTGTTCTTGTATGCTATTTCTCTGTCGAATGTATGACACCACTTTTTAGCTCATCTGAGCTCAAAGATGAGCTATTGTGTTCCCCTTTTTTCCGTCGTCTGCCGTCTGTCCACCCTTGCCTTGTTAACACTCTAGAATTCTAATTTGCATGAAAATTGGTCAGAATTTTTATCTCAGTGATTTCAAGGTCAAATTTGAATCTGGGTAGTCTGAGGTCAAAAATGGGTCACACGGTCTAATCAAAGAAAAACCTTGTTAACTCTCTAGAGGTAATATTTATTTACCAATCATCCTTAAAATTGGTCAGAATGTTTGTCTCAATAATGTCCAGGTCAAATCTGAATCTGGGTCACCTTGGATCCAAAATTAGTTAATATTCTAGAGGCCACATTCAATATACAATCTTACTGAAAATTGGTCAGAATATATGTATCATTGGTTTCTAGGACAAGTTCAAATCTGTGGCACATGGGGTAGAAAACTGAGTCGCACGGTTAAATAAAATATTTACCTCGTTAACACACTAGAGGCCTCATTAATTACCCAATCGTCAGAATGTTCGTCCCAAGGATTTGTAGGTCAAGTTTGAATCTAGGTCACCTAGGGTCAAAATGTATGTCTCACAGTTAAGAAAAGCCTTCATGTAATTTGGTCAGAATGTTTACCTCAATGAGTTTTATGTCAAATTCGAACTGGGTCAACTGGGGTCAAAAACTAAGTCACACGTTACAGTCAAAGGAAAACCCCGTTAACATATTAGAGGCCATACTTAATACCAAATCTTCATGAATTTTGACCAGAGTGTTTGTCTGGATAATTTCAAGGTCAAGTTTGAACCTTGGTTACATTGGGTCATAAGTAGGTTATGTACTCGGGCAAGCGATATAGGGCCATCTTGGCCCTATTGTATACTCATACGTGGTACATTGAGTCACTTGCTGACAACAATTTCAGAGTTTTGATTGAGAAGTCATGGAAGTTTTACAGTTGACCATACTGCTGAAAATTTTTATCCCATGATACAACGACCGTGGTCGAGTTGTTGGAGTCGCTGACTTGCAATGAAATCACTGTAACCTCTCATAGAATGAGGGCCATTGGTTCGCGCCTTGCTACTGACCACGTCTCTTTATGTGAGGAAGTTGGCAGTTTCTTACGGAGGATAGAAATCTAGAACTGGTTCTACCCAGGAATGATTGTTAGGTAACCTGCCTGTTAAAATGACCAAAAACACGACAGGAACAGGCGTTAAACTCCTACAACAACAACAACGTCTTCTACTCACTTTTTAGACGTCGAGTGATCGTTAAATTCTCGAATATCAACTCAACAGGTGAAATGGAAAATATATTTGACATGTCTTACGATTATAGCTATACCGTAACAAAATTTTCGAGAGTAGACTGGAAATACCCTGTCGGTCGGTCAGTCCACTCTGTAATCTGGGAAGATTGAAGAGCGAACTCCCTCAAATTTTAAAGAATTACAATCAATATTCATTGGCTTACTCACCACGAGTAGTAACTGTGTACACACAAGTTTTACGTGTATCCATCAAAGTGTTGCCAAGTTATGCTCCTTTGAACTAAAACTTTTCTATTGCATGAATTTCATAGCACTAGGTAGTTTAGTTTAAACAATATTTTATTGATTTAATGCATTTACAAATATAAAGTGTAGTAGTTAAATCTCTGAAGTTAAAAGCGGCAGTTGAAAAAAATAATGACACTTGACTTCAATATCAGTAACTGTTTGCAATGTTTTTTGAGTATAAGTGTTCATTGAGTGAGCTACAATGTGTTCTAAGTCGTGTAAGCATGATTTGTTCTTCACGCGGTCCTTCCTATGTAGTAATGGTTCGAAATATGTTGCAAATTAGAGTTTAACCTGCTTATGAAAGAAGAAAGTGAGGACTAAGTTCTGTCCTCAAGTTAGAGAACAGGCTGACGGTAGAAAAGACTGCGACAACAGCTGTGTTCTGCAAGGTACATTTCTGGCATTTTGTGAGTTTCTAAAGTTGTATGCAGATAAGTCACCAACATTTGACGGGACAAGTGAAGATAGATATAGCGCAGCAAGACCATTATACATTTTATAGAACATGATAAGTTTGTATTACCGTCTTCTACTTTTAAGTGGTTCAGAACTAGTTTCCTTGTAGAAGTTTGTAAAGGAAACCAATTTTGTTGTAACTGTTATTATTCTGCATTCTTCAAGCTGAATTTTATCCAACTCAGTTTCTTCAGAAGAAGTTTGTGAAGAGCAAATTGTTTTTGTGCGTGACAGTTGTTGCAGAGTTATGCCATTTACTACTTTTATAACATAGGTAGATTGTGGAGAGAACTCTTCCTTCATCTTTCAAAGGATTGCATTGAATAGTGACACAAATAATCACCATGGGTAATTAATATGCAAGACACAAATTTTTACGTTGAAGAGTTATGCCCCTTTGAACTTAAACTTTTCTATTGCATGAATTTCATAAAAGCAAAGGCAGTTTGTGACCAAATACCTCATTCAGTTTTAAAAACCTGCATTGCAAACTGGGACTAACAATCACCATGAATAGTAGATGTGAAAGACAAAATTCGTGTGCGTATCCATTAAATGATTGCCGAGATATACCCCATTTAACTTACATAGTTGTACTGCATGAATTTCGTGTAGTTTGTGGACCAAACTCCTATTTTGAAAGAGTTGTAATAAATATTGGCACAAACAATCACCATGAATAGTAGTAGCACAGGTAGTTTGTGGAGCAAACAACTCATTCTATTTTGAAAGAATTGTAATAAATATTGGCACAAACAATCACCATGAATAGTAGTAGCACAGGTAGTTTGTGGAGCAAACAACTCCTTCTATTTTGAAAGAATTGTAATAAATATTGGCACAAACAATCACCATGGATAGTAGTAGCACAGGTAGTTTGTGGAGCAAACAACTCCTTCTATTTTGAAAGAATTGTAATAAATATTGGCACAAACAATCACCATGAATAGTAGTAGCACAGGTAGTTTGTGGAGCAAACAACTCCTTCCGTTTTGAAAGGATTGCAGTGAATATTGGCACACATTACTAGTATTACAATGAAGACACAATTGTAGTGTGTATCCATTTAAGTGTTGCAGAGTTTTGCCCCTTAAAACTCAGACATTACTCTGTAGTTGCTCATATTTTCTTGGGTTATTGAACTTACCTGTAACTTCGTTGTTCTCAGGAAACATCTATAATAGACAATTATATCTGTGTCACGCACAGGTTCGAGCTTTGCTACCGACCATGTTTATGTGAAAAAAATATTCAGTTCTTACGGAGGATAGGGTTCTAGTACTATACGGAGGATAGGGTTCTAGTACTGTATGGAGGATAGGGTTCTAGTACTAAAAGGAGGATAGGGTTCTAGTACTGTACGGAGGATAGGGTTCTAGTCAAAGTTATCGCAAAAGTTGGGGACAAGTTGTTATTGACGATTATTTTTTTATTATTATTATGTCGTTTCATTGAATAAAAATTATTGAAAGTTAACCAAAGTATTCACCTGAAACAATGATGAAATATTTCATCGCTATGAAAATGAAAATATCATGTTTGATAATAATCAACATTTTCTTAAAATTCGATCCCATAATTAATGAATAAAGTGGGTTCGACCTTGCAACAAAAAGGCGCTCCTACGTAGTAAACTTTCCTAGTTTGGTTCCCAGCATAGTGTATTGAAACTATTGGATCCCTGAACTTTTATTAGACGGGTTCGACAAGTACAAAACAAAAGCCGCGGGTGCACGATGGTAAGAGGGTTTTCAGGAAATTTACATCAAGGCTGTAATGTTTTCGGATAAATAGTCTTCATGTGTGAAAATTAAATGTATCGGACAATTTTAAGTCTTCATAATCTTCTGCGCCGACTTGATGATGTGCATCAATGTTTTTCTTGTAATCAATTGTGATAATATTTATAACCATTATTCATGTGTTTGTATATAATATATACAATGTATATATTTGCTTGAACATGCAATTATACATAATGCATATATACCGAAATCTATCTATCTATCTATCATTTAAATATCCGCAAATCAGTCTGACATCGGCAAAACGTGAACATTAATTGGCGCCAAGATTAATTGGTTTACAGTAATTTATTAGCAGCTTGTTAGTTCAAACAGAACTTTTTAAATGGATAATCAGTCTTTTGTGTTGATTTTTAACGTACATTATTGATTAATTATAAGATATAAAATCCTTACGAATAATTAAAATAAGCCGCGTCATATTTTCAGGATTTCAGCGTATCCATACCTTTCCGTTATATGTATAGAATAGTTCTGATTATCTTTCATAATCTGACATTATAGCACAGTAATTGTTAAAACCAGTGTCTGTAAAACAACTGTATAATGATTCCACTCAGTTATGAACTATTGTGCAATCGTTTGAAACTGTTTGCACTGCTATATGGTGTAATCGCATGCTATATTAAAAAGCAGTTTAATCTGGTCTGTCTTGCACTACTTCTTCCCAAACAGCTATTGTCAGCACGTTTACACTTAAAGAGGCACGCCCTAAAACTGGGGTCCAATTAAATAACTTTAAAAGCATAAATGATAGAATATTTGCAAGTATTATAACTTAACCTAAATGTTTAAGCTATACATTTCAGTCATAAACAGTAAAATCAGCGTTTTAAATATGTTACAGTACCGTAAAACCTTCAATAATCTATGTCAAGTTTTTGTTCTACAATTAATGGGTTGATAGCGATTTAGTACAGAATGCCTCTATGTTGAATATTTGTGCTAAAATGAGGTATTAGATAATATGGTGTTCTTTAAAATTGTATTTATTTATCCTTTTACGTTCATTGAACACATTATTTATGCTTGGAAAATATAATCAGCTAGATGTAGGGAGTGCCCCTTTAATTCTGCAAAGGGTTGATCTGTAGTATGGTAACTATGACCTTGCCTTTCATTCATGTTTCTAAAGTACCAATAGTGTACAGGGTTTTTCTTTTGTTTTATCCGCCGCAGACGAGAGCTGCATCTCCCGCACAAGGATGATTACAATTTGTGTCCGGCAACTGTTCCTGTTCATCCACAACATTGTCACAGGCACAACATTTTCCCTAGAAAAATAAGTTTCTTGTTAAAAAAACACCATAGAGAGCATGGAATAACTATCATACTTTCAAGACTGTTTAAAAAATGTAATTATCTTATGAATGCAAACAGACATAGATCTACCTATATACTATGCAGTGCGTTTTTCCGCATTCTATATTTTTCTGTCTCTAATTGTACGTTTATAATTATTCTGCTACATCGGTGAATGAATTTGTTGCATCAAAGTTTATTTGTACTGTAATATAAATTATGTATATATTGTACCCGAATTATGGCATATCTGTATCCTTCCGCAGAACATCTTCCGACACACAGCTCAGGGATGATCGAATAAATTGCTGTCCATTTATCTTGCACGTTTTCTTTGAAGCATCCCAAATATCCTACGTAAAGAAATTAATATGTTTTATATTATCCAACTAAAATGTTACATATAATGTTAAAAGCGGGAAAATATTGATACATCCCCGCACTCCCTCGGGAATTATCAGCGCGGGCTTAGTTACCTGACATCATCCAAACTACATTCGTGTATATATCTACACATCATACATCATTTACGGCGGTTTAATCGTGAAGATCATTGACGTAAACTAAGTTCTCAAGAGGAACAAGAAACTTTTATATTTTTCAAGTAAATGTAACAGGAGTTTCATTTTTAGAAATTGTTCGAATTTCAAGGGACCCAATATCGGTTCAAGTTACGAAAATTATTGTTGGGAGTCGGTTGCGTAAAGCAATTACGGTGCTTTGTATGGTAGCACAAGTTTAGCAATAGGATCTTTTCAAATTTCAAAGTACAAACCTGCATCAGGAAAAGTGTTGCGTTTCTCAAATCAAAATGGCGGACATCAACTGAATTTCTTCAAAGATAAATGACGTCATAGTTTCTCTTGATATATGACGTCATTGTATAAAGAGAACCAGTAAATAGATAGAGGATAAGTGTTTCTTGCATATCGGATCGGCATTTCCGGTGATTTTGCCCATGCCGGAAAAACCGGTCTGGCACCCCTCCTATGCCAGACGACTCTCGTGAATTACTTATGACGTAACGTTATCAACATTGTGACGTCAATTTCCCAAACACAACGTCAGAAAATCGTTTGTTTTTCATGGTAATTCATCATTTTGATTAGTTTGCATTTAGAAATCTACTTTAAAGTGCAAGACGGTATGCAAGAAAAAGTTTCCATCATGAGACACTTGGCTCAGATGGAAATATCCGTCACCTCGGGTAACTGTTTTACGGGAACTCGGCAGAGCCTCGTTCCCGCCAAAACAGTTACCCTCGGTGACGGATATTTCCATCCGAGCCTCGTCCTATGACAGAAACTATTATTGTTTCGGTGTAATATAACGTTATAATTTCAACGAGTGGCTATCAAAAGTGGTATTTTCACAAGTGGCACGAGTGAAAACAACTGCTTTTTGGTGTTCACGAGTGAAATTAACGTGATGTAACATCGAAACAATTACTTTTCCTGTTTATTTTATGTTTCAATCTCTATTTTTGTTGAGTCTGTTTCAATAAAATCACGAAAAACATCATCCGGAAGCATAGCATATATGACATCATTTAATAACAGCATTGTCGTATTTATTCTTGACGTTAGTCTTGGTAAAGGATTTTGATGATTTCACTGAGTGAACCACCCGAAAACATAAAATAAAATCTATAAACGCTGTCGTCATTAATTAAGTTAACTGGACATGTTTCGAATCTTGCTTCCCCACGGTAATACAGTACAGTTTTGAATGTTTCAAGCATTACAAATGTATATATTTTAGTAAAAACACGCACAATGGCGATCTTTCTAAAAAAAATAACATGACCAACAAAAGCATGCGACTTTAAAATTTGCTGAGCATTTATGTAAGGCATCCGTTGTCACCAACAGACATAAATAATGATTTTCCCGTTGATGGTATGATTGTCAACCGGGTATTATGGTGTTTTTCTGTTTTATTTGATGATGTAAATATTAAAAAACAAAGAATGTCATTCATTCGAAAGAGCATTGATTGACGGATAATAAGCGAATATGGTTTATTTATTAGGAAATGACGAAACGCCTGTATATATTGTGATTTATTATTGAAAGTTTAACATTACAACTATGAATAGCTAACATAAAGACTATTTTTATAATGGTAAAAATCTTTAAAAGCTCCCAAGTGACATATATATATATACTTAAGGACAAACGCTGTGCACGGTTCGAAATTGTTTCATTAAATTTTAATTGTAGATTACATTTAATTTTTCTGAACGCAAATTTATATTTGACAACTATTTGCTACAATACAGGGTGTTCAGAATTCAATACAAAAGCATTCAATCAAGCGTGGCGGCCTAAACCATGAATCTCTCTTTTAAAGACAAAGCGCGACCTACTTTTGGAGTACAATGATGGAATAAAAAGACTTAAGTGTGCATTGTTGAACCGTATATGTTCCGGAACGTATATATCACACGAGAGAAAAATTCGATCGCATATGTCGCACGTGTGATATATTCGGTCGAAAATAGTCATCGCGTGAAACGTATATGGCACATAATATGTGATGTATACGTTTGACTTCGAATTTTATAGGAACACGAAAACGAATATCTGACATGCAGTAAAAGGCAAATACAAACGAAATTTTTAACGAATACGTCACATTTTGATCAATTTGAAAAAAAACATATTTAAAACAATCAAATATGGTTGATTAAGTTATGCCGCATAGATTCTGCTTAACACAACCAAGTCGATCCGATCGGTCCCAACACATTGTATGGGAACTAGACATTCCCACTCGAAGGTGTGGTCTGTATTATGTCTTTAATTTGTATAAATAATGTTTGGTCAAATTTCGATCGGGTGTTCTTGAAAGTTATCGACTGCGTTCGTGTGGCCCTTGAGTGGTGATTATTAACAGGAAATTATCTCAGAACAGCATTGATTATAAAACATCACTATACATTTTTTTCTGTGTAACACAATACATTTATCACAGATTAAACATAGATCAAACTTGATATATTTGATGGCCGGTGAAACAATGTAAAGTAACCGTAAGATGGTAATGACCCTCGATCATTTTTGTCGGGCCCACTTGCGGTGAGCTCGACATAGTCGCCGCTTTTGGCAGTTTGTGTATGTTTATCCGTGCGTCTGTGAGCCCGTGCGTCCGTCCAGACTGATTTTGTCCGGACCATAACATTGACATGCAAGGAGCAATCGTGTTTATATTTGGCATAAATATTAACCTCAATGAGGACAGTCGTTTGTCGAATTAAGAATGACTTTGTCCGGAGTATTTCTTCTATATACTTGAAGGGATATTGATGTAACAATGCATAAATGTTTACCTTAATGAGACGAAGAGTCATACAGATGAACAAATCCCTATGTCTACGGTCAAGGTCACAGTTTGAGGTTAAAGGTCAAATTGAAGAATGAGTTTTTGTACTGAAGGATTTTCATACCATTATAAGACTGGGTGTATTGTGCAAGAACCAGGTCCCTAGGTCTAAGGTCAAGGTCACACTAAGAGGTTAAAGGTCAAACACAGGATTGAAAATTGTGAATGAAACAATCGTATCTCTTTTTATTTCCCTGCAGCTACAATATCCTTTGTGTAACATTTAGTTTCTTCGATTCAAATCCACCTAAAATCAGTCATAGTTCCTGGGGGGTCACTATTCTTCAAAAAAATAATGAACGGGGTTCCTAAACATTGTAACAACGGCTCCGGCAAACGGCCCAGGGACAGGTGGGTTGCCACCCACTTCCTACAAAAGTACAATTAGTAGTTTTATACACTAACGTATCACAAATAAGTTCGGTGTAAACTGACAAAATGGCCAGAACGAATATATCACACGTGTAAAACATTCGACCGAATATATCACGCGTGTGAAAAATTCGACCGAATATATCACACGTGTGAAAATACATATACGTTTCGGTGTAAACTGTCAAAAATGTCCAAACGAATATGTCACATTAAACACGTGTTATATTTACGGTCGAATATACACGTGTGATATATACGTACCGGGACATATACGGTTCAACAGTGCATTACATGAACATTAAATTTTACAGTAAGAAAAGACAACAAACAGTATGTACCTCAAACGAAGATTGAAATATATGAGGCCTTGTCTGCATTTCAACTATTATTACTTTTTGGGCGAAGACAATGTCATGAAATATTTATGTCTTGTGAAAATTGTGTGCAATTAACTGACATCGGTAAAAGCGGTTTAAAAGATAGGGAGTGGCTAACGGTAAACTGCAACGGTTCAGTTTTTCAATATTTAAGCAGGTTTTTCTTTAGAATGGCGCTGTCGTATGTTGGGCAGGCGGGCGGGCGGGCGTCAAACATTGGTTTCCGTTCAATAACTTGAGTTAGGAGTGACCAATTGCAATGAAACTTAGTGTGTAGGTAGCTTGCATATAGACGCAGCTTGGGATTGCATTTGGGATCACTAGGGTTAAGGTCAAGGTCACTGTTACTAAAAATAAAAAAACGGTTTCCGCTCAGTAACTCAAGATAGGAGTGACCAATTACAATGAAACTTGTAGTGTAAGTAGCTTGCGTGGAGACGCAGCTTGGGATTGCATTTGGGATCACTAAGGTTAAGGTCAAGGTCACTGTTACTAAAAATAGAAAAACGGTTTCCGCTCAATAACTCAAGTTAGGAGTGACTTATTGCAATGAAACTCAGTGTGTAGGTAGCTTGCGTTGAGAAGAAGCTTTGGATTGCATTTGGGGTCACTAGGGTCAAGGTCAAGAGCACTGTTACTAAAAATAGAATAATGGTTTCTGCTCAATATCTTGAGATAGGAGTGACAAATTGTAATGAAACTTGGTAAGCAGGGAGCTTGCGTGGAGAGGAAGCTTTGGGTCACTGAGTCAATGTCACTTGGGTCAAGGTCACTGTAACTACAAATAGGTCTTTTTTTTTTTTAGTTTTGAGATTGTTTTAAGCAAAAAAAATTTGGGGGTCAAGGCCACTAGGGTCAAGGTCACTAGGGTCAAGGTCAAGGTCACTGTTACTAAAAATAGATTAAAAATTTGTTTTTAGATTGTTTTAAACAAAACAAATTCTTTTTGAGTCAAGGTCATCAGGGTCAAAGGTCAAGGTCACTGAAACTAAAAATATATTTTTTTTTAGTTTTTAGGTTGTTTTAAGCAAAAAAAATCGGTCACTGGGTCAAGGTCACTTGGGTCAAAGGTCAAGGTCACTGTAACTAAAAATAGATTTTTTTTAGTTTTTAGATTGTTTTAAGCAAAAAAATGGGTCACTGGGTCAAGGTCACTTGGGTCAAGGTCAAGGTCTTTGTAACTAAAAATAGATTTTTATTATTTTTTTAGTTTTTACATTGTTTTAATTTTTTTGGGGGTCAAAGTCACTAGGGTCAGGGTCAAGGTCACTGTTACTAAAAATAGATATTTTTTTTTAATTTTTAGATTGTTTTAAACAAAATATTTTTTTTGGACCAAGGTCATTAGGGTCATAGGTTACTGTTACTAAAAATAGATTTTTATTTTTTTTAGGTTTTAGATTGTTTTAAGCAAAAAAAAATTTTAAGGGGTCAAGGTCACTGTTACTTTAAAATTTAAGATTTTTTGTTTCAATTTTTGAATTGTTTAAGCAAAGGGGGAGTCAAGGTGACTGTTTTTTTTTAATTCTACAATTTCTACAGGCGCCATTTAAACCTGCTTTGGCGGCATTGCCGCGTCTTCTTGTTTCACTTTATTTTGGCAGATGTTAGCTTGTAAACATGATAATAATAACCATTTCCAGCCAGAAACGCAGTACCTCAGTTAATTTATGACAAAATTTGTATCTACAAAAACGATTGAGTTCATAAATCATCGCTGCTGGGATAATTTCTTTACTTATACAATGTAAAAGTATATCGACTTATTTCTAATTGAACAGATACATGTAGCTGGTGTAGTAAATTGAACCTGGCAGCTTCGTCGGCGGAAACTTGTTGTCGTGTACACCATATCCAGTCCGACATCCATGGCACTGCTTCTTTTCAGGTTGATAGAAGCTCTTGCATGTATTTTCGTGTAAACATATATTTAACCCAACATCAAAATGCTTAAAACATTGCCGTTCTGAACGACTGTTCCGTTCATTTCACAATTTTGTCCGTCAAATTCATCATTACTTTCGAAGCTGGTGGAGCGTTGGAAACACCAAATTGTTTGACAGAGATACAACAAAAGTAAAACACAATAAAGAACATTAACAACAAACATTTTGTCTCTTTTTTGTAAATATTAACGTAACTGTGAAGAGGAAACAATGTAATGTATGACGATTTGCTACATTTGTAGCCAGTAAATGCACATTTTAAACAGGTTGTGGTGGTGACGTCAATATTTACATATCAATTACGAGTTACATTGAATATTAATAAACTTTATTATATTTTTTTCATTTTCTTTCAAAATTCTATGCTACGTTTGATAATAAACGTTGACAAGTGGGCGGTTCTAACGATCAGCTGTACGGACTCTCCTTGTTCCCAACAAATCAACTCGTTCCAAGTAATATTTCGCCATACAAGTTAAATAATCGATATTACTAGTTATAAAATATTTAAGGACATTGTCTGTCTCTGCTTAGACAGTAAAAACTGCCTTCTCATTGGAAATGTCCTTTAGAGCCCCATGATCACATTTGAATGTTTTTCTTAAAGTCTAGGTCAAAAAGTACAAACTCGTATTTAATAAACAAAAATTCTATCGGTTTTTCAGACGCTAAAATATATGTTTATGCATTTTCCCCGGTGTGGATATATACAAAGACAGACCATACATTACCGTTGTCAAAAAGTTTAGACACAGTAACAGCTAAGGACAAACCAACTGTTTTTCATGCTCGTGGGATTTTTCATGAAGATAAGAGAAAATTTTATCAGAAGCGAGCGAAAAAGGCATGCAAATGACTTCCAAAGTGCAAAATGTATGATGCGAGCTGGCAAAAGTTAAAACATGTTTTCATTAATTAAAACATATTGAAAACGGAAAACAAAAACGGCAACCAGATTTAGATATAGCTGCAAAACCTGTCCTTTTGAAATATTTATGTACGTCAATTGAATAAAATTAAAATTTCGTTATTATTGCGCAGTACTGAAGGTTGTACCTTTTAATTGTGAGTGGAAGTAACGCTGTTGTCTCGAGCTCAACATACTCTCTCAACAGTTACTTCCCTTTTTAAACTTAGGAGTAACTTACTCGCTACTTAATTTGTCTTTTTGAAAAATTGTAGTAATTTTAAAAACAATTAAATTATTGAAAACTGAATCATCCCTTGATAAATGTTCGTTTTACATGAGTTTATTTTTTGCGTCATTGTCAGCCTATAACGTAGTGACGAAAGTCCTTCACTTTGTGACACGAGTGGTGATATTGCCCTTAAAGCTGCTCGCTCTTAGATTTTAGTTGAAAAATAAAGTTCTTCAAACTGTATGAAAACAACATATTTTAGAACATAAATTCATATAAAAAGATTCCAGTATAAATTCCTGTAAAGTTTATCTGTTTATTTGAAAAATTATGCTGCCAAATTTTTAAGCGTTACAAAGCTTTTGAAATTCTTTATATATATATATTATATCGGTGCCGTAAAACCAACATTTTCAATCGATTTTTGCAAATTCCTACCTAGATTTTGTCTTATTTGATTATTCTAGACTTTTGTTTTATATGTATTAGTATGTCATTAAAAAATCAAAAGCGAGCAGCTTTAACAAACGTCCAGGGACGCTACAAATAATAATTTATTAGATTTTGAGCGGAGCTCCTGAGTGTGATAAAAGGATGAAATTTGATTGAGAGTAGTACAAATGCAAATCAGACATAAATGTTGATGCATGGAATTGTTGATAAATATTTGAAATTTATTCATGTTTACATGTATTTGATTATAACCCAATATATTTTAAATGATGGATTAAAATGTTCTTTAGTTCTAATGTGTGGGCTATAAAAATGGTTAAAACGACAAAATCTCACTAAACTTTCGTGGAACAAAAATGATCCCTTTCCCTCAGCATTTCAAATACTTTGATTAATCATGACATCATTCATCTTCGCCGACAAAAAGCGCGGTTTCAGCGTGTGTTGTAACTAGATAACAATGTACATGTAGTTTGCTTTTCAGCCTGTTAGACTCTCTACATTTAGCTGACGAAAATTGATGTGCTCAATGAACGTAAAACGATAATTAAATAAAATTTTAATGAACAACATAATTATATCGAAAAATGCCTCATTTTAACACATATAATCAACATAGAGAACTTCTGTAATAAATCGCTATCCATCCATAAATTGTACAACAACAATTTTTCACAGATTTGTGAATGTTTTATGGTACTGAAACGTATTTTAAAACGCTAATTTTACCGATGATTTTTAATAAAACGCAAACTCACCTTATTATTGAATTTTGATAATGATACATTTTTCGTAAACACCAAGTTGAGATCGTTCTCAAAATGACATGATCAAACTCAGTCTGAGTTTGAAAATAAATTTTAAATAGTTTTGTGAACACGGTCCAACCTGATCTTTTGTGACATACCTAAAGTATTTAATATAGTTTGACATAAAGGCCTAATTTTTAAGTGCGACCTCCAGACAATCCAAAACTGGTCTAAACATAAGTGCAAAACAAACAAAAGTACCCACTTGTACTGTCTTTTCATATAAATAATACATTGTCTTTTTCTTCTGCACATTTTCTGCAATGCTGTAATTTTGAACTTTATTATTCATCAACTACATCAGGAACGTAGAATATTCTACGTTCCTGACTACATTCGTGTTTTGAACTGTTGTGATAATTTCCCTCCTTTTTCTGACACATATATCAGTTTCATGTCTGGAATTTGTGTCCTGCAAAAATACACAAACCAGACCTGCATACTGATGGCATTTTATTACTAATTTTGTGACTCTATCCTAATTGGATTCTGACATATTCATTTTATCACAATGTGTTTACATTGTACGAAATTACACAAAATCAAGCCTTTGTGTGAGTAAGGTGTGAAATGTAGTATTTATCTTAAACATTTTCTAAAAAGGGAGAATATGAATGAAAATCATGGGATAAAAAGAAAGTGAGAAGAAATGTTTCAGGAGGTAGATACATTTCCCTCTGATTCCAAAGGGCTCCTAGATATAAAATATCAGAAACGTAAAGAAGCCCCTAGTCAGCTGAAGAGGTAAAATTGTGATTCATTCACTCTTGTGCTATTTTTACCAACCCCCAGTTTAACTGACACTCGATTAGACATATCAAGTTACCGCTGCACACAACAAATACTCGCTGGTATACCAGCGAGATTTGCCCCCTTTATACCTTTGCATTGTGATATTCATTTTCTTGGTTTTGTCCGATCCTGTTTCTACCATTACACATATTAAAATGTTTGTTTTATATATAGAACTGCATGTATATTGACAGTTTTCTTTCACATCCTACCATGAGTTCCTTTGAATGTGGAGTTTGTGGCATGGTGTTCCTTGTCCGAGGATTGTTATCGCATCTAGTGACGTTTTTGTTCAGGTAAAGCACTAAGATTGTGCTTCTGCACTCACTTGTAATGAACATGACTATTAATTAATGTTCAAACATCAAGGATCCCGGCGGAAATCAACTGCAGTACGAGGCGTCCACGTTTGACCATTTTTATGCCCTCTTCGAAGAAGAGGTGAATATTGGTCTGCAGCTGTCGGTCTGACGGTCGGTATGTCATTCCGTCCGTCGGTCTACCAATTGGTTTCCGGATGAAATTTGAGAACGCTTGGGCCTATGATTTGGAAACTTGATGTGGAGGTTGTCCATGACCAGCAAAGAAACCATACTGTTTTTGAGGTGAATAGGTCACGGTTACAGTGACCCGGAATAGTAAAACGGTTTCCGGACGATAACTGGAGAAAGCTTGGCCCCATGATCTTGAAACTTGATGTGGAGGTTGGTCAGGACCAGCAAAGGACCCTTATCGTTTTTGAGGTCAGAAGGTCAAAGGTCCAGGTGACAGTGACCTGGAATATTAAAACTGTTTTCAGACGATAACTCGAGAACGCTTGGGCGTAGCATCTTGAAACTTCACTTTGAGATAGGTCATGACCAGCAGATGACCCCTATTGATTTGAGGTCAGTAGGTCAAAGGTCAATGTGACAATGACCAGGAATAGTAAAATGGTTTCCAGACGATAACTTGAGAACTCTTGGGCAAAGCATCTTGAAACATGATGTCGAAGTTGGTTATGACCAGTAGATGACCTTTAATGATTTTGAGGTCAGTTGAGGTCAATGCCACAGTAACCTAGAATAGTAAAACGGTTTCTAGACGATAAGTCGAGAAAGGATTAGCCTATGATCTTGAAACTTGATGTGAAGGTTGGTCATGACCGGCAAATGACCCCTTTTGATATTGTCATCAGTAGGTTGAAGGTCAAGGTCACTGGGACATTTTATTGAGCCATGTGAATTTTTCAGGTCATATTTTTCGTTTCTTTTAAGGTCAACACATTTATTTTGTTAGGCCAAAAAGTTTGTTTTTTGATGCCAACTTTTTTTCAGGCCACATGTATTTTATTATGGCCTTTTATTATTTTTCTTTTTAGGCCAATTAAAAACAATTAGGCACACACTATTTTTTTATTTTTTATTTTTAGGCCATTATTTTTTAAGGCCAACAATTCTTATATTTTGTAAAGGCCAAAAATTGTATTTATTTTGTAAAGTAAAACAAAAAATATATTTCAAACCTGGTGTTTATTTAAGGTCATATGAATTTTTTTTATTGAGGCGCGTGTGAATATTTTTTATGGCCATATGAGAAAAATACATACAAAACTCTTTTTTCAAAACTGATTTGTCATTACCATTGGATGACCCCTATTGATTTTCAGGTTGTTCGGTCTAATGCGAATTTCGCAGTGACTTTTACATAGTAAGACTTTTGCATCAAGCTGGGCATACGTGTTTTACAAACATGTCTTCTTTTATAATGATTGCGGTATCTAATGCGGATACTAGAGCGTTCATGGGGTTATCATTTGTATCAATAAGCTGACCAAAGATTTTTGCAATTATGCTAGAGGTTTCACTTGTTAATCATAATAAGAACTTATGATTAACCCTATTGTGTTTTTGGAAAGTCACTGTCTTGAGTTTGTTTAAAACACTTCACAAATAATACAATGGTCGACCTAAAGGATGCCAGCATGTTAAGAGTTATAATATAACAAGCTAAATAAGCGCAAAAAGTAGATACGAGGTATCTCACGGGTGTTTAAAGTAGATGTTTTGGACCGTATGACACATAAGAACGATTGTGTGTGCCGCCGAAGATTGCTGTAGAGATCATTTTACATGACAAGGGAATGACGCGAGTTTAAAAACAAGGCCATAATATGTGGATTTGGATTTTATTAGCAAAATGATTCACTCATTTCGCTCGCTCGCACTTCACCTGGACGTGAAACGGCTTCAACAACTTTTTTGTTGATAAAAATATAAGCCAGTAATAATGATTCGACGATAGGCAAATAATTCGGCCACATCGTGAATATGGTCATTTGGTACAAAACACAGAAAAATATTACTTACCAGGAGAAAAATAATCAGCCTCCACAAAATTCCGACATTTTTGTTTCACCATCTAAAAATTATCTCGATTTAAGTAAACCAAAAACCACTTTAAGATGTCCCTCTGTAAAGTTTCATCATAAATGAAAGCTTTAAAATACAAATTAAAGAGGATATCTCTAATCAGATTTATTTATCATATACGAGGCTAATTCTTGGATATGCTTCATCTGTTTGGGATAAGTGTACTAGATATTAGAAACAGTCATGACAAACAGTAAAAACACAGTACAAATATAACATAATTACACAAACAATTAAACTACATAATCACTATGAAATTAATTATTTATCTTTATATATTTATTTAGCAGTGTTTGAACCAGTTTCTAGTGTATATATTATCTTTTAAATTCTTCCAATCTAATAACGGATATCAATAGTGATGTCGTTCCAAATTTTAGTTCCCAATTAAGCAAGTGATTAAGGAAATAATTCTAATTGGGTTTTGAAATCTGTAAAAGATCTTTGCTAGATCTCAATCTTGTATTATCAACATATTAAAACCTGCTAAGTAAATACTCATTTAGGGATTATATTTGCAAGGACTTTAAGACTGTGATTGCTTTTTAATAAGCTACACGTCCTTGCAAAATCACTCAGTGAAGGCGTTTAAAGAGTTCCTCAGAATGTGCATCATATGACTTATCTAGTATGATTCTAGCTGCTCTTTTATAAATTTAGTCAAATTGCTCTGAAGTTGTGAGTCTAATGTTAACGAACTTGTAAACTAGAATCAATGGTTGTGACAGACCTAGAAGTAGGTCATCTCGAGTACAGCTGTGCAATTTTATTTTACCCTCGCCTGATCACGCGTTCTTAACGTATGATTCGTCCGATACAGATTGCAACACTTTAGCATTCTTGCTGGTCAAGTCTTCATAGATAATGATCGCCATAATTGTAGGTTCCTTCTAACAATAATTATGGATCTTCTGTTTTAGGTTTTGATGAACTAATTTACAAATTACTGGTCTGTTTGCGTCTGCCAAAAGCGTGCCTAAACGATGAGCAATGTCTCCCAAGGAAAGCTCAATATTCAATTGTTCTTACCATATCTAGACAGAGTATTGATTATAGAGTTCTGCTCATGCTCATGTAATATACACTCCAAGCCGACTTCAGGACCTCAATCTCATTAGGACTTCAATCTCATTAGCTGTTGATATACTTTATCTAGATACGTTTTACGAAGTTCTGATTTCATATTCTTAAAACTTTTATTCAACAAACATTTCAGAAGATAAAGTACATGTAATTAAACAATTGTCATTATAATCGTTGGACATTAATTTGGTCATTTTTATCCATACAATTAACCAGACCAGTTAAATCAGCCAAACTAGAACCCTCTGCACAAGCACTGTTGGTGATCATGATAGCAATCTGGTGTTGTTCTCAATTTTGTTTTATTTTTGCCAGATTTTTCTTTTATTGTTAGCTCATCTTTCTCATCGTCCATTACCACTGTTTCAATGCTACTGTCCTTTCTTGTCCTGTTCCTTTGCTAGTCGTTCGCGTTTTCCTTCTGATTAGGCATACTGTTTCTAACTCAAATTCACAGGCACAAACGTTTAAATCCTTATGTTATAACACGTGCAATGATCTATTTCGACAATGAAAAGTCCAATCAAGTTTACAAAGTCTCAAAACGGTCTCACCAAAAAGCTACACGACAAAACGGTTTTGCGACGCAGTTTTTAATAAAGTCAACTAAAGTTAATTTTCACTTCATTTTCATTTCATTTTAACATTAAACGAAAGTCTTCTACATCTTTCTATAAATGTTGCCTACTACTGACTTGCTTAATCTCTCAATTATATCCTAAAAAAACCAAAGCACGGTCTAAAAACACGTCTTTGCCACTTCAAAGCGATCTTGACCTTCGCCTACATGAGTAATATTATATGCCGCACTAGTTAACACATGGTATGAAATATATTTAAATCAGTTCATAGTTATGTTAAGCATTGTTGTTTTTATTTCCTAATGTTTAATGTACATGTAACAAATTGGAATGCAGAAACTTCCGAGCAAACACACCTACGAATATGTAACTTGTAAATTCGAGTTATTGTTGTCTCTTATACAAAATTTATCATTTTACAAATGTAACTTGGATCGTAAATTGGTGTCAACCTTAAAACAAAGCGCTTCATTTACTCCAAGATAGACTGTACAAGTTCTTTCTGTGCATGAAATCCATGAATTTTCAACGCCATTTCGTACATTTCATTAAGATTTTGTTTGAGAGCAAGAACGCAAAAAGTAAGAATTGGAATGGATTTCCCCAAACCTATACCGGTGACTTTACGAAAGAGTCGCCATACTCGAGAAGCGTAGCTCTCACTGGATCTTAGCCGAGCAAGCTCTTTTGTAACATCTAAAGACAACCTGTCAAAGAATTTCTTAAATTCATGAAAGTTTTGGTCAGACAAGTTCAAGACAGTTTTGTTATCTTCCATCGTTTTGTCATCTATATCAAACTGCTCTTTGAAGTTCGATATTTCTTCATCAAATATCTTTTTCTGATCAGGACCATACTCTGTGCATGCGATTTCCAAGGACTTGTCTTCAATTCTCTCTTCTAATACTTCTTTTTTCTTCAGCAGGACTTCCTGTGTAAGACCCGACAAGGATAAAGCCATAGCATCTATTTTCATGCTATCCGAATCTTTGAGCAGCTGTTCTTCTAATTTACCAAATTCGAAATTTGTCTTGGCAAAACTGTCAACGAGAAAAACCAGAGGAGTTTCGATACCGTTTTCCGACAGGTTCTTGGTGCATTCCTCTTTTACCGAACAGAACACGTCTACCGGGTTGTGACTGTTCGGATATGCGCGTTGATGGCTGTAAATATCTACGTCAATATGTGTTCGGATGAAATAAAATCGTTTGTTTTGCGCCTGTATCTCCTTTGCTAACCATAAATCTTCTTGTGTAAATCTAACATTTGAAACAAGCATGAAGAAATCATACTGATCAAACTTCACACTTTCCAAATATGTTTCCTTTTGAAATGTCCGTGTACCAACACCAGGCATATCCCAAAGAGTAAAATTTGGATTTTTTGGATGCACATAGGATTTCAGCTTAGTAGTTGTTTGGATAGCTCCAACCTTCGCTCCATCTTTATCTTCGGCTCCAACGTTGCGCATGGCATTGATAAGAGCAGATTTACCAGCCCCTGAACCCCCTGTTACACCAATATGCGTTACTGTATTTTTCCATCTATCTACGTTATCCCTCAGCTTTTGTTTCACACCTTTTAAACCATCCTTTTCCATAATATCTCGCAGTCTTGTTATCTCTGTTTGGATACTTGCTTCGGCATCTTGATCCAACTGTAATGCTGGTTCTGTTTCGTTCTCACAGGTCATAACATACACGCACTGACTTTGAAGTTGTTCCATTTCTCTGAAACAGAATAAAAGTAGATGTTTTTGATAAGATGATTTTAATGTAATATCTTTTTTTTTTTTTTTTTTTTTTTTTTTTTTAAATTTGAGGCCCCCTATGGGTAACCCCGTTTATTTAGATACAATAAAAGAAGTACAGACAAGCTCTTTGGCTTTCAAAAAAGACTCCATTAACAGTTTTTTTACATAAAACTACACCTGAAAAGGAATTGTTCACAACGAAAAATAGCATCAGGCATGTTCAAGTATTATGTTACTTATATTCAAAAAAAAACATGTAATTTTTACTAAGAATGTATCTTATATTTATATTATAGTTTAAGTTCATACATTAAGAAGTATATAAAAATTATTAATTCTTGCAAAATGTGACATCTGTACTGCACACATTTCATACATTGCAAGAACAGAAGATATTGCCTGCAGTTTTATCTTTGTTATTAAAGCATTTTTCGGTCATTTTGACAAGAAAAAATAAGAGCAGTATTTAAAAAATGTTAACAAAAGGGCAAAAATACCAAACACAAGTAAGAAGCTAAAAAAGCGACATTTCCTTGTTTCGAAACCGAAAAAAAACAACAAGAGTAATGACTGATTCTTTACAAATAAGTGTTTTGCTTCTTTTTTTCACCACATCATAATCGTGAACCCTTGAGAAAAAAGAAAAATAAGAGCAGATTTGTGGTTAAGATAAAACACATACATATACCGAAATATTAGCTACCACATCTCCTTCGTAACGTTTTTATATGGTGTACATCGGCCATGGAAATTAAAAATTTGCTTGATATTAAGCTTAAGAAGTTTATATGTTTCCTTTTTGACACACTTTGAACTGAAAATTTCGTATCATTTCTATATTTCCAAATATGCCATTTTGTTTCAAAAACAAGTGTGTTTAAAATTTTGTATAGACTGTGGCTATATACTCCAAACATTTTTTCTACTGAAGTTAACTGTATTTCTTTTTCGTTATGCATTTTTGTTAGATTTGTAATTAAAGAAACTGTTAAAGCCCAGAAAGGAGTTATTTCCCTGCATTCCGTGAACAGGTGACATACTGTTTCTCTCTCTACTTTACACAGGTTACATATACCATCAGATAAATTCATTAAATTTAATTTGTGCTCTGTATTTACTACATTGTGAATTATTTTCCACTGAAATTCTTTTGCTTTCATTGAACAATGTGCTGAATGTACGTTTAACCAGGTTTTATTCCAGCAGAAAGTATTATTTATGTTAAGTTTTATTGACCATTTCTCTTCTGTTGTTGATGTTTTTAAACTGCATTCTGATAGTAACTGTAAATTGATCTGCTTAATACGAAGGCTATCTGGTTTTATAATTTTATGCGAAGCGTCAAAGAGCGTGTATAATGAAATATGCATTCGACCTGTTAACTGTCTATTCTGTTGATCTTGTAATATTGCGATATATTCTTGAGGGATGCTTTCTTTTAAAATCAACCAATTCTGTCCCCAGTTTGCTCTGACCCGTAATTTAGCTAACAGAATGTTTTCATTTATGAAACTTCCGGACTGTTCGTCCCAAATGTCTCTGACTTGTGTAATGTTGCTTAATAGAAATGGTTTAAACATTAACGGTTTGCGTCTGTAACGTATGGCGTGATTACCAAAGAGACTCGAAGATAAGACTTCCTGTTTAGACTTTGGTTTAAAAGACTTTACAAAAATGTTCCAACAATTAAGAGCTTCAGTATAAAAATCCGATATTGTTCTCCTCAATGTTACTCTTTCAAGACTAGAAAAGGTACATAAAAGATAGTTTTGATTAAATCCTGAATCAATTGTTTTGAGCACATTTTTTCCAATTACATTCCATATTTGTACATCTTCTTGAATTATTTTATACAACATTTTAATTCTATGAGCTGAGACAATGTCCGATACTTTATAAAGATTAAATCCGCCTCTATCTCTATTTTTTTTCATATTTTCAGCAGAAACTAGAGACCTTTTTCCGTTCCAGATAAAACTCAAAACTAAATCATCAATTTCTTTGCAGAATTTATCGTTTATGCTTTTTGTTTCAATTTCGAAATTTATCGCTGAGTGAATAAATGTTTTTACGACAATAATCTTGCCAGTGATTGAGAGATTCCGTGATTTCCAGACTTGGAGACAAGATTTAAATTTGTTGATTCTGTTTCTCCAATACTTATCATTTTCAACATTATATCCGTGACATATACCGAGGGTTTTTACATAGTCTTTAGTCCATCCTATTTCATTAAATGTCGGTTTTACATTTTTACTTTTCCCGATCAATAATCCCTTCGTTTTTTCTTTATTAAGTTTGGCACCTGAGGCTTTTTCGTACAAGTTCAGATCTCGAAAAATATGTGGAAGTGAACTTTCATTTTCTGCAAATAGTTGAGTGTCGTCAACATATTGATTAATTCTTGCTTGTAAAGAGATATCATTTATAGGTGGTAAATTAATTCCTTTAATATTTTCGTTTTGTCTTATTTTACACGCCATTGGTTCAGCCTGCATTATATACAGCAGAGGTGCAATTGGACATCCTTGTTTTATAGATCTGCTAACGGAGAAAAAATCAGAGAAAAAACCATTTGTTTGAATTGTTAAAACTGAATGCTTTAGCAACATGTCAACCCAACCAATGAAATTTGTACCGAAACCAAATCGCTTTAAACATAGCTTGATCCAATCCCATTCACATCTGTCAAATGCTTTTGTTTGATCCAAAAATATTATTAAACCGTCTATGTTTTCTATATCCGAATACTCTATCACATCTTGAATAAGTCGATTTGACTCGTTAATATTTCGCCCTTTTACATAGCCTTTTTGGTCGGAGTGAATGATACCAGGTAACAGTGGTTTTAATCGATTTGAAAGACATTTAGCAATAATTTTATAGTCCACATTCAAAAGTGTGATAGGTCTCCAGTTTTTTAAGTTTTCTCTTTCGCCATTTTTATAAAGAAGAGTTATTATTCCTTTATATTGCGACTTACACAGTGTATTACATTGAAGAATTTCTTGAACTACCTCTGAGAAATCATACTTGATTAAGTACCAAAATGTTTGATAAAACTCTGCTGATATACCGTCTAAACCTGGAGATTTCGACTTCTTGAAATCGAAGACTGACTTTTCTAATTCAGTCATAGATATATAGGATTCTAAATTCGACGATTCTGTGTCTGATAGTTTATTATTTACTTCTGACAATAAAGCTTCGGCACACTGGAAATCAATACCTTCCGATTTAAACAACTTTTCGTAAAATTTCCTTTGTTCATGTAATATATTTGATATCCCTGTTTTAATTTCGCCATCATCAGCCAAGATTTTCGACCATAATTTTTCTTTCGCTTTTCTTTTTTCTAGGTTAAAAAAGTAAGCAGAAGACCTTTCGTTTTCCTCAATATATTTCGCCTTTGACCTTATTCTAGCTGCTTCAGTTAATTCCTCATAGTAACGCTCTATTTGACCAGTTAATTGGTTTATTTCAGAGATAAACTCTGTAGTGCTACTTTTTTGTTTTAGTTCATGAAGTTTCATTTCTAATTGTTTAATATCCTTTTTCCCTTTATTTTCTATAGAGCAATATTCGATGGTTAATAGTTTTATGTTGTGTTTAGTCATGTCCCACCATTCCCTAAGTGATGAAAATTTATCTTTTTCACCTGACCAATACAACCAAAATTCTTCGATATACGTGATGTAGTTTTCATTACTTAAAATGCTATTATTTAATTTCCATGTGCCATTACCACGCTCAATATTTTCATTTGATATAGACATTGATATTGCTTCATGGTCAGAGTATAAAAAATGAGAAATACCGACATATTGTATTTGATTATTTAAATCTTTCGATGTTAGAAAGAAGTCGATTCTTGACATAGAATCATTTCTTTGAAAAGTGTATTCCATTTTATTAGGGAAACGCCTTCGCCATATATCTTCTATATCCAACGTGTCAATTAAATCGATGAGCTCACGTGATGTTTCTACTTGACCGGATTCAATACCACGTGACACTCTGTCTCGCCTTGACAGGACAGAGTTATAATCTCCTGCAATCACGTGACTTTCCGTATATGGTAATAGTATAGCGCGGATGTATGAATAGAATTTTCTTTTTTCATTTACCTTATTTGGGGCGTATATATTTGTGATTCTACATTTTTTATAGTCATCTTTTAAACAAAAAGAGATAAAACGGCCTTCGGTATCTTTAAGTGTGTTTTCATGTGAGAACGGACACGAACGTTTAAAAAGTATTGCAACGCCTCTGGACGAGCTTGAACCGTTGTTCCATATACTTTCGCCGTTCCACTGTGATCCCCAAAGCTTAGATTCGTTTTCATTGGCACAGTGGGTCTCTTGTAAAAGTACAATGTCCGCTTGATTTTCATTCAGCCATTTATATACTGATTCGCGTTTTTTAATGTTTCTTAAACCATTTACATTTATGGATATAATCGTGTATTTCATTATTTAAACTATAAGAGAACTTTGTTAATTTCTACCTTGTTTAGCCTTCCTATCAGCAGATGGGGGTGTCGTGGCACTGTCCGCCCTCTTGCGCCTCTTCTCGTTTTGGGGGTGAAGAATTCAGCCTGAGAGGTATCATCATCCTCCTCCAACTCATCCGACTCGCCACCAACGAGAAAAGCGCACAAGTTGTCGTACAGTGCCTCGGCTCCCTCGTATGAAATGTGTACACCGCTTGCGTCTTTATCGTTAAACATGTTCTTTTGGAACTTTCCATCATAATATACAAAGTCATTTTTTATAAAGTGACAGTTCTTTTCTTCTTTACAAAATTTTAACATAGTTTTGTTTACAGCTTGCGCTTTCATATTCAAGTCTTTTACATACTTAGACTTCCCCATTCTAGGGAGAATGCTTGAAAAAGCTACAGGTATGTTGCCATATTTATCATGAACAGTTTTCATTGCATCTTTTGCACTTGAAGCAATATTGTACTTGTCATGCGATGCCATGTCATTTGTGCCTAAGTGGATCACAAGGTTTTTCACTCTCTCAGAGTCATTTAATTTCACTTTTGAAAGGATATGATCAAAGTTTCCAAGAGTTTGCCCGGATAATGACACGTTTCTTACCGACTTGTCCGTAACATGCATACGTAAAGTGTTAGAGTCACCGACTATTACATTTATTGGATTTTTTTGCTTTTCTGGCTCATCTATTTGAAGACTTGCGTCCTCAAACTGGGAGTCAGCATCCGACTGGTCGTCCACAGAAACAGTATCGTTACGTGAATTTTTTTTTTCTTCCTGGATTTCATGGACGTAATCCCCGTATAACGAAATAGGACACTCTGCTTTTGTGTGTCCTTCACGTTGACACGAATGACATATAATGTCCCTAGGACACTCTTTCCGTATGTGATCTTTTCCATGGCAGTTCCAGCAGTAGAGCGCATTAACTACCGTCTCACTCTTTTGTTGCGTTGGTTCAGGACGTGATCTTTGGTCTCTGTCTGGACACCTGAACGAGGGGTGAGATGTACTCTTGCAGTATTTGCACGGAGTTCTACCGTTATCGCCAAAAATTCGAAGCTTGAAAGGTCCAATAATTAGGTCATTGGGCAGTGTAGGAATGCAATTCGCCACTTTCACATAACGCGTCCCGTTTTCTATACTAGTGTTTTTTATCTTGCCTCTCGTGAAGCTGCCAGGAACGATGCTTCCAAATTTACTTGTTTCCTTGATAACTTGGCTATCCAGCATCTCATAAGGAGCGTCTTTTATAACTATATTTGTGATGATGTTTTCAACGTCTTTTATTTGCAAAATCTGATTATCGTATCTCAAACCATCCAATATCAACTGGTTTTTTGTATCTTCGTCCGTGAGTGAGATAATACACTTTGTTTCAGTGATTTGAATAGATTTAATCTTTTCTAGTGATACATTTCTTTTAAGACAGTCTAGAACACTGTTATGCATAGCTCTCAAGTTGTATCTCGTGTTGAAATAAACTGAGAAAGGTCTTGACAAGGCTTCCGCCATTTTGAATGTTTGCGCGGTTGTGAGATACTCAGAAAAAAAGTGAAAAAAGTCACCTTATACTGTTCCAAAGTATCCAAAATTTGTTTCACAAACACTATGGCCGAACAGTAATGCACTATAACATCAGTAGGCACTACATGAGTTCATAAACTTCCAAAATAAAATAATTTCCACAGAGAGTCATGAACTTCGTCAACAATGCCAAGGGAGACAACCTTTTTTTTGTAATATAATATCTTAAATATTTTTCTTTATCGAGAACGAAAATACTCTCTTTAGTAAAGATATTTTATCCTGAATAACAGTCACATTGTACTGTTGTAAAAGATTGTTTATATCTCAAACGTATATTTGGTTTCCTCCTTGTAGCATAAAATGAACGTTTCAACACGTTACATATAAAATGTAAAAGTAATGCTTAGTAACAACACAAGTAAAAATTTGAAAAACTCTGCTGCAAATGTTCGTGAGCTTGGTTTGACGACATTGCTACACGCTATTTTTATATTGGAATTGTAAAGGCATTTGCAATGCTTGATGATTTGGTAGCGAATCATTTATAAAATACAGTTAACATGAATGTATCCTGGAACCTTTTTATTTAGGGACATTTGGAAGAACCTTGATTGTTCACCGAAATATTAGTGCGAGAAGCTTTAAAGGTTAATCCCACTTGTACATATATGCCAATCTCCACAACAAGATCGTGCTGGATCAAGAACACCGCCTGCGGGTGCGGGTGCTTGACTCCAGTCTAATTTTATCCTTTTACGGTTTATTAATAACCATTTTTAAGTAACAGTGTCCTTAAAATTATGATGGCTGCCCAAAGCATTCTCCATTTTAAAACTGCCTTTTTCTTCTTCAGTACTTCTTATGCAAGTGCTGACAAGGATAAAGCAGTAGAGTTAATCGTCAGTGTTATAAACGTTTATGAGCAGCACTTCTCATTCTCTAAATTATTAATTTTTCCGGTCATGACTATCAACAAGAAAAATCAGCCGGAATTTGGCATATGTCAGTATATCTTGCTGGTTTCAAGTCTTACCGTACTAAAAGCTTCTGCAGGCGAGTGACATCTCTGGTTTGAATGGGAATCTAGTAAAGTAAAATCTTTTTTTCTCGTTGTTTGAATTCTACCGCTTTCAGATTTGACCAGTTCAAGATACCATATCAGGAATGTCCTAAACAATAAGGCTAGAAGGATATAAGCCCTTTAGATGTTTCGGAAAGTCCAACCTTCGCTTCACTTTCGTTTAGCTTCAACGCCGCGATTAGCATTGACAAAAGCAGATTTCCCTGCTCCCGAGGCTCCCGTTACGCCCTGAATGTGATGTTTTTAACTAACGCACTTTTTATACCCCCAAAACGAAGTTTAGGGGCATATATAGGAGTCACCCGGTGGTTGGTCGGGCGGGCGGTCGGGCGGTCTGTTGCATTTTCCTTGTCCGGAGCATAACTTGAAAACTACTTGTTGGATTTCAATATTACTTCATACAATGGTCAAACACATTGAGAGGAAGTGCAGTGCACAAGAACCATAACTCTATCTTGACTAATTACAGAGTTATTGCCCTTTGTTACTTTTCCTTGTCCGGAGCATAAGTTAAAAACTACTGGTTGGAATTCAATACAACCTCATACAATGGTCAAGCACATTGAGAGAAAGTGCAGTGCACAAGAACCATAACTCCATCTTGACTTATTACAGAGTTATTGCCCTTTGTTACTTTTCCTTGTCCGGAGCATAACTTGAAAACTACTAATTGGAATTCAATACAATTTCATACAATGATCAAGCACAATCAGAGGAAGTGCAATGTACAAGAACCATAACTCTATCTTGAGTATTTACTGAGTTATTGCCCTTTGTTACTTTTCCTTGTCCAGAGCATAACTTGAAAACTACTAGTTGAAATTCAATACAATTTCATACAATGTTTAAGCACGATCAAAGGAAGTGCAGTGTACAAGAACCATAACTCTATCTTGAGTATTTACTGAGTTATTGCCCTTTGTTACTTTTCCTTGTCCAGAGCATAACTTGAAAACTACTAGTTGGAATTCAATACAACCTCATACAACGGTCAAGTACATTGTGAGGAAGTGCAGTGCATAGGAACTATAACTCTATCATGACTCATTACAGAGTAATTGCCCTTTGTTACTTTTCCTTGTCCAGAGCATAATTCGTAAACTACTCGTTGGAATTCAATACAACTTCATACAATGGTCAAGCACAATGAGAGGAAGTGCAGTGCACAAGAACCATAACTCCATCTTGACTAATTACAGAGTTATTGCCCTTTGTTCCTTTTCCTTGTCCAGAGCATTATTGGAAAACTACTGGTTGGAATTCAATACAACTTCATACAATTGTCAAGCACAATGAGAAGAAGTGCAGTGCAAAAGAACAGTAACTCTATCTTTACTCATTACAGAGTTACTGCCCTTTGTTACTTTTACTTGTCCGGAGCATAATTCAAAAAATATTGGTTGGAATTTAATACAACTTCATACAATCGTCAAGCACATTGAGAGAAAGTGCAGTGCACAAGAACCATAACTCCATCTTGACTTATTACAGAGTTATTGCCCTTTGTTACTTTTCCTTGTCCGGAGCATAACTTGAAAACTACTAATTGGAATTCAATACAATTTCATACAATGATCAAGCACAATCAGAGGAAGTGCAATGTACAAGAACCATAACTCTATCTTGAGTATTTACTGAGTTATTGCCCTTTGTTACTTTTCCTTGTCCAGAGCAGTAACTTGAAAACTACTAGTTGAAATTCAATACAATTTCATACAATGTTTAAGCACAATCAAAGGAAGTGCAGTGTACAAGAACCATAACTCTATCTTGAGTATTTACTGAGTTATTGCCCTTTGTTACTTTTCCTTGTCCAGAGCATAACTTGAAAACTACTAGTTGGAATTCAATACAACCTAATACAACGGTCAAGTACATTGTGAGGAAGTGCAGTGCATAGGAACTATAACTCTATCATGACTCATTACAGAGTTATTGCCCTTTGTTACTTTTCCTTGTCCAGAGCATAATTCGTAAACTACTCGTTGGAATTCAATACAACTTCATACAATGGTCAAGCACAATGAGAGGAAGTGCAGTGCACAAGAACCATAACTCCATCTTAACTAATTACAGAGTTATTGCCCTTTGTTCCTTTTCCTTGTCCAGAGCATTATTGGAAAACTACTGGTTGGAATTCAATACAACTTCATACAATTGTCAAGCACAATGAGAAGAAGTGCAGTGCAAAAGAACAGTAACTCTATCTTTACTCATTACAGAGTTACTGCCCTTTGTTACTTTTACTTGTCCGGAGCATAATTCAAAAAATATTGGTTGGAATTTAATACAACTTCATACAATGGTCAAGTACATTGAGAGAAAGTGCAGTGTACAAGAACCATGACTCTATCTTGACAAATTACAGAGTTATTGCCAAGAACAATATCTCTCTTTAGTTTGTTTGCAAGGTATTCTGTTACTACGAACTTCCTCAGTTTATAAAGCAGTCTTTTGGGGGTATTAATCACATTTAGTGATAGCTCTAGTTAATTTTGTTATTTTAGGGGATTTAGCAGTATTTTTGTCTGAACTAAAAAAGCACATGTTCTTTTATCACTTTAAGTTTACGCATTTATAGAATGATGGACTGGTAAAATGGCAGAAATGTTTTATTGACAAGAATATTTCTTATGTCTGCAGTATCATAGGAGAATGCCGTGCATTATTAAAAAAATCTACTTTCAATTTAAAAGGCACCGTTAGGAAAATTTAGGGTCAATTTCGCCGGGGGGACATCCTTTCTAGTACTATAAGAGCTGCAAGAAATATAACATCCAAAGTGCTCCTGGGACTTTAAATGAAAACAATTCAGACGCAGTCTCAATTTTATATATATTTTTTCTTGAAAGGGGCCTGTAGGCGGCTCTTTTAATGTAGAGGAAAACGCTAGATGTGTCCATGTTCAATTTTTAGTACAAAATGGCAACAGGTACAAGAAAAGGTACCATATATGAGTATCTTTCAAGGCATCATACCTTGAAAGATACTCATATCTGGAACTTTTACAAGCATATGTGTTCATCTGTCTTTAAATATTTTAGGTTTTGCAGTTGTGAGAGCTAAGGCGAACACTGTCATTAGTTTACAATTTCGCAGGGTCGACCAAAACATTGTTACAAAATACCGCCGTCAGAGAGGCATCACTCAGTATCTGGCAGTTCATATGTTTTGTAAAACCTGTTTGAACTGCATTGTATAGAGCGGACAAGGCTAGTTCACCTGTTTAAACTATAGAGCGGACAACGCTTACTTCATTATTTTCGATAATTTTTTTAAAAAGTGCCTTGACGATTTGGCAGGTTATTGTACTTGGCCTAGATATTATGCCCACAAATATTATCACCAAGTTTGAGGCAGAAAACTGATCGCATAGTGAGTGAACAAGGCTATAATGGCTAATTTTGGTAAACTAGAGGGTTGCTTTTTTTACACAAAAACATATGTTCCCCACCCCTCCCCCCCCCACACACACATACTCACATTACAGCCCCCTCCCCTTCCCCCGAAAATATTTGTTTTGCTTCAAACAAAAATATTTATAGTAACACTGACCTTGACCCCACCCCCACCCTCGGATATTTTTGTTGTTGCTATTTTTGCTTCAAACAATTTAAAAACTAAAAAAAATATATATTTACTATAACAGTGACCTTGACCTTAACCCCCATCCGGAATTCATTTTTGCTTTTTTTTGGCTTTTGTTTTGCTTAAAACAATTTAAAAACTTTTTTTAAATCTATTTTAGTAACAGTCAATATGGTGAACATTTGTGGTGAGTTATTCTAAAATCCTTCAAGGGGTTCAAAAGATATGGAGCGGAAACGAAATATGACCTTTGATCTCAAATTTGACCATGATCTTGAGCTGGCGATGTTGGTTCAAAGCGTCTACACATCGCGATCTTAAGGTGAACATCTGACCCAAGTTTCATGAAAATCCTTCAAGGGGGGTAGGAGATACGGAGCTGACACGAAATGCAAGGCTCGAACATTTGACCTTGATCTTTGACCTTGACCTTGAGCCGGCGCGGTTGGTTCTGCACATCGCGTTGTTGCGGTGAAAATCTTACCAAAGCTTCATGAAAATCCTTCGAGAGGTTTAGGAAGTATGGAGCGGAACAATTTTGACGGACAGACAATTATATGGGGGAGACATAATTCAAAGGCCATAATCCAAAAGCACCTATGGCTGTTCGACTTAGAGAGCGGACAAGGCTGTGGACGCCGCCCCCACTGCAGATGTTCCCATAATAAGAATGTTATCGTTTAAACAATTTTATTATTCGTCTCACGAATACTTCGCATCAAAGTAAGTGCCAGATTAAACTTCACTGCACCAAGTAAATAACCAATGTTTTCTCTAGATTTTGTTTGATTTCAGTGAAACACAGTAGAAGAAAAAATAACAAAATGCTGGCCCCTCTAAATTTTAAAATTCTGCCTGTATATACCTGTGATCTAGGGTTGTTATTCGCGTAATACCATCTACTGTGTTTAGGTGTCGATCGGTCAAGGCAAAAAGGGAAAATCATTGCACCCCTACATTCTGAGAATTAGAATTAAATCTCGAAGACCGTTATTTATTTTGAGCAGAAATTTTAGTTTTTAGTTTTTTTTTAATATTTAAAAACTATTCTTAAATACATTTAAACAAGCAATAAAAAGGTAATGAGAACAAATTCAAACCGTATACTAGTTCCGTATTAACGGTATAGCAGGATGATTTGCACTTGTATTATGTGTATTTTCCCTTTGTTACAGGGAGGCTCAATGCAGGGAAAGCATAGGCTATAACAAGCGGGATTCCAATTTACATAAAAAAATATTTTCGTAAATGCATAAAAATGAGCACTAACCTATACATGATTTCAAACACCAATTAGGCTAATGTGTCTTTATGATACATTTACCACTGTAACAATAAATTGATTTCGAGTATGGATGGCAACGAGTACCCGGTTACCCGGTTACTCGATCGAACGTCCGAGTACACGATTAGCAAAACGTTAATCGAGTAATTGGAATTTTAAAAAAATGCACAAATCACAACATACATAAAGTCATAAATCATCGCTATTCTATTCCCCTAAATAACAATCTTTACTTGTAAGTATTCTAATTCGGGATCGTTATCTAAACACGCCAGGTAATGTGCGATAATTCTGTCGTTTAGTCCGCTAAGTAGTTGACCTTTTGACATGTAATAGATACAGTACGAGTTTTGCTGTAAAAGTGTCTTCTTACAACCGTAAGAAATATACTTTATACACAAGCGCAACCAAATTGTCCGAGGCGAAGCCGAGGACAATTTGGTTGCGCTTGTGTATAAAGTATACTTCTTACGGTTGTAAGATGACACTTTTACAGCAAAACGAGTACATGTATCTGACTTATACGACGTTTGATTAGCAAACATGATTCTTGGAACATTTCTTGCAGGATGTATTGAATCTGTATGAAAAAAGAACTTTCTTAAGTCATTTTTATACGTATAAATCAGTGCTGAACCTACAGATAATATAGTATCAGCCTAATCTGTTTTGGTTTTTGCACGGGGAATCCGCCCTTGTTTAAGCGGGACTATAAATGAAGTGGTTGTGCTTACACCATCAAATAAACGATGTATTCGAAGGAAAAGGCGAATTCTTCCTTAGTATGTTTTAGTAAATTAAGAATATTTGGAAAGCAAGTGTGCGCTTGCAGGCATAGAAGATTACTTCACGGGCCACTCCTGAAAGGTAAATTATATACATTTAAGTAACACAATGCGCTATGCATGTACGTTTGCCTCCGTTATCCAGTGGATCGAGTCGCTGAATTGAAATCACTATTACCACTAAGATTAAGGGTCATTAGTTCGAGACCTGCTACCCACCATGTATCTTCATGCGAGAAATTTAGCAGTTTCTTGCGGAGAACAGGAAACTGGTTCTTCCCCGGAAGGATAGTTGGGTAAGCTCTGACTGTCCTATAATGTGCAAAGTTATTGTATTGCTATACAAACTTTGACTTTTACAAATGTAGTTTTAAGATAGTAAAATCATACGGATTTGAACGAAAACCTTGTATTCAAAACATCAGAACTTGCCTTGATTGTCAACATAAATATTTCCGTCAACCTATGGAATGAACGGAATTGGTTGTATGTTACCACAACGCCACAAATGATATTTGCTTACTAAGTAATGACAACGACAGTCTATTAAGGATAATGTGATAGTGATGTGATAGATATATGCGTACACAAATGTTTACGACAATATCACGCGTGCAAGTAAAGATATAATCGTTACGTTATCCAATGAATTTTCACAAAATATTGGATTTTTACTATTTCTGTCAATTTGTGTGACGTTTTTAACTACTGTTCGTTTTACTCGTTTGTATTGATATCTGCATACAAACGTTTTCTGGTACAAATATGTTTCTGGCGATAACTAGGTAACATCTTTGTATTACCACTTAAAAATAAGGCAAAAAACGTTCCATTCCGTTCTCCCAGCCGACACTATCAAATTATATCTTTTACCCTAATATTTATATAGGTTCAAGTGACGTTTCAGTCTTCTAAAAATATCTGACGTAACGAATCCGATGAGTTGTGCGCTTAAATTGGGTCTCCAGAAGGTATAATAGAAATGCATGTACAGTGTAGTCTAATAACGCCTTTTTCAAATGAAAAGAATAATCGTACAAATAAAAACTTGAACTAATATTACATTTTACATCAATTTTAATTTTAAACTTACAGATTTCAGAGTAGCGACATAAGCATTTCTAGCACTCTTGCTAATCGCTATCAATAAAGGCACGTGCAAAGCATGCGGTTATAAAAAGATTATTTGTATATACAAACGTGTACAAAGTGTTCTCTTACAACCGTAAGAGGACACTTTTTGAATAGTTTTGCTGGGGGTAAAGTCGTATAAGATTCTATGCCGCTTATGATCTTAACAAAACAGTTAAGACGTACGATTAATTTAATATGATATTGGGGCTTGTTTGAAATAAAGTGTATGATTACAATTACACCGTGTCTCCTTTTCGTTTGTTCGTGAAACTGTTAATGCGGGACTTTTTATTCGAAGTCTTTAAAACGTAATAAGCTAATCATGCCGGTAGTTTAACAAATGTGCGGAGAAAATAATTACGAAAGCAGAAAAAATGTAACTATTTTTTCCTAAATCGTACACATAATTAAGTGGTCTTTCAAAGTTTATTTTCAAATTATCTCAGTAGTCTGTTTACTTGTCTGTATTATGAGTCAAATTTGAAATATGCCTTCGTCGAAATTGCCTACCTTGAAGTATTTCAAACGGTTAAAAACTAAGTCAACGCTAGTCCATTGATCCATAATATGTCGATCATGTGAATGATCGTTTTTCGAGTACTTGGTCGGAAGAAGGATCGAAAACTCGAATATCAAATTTGGTACTCGATGCCATCCCTAGTTTTGAGGCATGCGCTGCGCCTGACAAATTTATTTTCGGAAATGCATCAAAATGAACACTACTCATTAACTTATACAAGGAGCTCAATTGAGCACATTTTTATTGTATACAAATAAAGCGATTGTAGGACATAATCCCCTACGGACAAAATCCCCCTCCAAAAATCTTACATAGGCGTACAAAATCCCCTACATTATTTTGACAGGGGAGAGCAAAATCCCCTACAAGGAAATACACGCTGCGGACAAAATCCCCTACATAAAATTGTACAGGGAGGGGGGGGGGACAAAATCCCCTTTAGATGTAATCCCTTTCACTCTGACATCTGTGTAAAGCTTTGCTTAAATTCAAGTAGCACTGATCAGTGCCAATAAAAGAGTTCTTATCGTTATGCTACCTACTTACAATTCAAAATGAAAATGACAATACATATATCGGGCGAAAGCATAACAGGAATTTCAAATTTATGATGGGGCTTCGCGCCCTATGAGCTTTCGCCCGTAACAATGAGATTTTAGATTCAAGCTAGTCACAAAAATTGCCTCTCTATTTTTATTTCGTGCTCACCGCCAGTAATCCTCATATATACTGTCTCTGAGACTTGATGCCGAAGATATTTTGGATTCCGTTAACTTTTCCTATGCGGGCTGCCATTAAACGTCACGTAACCAATTTTGTAAACTGCAATTTGATTGGTCGATTTTGGTTCCTCTTACCAATCAAATCGCAGTTTACAAAATTGGTTACGTGACGTTTAATGGCAGCCCGCATGAATAAGTTAACGGAATGCAAAATATCGTCGGCAACAAGTCTCAGCGGCGACAGTATATATCTGAGGATTACTGGCAGTAAGCACAAAATAAAATATTTCTCCAACACTGTAAACCGCTAGATTGATCGCACTCGCTCTATAATGGCCATTTCACTCGTGGATACGCGTGATTCCGGAAGATTTCCTACATACGGTTTTGACATAAATTCGTCCCGTTTGCAGTTCGATTGCGGAAACTCGTTTCAAAATCGAACTATATGTTGCTGTGGAGTATTCATTTAGCTGCAAGCAGCGTGGTTGTTTACTGAAATCGAGCAGGGAATTTTTATTTTATGGTAGAAAAAGTGTGACGAGGGTTGATTTTGAGATTTTAGAGCTGAAACCCTTGTCTATATATAGTATGAGATTATTTTTTTGGTTGATCCTTGCTCAAATATCAATTTCAGGCCCTGATAGACTATCCAAAACATGTACCAGCCCCCTTTGCATATTTCAGTAAAAATAAGTTAATATAGATAAAGATTTATAATTGTGATTTGTGGTCGTATATGATAAATTAAATCCAGAACACATTTAATCAATTGTAAAGTATAGATATAAAATGTTAATACAATGTATCACGTATTAAAACGCAAAGAAAAAAAGCAAAAGAAAAGTTGAACAAAAAATGTATTCAAGTTTTAGCTCAGTTTCAGAACAAGGAATAGAATTTTAAATGTCACCAGTAACCATGTAACTTGTCGAAACGAAATACAAGTTAGGAGAGGAAATGACCGAAAAAATACCATAATAATTATACCGTTTTCAATAATTATATTGATTACTTAACTGTGGATTGTCACTAGCATTTCCTCCTAACATAAAGTTACAGAAACTAGCCATCCCATTTACCATATTATAAAAGAATTATTTACTGACTGTTTTTATACATTTCATTAGTCCTCAGCTTAGATTGGCACTGATGATTATGGTCAAGGAGACACAGTGGCTAACCGTGAACGTTATGGATGTTTGGTCGCTGGCACTCAGAAGAAAATTGGACCTTAGATGCTTTTTATCACTTAATTTATTTATTTTTAATTTACATAACAGTTCAAAACATATATAGAACTTAAAATAGCAAAATAGATGTTACCAAGTTATTTTATTCTTTCAAAGTGCAGTTCACGTTATCTTCCGGTTTAAAAAATATCAGAAAGATGAAAGGGAAACTTATTCATGTGTTATGGTACATGTGGAAACGATTTTGTTTTGTTAACGAATGTACCGTTATATCAATTGTTGTCGTCACGGATAGTTTTGTATATTTTGGTGCTGCCTTTTAAAAGTTTTTTTTCACGCTAAGTTTCTACCAGTAAATACAAAAAACATAAATAAAAGAGACATTTGCAATAATCATCATGTATTGATTTTGACTTTTATTGACTTTGACGTGTCATGTTTGTACAGTTAAACTGCTTATTTGTGCGAATTTGGATGACCCGTGAGTGAATAGTAAATTCATTGCCTGTTGCATTCACGTTATATGTTGGCTCACGAAGAACACTAATTGTGTTAATTGTTAGTTAGAACATGTTATAGAGAAGAATGTCAACCCTGTAAAACATATTGCCTACTGGATGTTTTAGCTGAGACTGTAAAAAGTATTGAGGTTACCTACTCTCAGTGAACGGAGATTGTAAGTAGTTAACTGTATATAGAATGATTCCGTGCATTTTCGTTAAAAAAGAGATACTTTTATGCAAGTTTTAGCGGTCTACACCTTCACATTTTACATGATTCCAGTAACATGCATTGCGTAAACCAGATTTATATATTTTTGTTCTCGTTTCAGTTTCTATATGTGTATTATGTATCAAACACTTCAGTGAAAGTGCATCAGGAAAAGACCCAGAAATTCCAAAAATAAAAGGAAACTTGTTGCAGAATGAACACTTATTGGCCTGGGGACTGAAAGTCATCTAGGCCTAAGTTAGCATACCACATTTCAAACACTGCAGACAATTTAACTGTGCTATGTGCGAATAACAACTACATCCGCTATTCAAAAGTAGTGCAAGACAGACCAGATCAATCTTCTGTTTGAATGTCGCATATGATAAGAACATATTACAAATAAAAAGAATACATACAACTTCAAACGATTGAAGAAAGGTATATAGCTTACGGGCTGCATTACACATTTTTTCTGTTTTAGAAATTAATGCGCTGTTAGCTGATTACGGAAGATAATCATATGCATATCACGGAAAAGTACGGATATTTACGGAAATTTACGGAAACGTACGGAGCTCGATATAAGAGTTTGTAGTTTGATTTTCAAATTTCCGATGTTATTTCATTGACAACTTTGTTATTTACGCACGATTACATATATATTTACCTAAAACAAATTTCTCTAAATAAAAGATATAATTTACGTACATTCCCGAGAAGGAACTCACGTGATCAAAATCACCCGCCATTTATCGAGGACGCTGCATGTCAAGGCCCAGTGAACGGTTTCACCGATTACAACTACAAGGTAACCCAGAATCATTTTTGGTTTTCTCTGTTATACACATTGTACAGTACTGTATTTATATTTCATTGCTGGTATTGCTTTGTTTATTTCTGTTTCAAGGTATTGTCCTTGGTATAAAATAATTTTGATCCACATCACTTGAAGTTGTACAAAGCGCAGCTAGTTATAAATAGTGTTACACGTTATTCTTTACGACCAAAGAGACCATACGACATGTTGCTGATATTCATTTAAAGCGACGGGAGACATCCTTTTAAATCACACTTACATCAAATACTGAACTATGAACCTTGGGTTAAATCGTAATGAGGTAAGTGCCCAATGTTAAGAAAATATTATATCATATAAATATAAATATTCAAGGAAGACTCCAGAATTCGAATCTGTACCGTACGTCGGCATAATGTTCATGTCTGTTTCAATTTGATTTATATTTCGATTTGAATGTAGATAGTTGCACACAAGCCTACAACTTTACACAACATTTCGTCATTTTATGTAACGCATATTTCATATTTCAGGAACCATGCTTTTCAGCAAGAACAGCGAATTGAAATTGATGAGCCCGCTAAAGGAAAACGGCCTGAACATCAACGTATCGACTCATCCAAGATCTTACCACACGTGCGGAATTTAATAAACTGACAATCTAAGAATCAGAATAAAAGGTTTCCGGATACATCATATGACCTATGTATTAGGTTTACTTATTTGTTGTCTATTCTTGAAAATACGGATTTGCATTTGATCAAGATAAGATTTTCAATAATATTTTCATTATGAGATATCTATATGCATATATCGAATTACAATGTGATACTTTACAATGTGCATCTTCATCATTGTTGTAGGTTTCAAACACATAAAAAAGAAAGCTTGTTTGTATTGTTGTTCATAACTCTAGAACCATATATTATTTTTAATTGGCGTATTATCTCCCTTCAGTGGAGGTAATAAAGATGTCAATCTATCTATCTAAGTCGCTTATCCGAGTGTCAAAGTTTTTTAACAACGTCATACAGTAAAACGTTAGATTGAAACTGTGTTAATATTTAGCAATGTTTGATAAATAAAACTTTCTAGATATGATCATACATAATTGCTGTAAATGTGAGTAGGATTCGTGAAAGAAAACAACTGTATCATTTACACAAGTAAATCAATAGATCTCGCTGTAAGTGACCATTGTCCCCGTGCGGGTTTATATCTCAAAGTGGGATTCAAGTTATTAAAATAACTTGATACATGACAAATTTACAGCCCGGATAATATGTGCAAATAGACAACATTTTATTATGATCAACAGGATGGTGTGAGATTGATATTTGATTAAGGGACATGAGGATTGCCCGCGACACGTCGGGTTTATATGGTGAACAGATTTCCCAAGTTTAAAAATCAAAGTTACAGCACGAATTGTTGAACGGACGCACGTACGAACGAACATACGGTACGAGTTTAATACGCAATCCTTAGGGAGCATAAACTATCCAAATATATCTGTCTAAATTATTTCTCATCTTATATAACCATTCAGATACATGAGAACCTGACTTTGAATACGCTCCCCAGCATGTTTCACAGATGAAATGCTAATTCATATGTACAAACTGTGTATGTTCTCTAAGGTCATATTGGGAACTATGTGGTTTATTACACACACAACATGGATACCTCACATTCCTTTGGACTGTCGGCTAAACTTCCCTGTCATGTAAGGGCACTCGGGACTAACATACACTTTCCCCGTTGAATCTGCAGTTAGCAAGTTATTGTCCTCATTTCTAACAGTTACTTCCACAGAAAAAAAATGTGTCCTCAATATACGAGGGCTCCTCTTAAAATGAGATTTCTAGATCACCCATCACTGGCAAAAAACCGTGACCCTATCGACACAAATACGTGACATTAGAATTGCAATCGTCATACAAACAGAGACAAATAATTAAAAAAATGAACGTCATCCATATTGTAAATGACAAATGATTTTCAATACCTACGGGACTTAATTAAACTATTAGTGTTATAAAAGGCAATATTGAAAGAAAATATTTTACGTTTTTAGACCACTGTCTTGTTTTAGTGGAAACATCGAAAATGATATATTTTACATTGTTTGAAAGTTAAAATCTTATTGTTTTATATAAATAACGGTTACTTATTTGTTTAAATTATGTATTGAATTATGATAATTACTTAGGAGCTTAACATATTGCAGATATTTTCAACCAGCAGGTTAAAAATCTTTTAAACCTTCAATGTTTATGAAAAACAACTCAAAAAAAAAATGAAACACTATCTACAGGCAACTGAGACAAAAACTCGTCAGGCATCTTTTTATCGTGTTACAGTGATGGATTCCAGTGCTTTCAAAATAATATATTTCGTATCACGAAACTATTTACATACAAGTGTTAAACGCTTATTAAATTAGATTAATTATGTGCATGTTATGATAAACATTACGTATGAATGTATTACCTGAAATGTTTAAGGAATTCCTATTCATGTCTTGTGTTACTGTTTCAAAAACTGATGCATAACCTTTTTTGTTTGTAATTGTGCTTATTGGGTCCACCATCCTCTAAAGAGGCTATAATCGACCCGCTGATGCATAACCACTGAAAGTGCCGCATTATATATCATATGCGGTCGAAAAGGTGACGAACAATAAAAGGTATCCCTTAGTTGTCGTTTCCAACATTACTGTCTAGATTACTCTAACTTTATTAGTTCATTCAATGAAATAGAAACTTTAGCTAAAGGCAGACGTGCCAATATATAGAACAGATACGTCGAGACCCGTTGGTAAAAGAGTTCTGATTAATATCTTTCGCACTTTTTTATTTGTTTTTTTTCTTTAAGAAAGAAACACATTTGTAGTGTGATAAGAGAATGATTTATAAAATCTGCTTTGAAAATGGGAAGGTATTAAAGCTGTTAAAACCTTATTAGCCAAAGGGTCTTATTTGTAACACAAGTTTAAAGTAAGTTTTATGTTCCTGGATGATTTTTATCATTGTCGGGACATTTTCTGATGAAACCAGGAAATAGCTGAGAAATAGCTGATAAATTAGAGTGACATAAGTCAAGTCTGGCGTCGTTAGTATATATACTTTTCAAGGTTTTCAAAACAATATAAATAAACTTACATTTTGGTCTTCCTGTTTTCTTTCTATCCTAAATTCAATTGTTTCGCCACTATAGCTTCCACCAAGTCATGTAATCTTGTAGTTGAATGCGTGTATTTATCTATTCTGATAAGTGTTTATCAAACCAATTTAAGGATTAAAGGTACATGTACTCATTCACAGTTTACAGCGAAAAGACATAATTTCTCCTAAATGATATACTAAAACATAAAATGTAAAACTAATGGCTAGAATCAATCGCTACGCTATATATTTATATTGGAACTTCAAAAGTGTTTGCAACGCTTTATTTTTTGGGAGCGTACAGTTTCATAGATACAGTAATACATTCTATGAATTCTTACTGGACCTTTTTATTTCATAATTTTTTCTTCGATATATTAATTTGACATAATTCGAAGAACCATGTTTTTTCACCAAAATCTGAGAATGTGCCGCTATAAAATGTAGCTTGTTAAAGCTCAATTACTAAGACCAAATATAATTTTATTTTAAATCTTGAATTGTAACGGGCGTCTTCTTACAAGAAAAAATAAGACAAACTGCATTGAATATGACCATATTGGGTTTAAAATTTGAGTTTAACAAAATAATTAATAAATTATATTTTGCCTTTTCAAAAGAAGGTTTTCCAGATTTTAAATATCTTTGTTATTTTCGAGAAGTCTCCAAGAGAGAGGCTGTGTATAGGTTGTACATGAATAAGCATGCCAATTTTGAATGATAGTTGGAAGAACTTTACTCCCAACGATGTGGAACGTATATCTCTGACTGTTTACAACATGCAATAAAGCGAAAGTAAGACAAACAGACCACCCAGGTCAATCTATTGAAATACAAAAACCTGTACTCGTATTTCTGTAGTAGTATTTCATTCAGGGACATACTCCACAGCTATTGTAAAGTTTCAGAAGCCAGTTTCAAACTGTATTTTCTTGATACAGTTCCAGATTTAAACGATAATTGGATTTGGTAATAGTAATGTACCTTTAACACCTATTCTAAAGTCCCAGGACCACTTTGAATTTACTGGTATAGAAAAATTAATTTACTGATAGTATAATAATAGAACCATGTTCTATTCACTCTCAAACAATGTTGATGTATGCCTTTCTTTCGTATATAAGTCGTTTCTTCAAGTAAAAGAGTTGTCAGAAAACCTATTTTTGCAATATCATTGAAAAAAAATAGATGATAAACGACCCAAAAATCTGCAACAGTATTTAGTAAGTTCACTTTTTTTAGTACAAAATGAAAGCACATCATATGAACGACTGCACAAAATACCTAAATGCACATCATATGAACGACTGCACTACATGCCTTAAAGCACATCATATGAACGACTGCACAAAATACCTAAATGCACATCATATGAACGACTGCACTACATGCCTTAAAGCACATCATATGAACGACTGCACTACATACCTAAAAGCACATCATATGAACGACTGCACTACATACCTAAATGCACATCATATGAACGACTGCACTACATGCCTTTAAGCACATCATATGAACGACTGCACAAAATACCTAAATGCACATCATATGAACGACTGCACTACATGCCTTAAAGCACATCATATGAACGACTGCACTACATGCCTAAAAGCACATCATCTGTACGATTGCACTTCATACCTAAAAGCACATCATCTGTGAGCCAGGTACAAACAATGCTTTGCAAAATATGATAGCAAGACTGAAAACATGACCGTTTCATGCTTAATTATTCAAACGTGCCTTTTAACTATATTGAAATATTTACATTTTAAATATAAACTAAACAATGTAAAAAATCGAAGATAAAAAAGGTTTGGAGGGAGACCATGCATTACTGTTGATAAATCCGGATGATGGGTCAACAGTTCAAATGTTGCATGAATGCAGTGCATTACTTTGCCACACTACTTTTGCTTGCATATTCGCCCAACTGGAAATCAAAAAGTTTAGACGCAGTAATAGCTAAGGACAAACCAAATTTATTTCATGCTCCTGGGATTTTTCATGAAAATAAGTGAAAATTTTATCAGGAGCGAGTGAAAAACGCATGCAAATGATTTCCCAAGTCCAAAATGTATGATGCGAGATAGCAAAGGTAACAACATGTTTCATTTATTTAAACATATAGCAAGCGCAAAACAAAAAAGATCAACGGCATTTAGGTATATCTGCAAAACCTGTCCTTTTGAAATATTTATGTACGTCATTTGATAAAACTAAAATTTTATTATTAATGCGCAGTACTAAAGGTTCTACCTTTTATTGTGAGTGGAAGTAACGCTGTTGTCTGGAGCTCAACATACTCTTTCAACAGTTACTTCCCTTTATATACTTAGTAGTAACTCCGAAAGTACTTGACTCGGTTTAAACCGCTACTTAATTCGTAATTTTGAAAAAAACTGTAGTAATTTTAAATACAATTAAATTATTGAAAACTGAATCATCCTTTGATACATGTACATTTTATTGGAGTTTACTTTTTGTTTGCGTCATTGTCAGCATATAACGTAGTGACGGAAGTTTTCCCTGTGGTAACACGGGTGGAGATATTGCCCTTAATAAACATCCAGGGCTGCATCCAGGGTCGCATCAAATAATATTTTATTTTGAGCGGAGCTCCTGAGTTTAATAGAAGGATAAAATAGGATTTAGAGCAGTAAAAATGCAAATCAAACATAAATGTTGATGCATGAAATTACCGACACATATTTGAAACTGATTTATATATACATGTACCCAGTATTAAACGATGGATTAAGATGTTCACCAGTTCTAATATGCGGGCTTTAATGAAATGCTTAAACACGCCAAAATCTCACTAAACTTTCGTGGAATAAAAATAATTCCCTTCCATCAGCATTTCAAATACTTTGATGAATAATGGCATCATTTATTTTCGCCGACAAAAAGCGCGGTTTCAGCGCGTGTTGTAATTAAATAACAATGCTTCTGAGCCTGTGAGACCCCCTACATTTAGCTGACAAAAATAATTTGTTCAATGAACAAAAAATGATAAATAAATACAATTTTAAAGAACAACATATGTCGAAAAATGCCTCACTTTAGCACATATAATCAAAATAGAAACCTTCTGTAATAAATCGCTATCCTCCCACGCATTGTACAACAACAAACTTGAACATATTATTGAATGTTTTACAGTACTGCAACATATTTTAAAACGGTAATTTTACTGATGATTTTTATCCATTCTAGTATCTAGGGCAAAGATAACCACTGCTCTTAATCTGGACCTTGAACTTGTAAGCCATTGTAAACTGTCTCTCCACTTACAAAAAGCTGAATCCATCCTGTTTGGCTCAAAACATAAACTTAAATCTGGGTCAAGTCTAGACATATCTTACAATGGTACAACGGTCAATTCTACTAAATCTGTTAAATATCTAGGTGCAACATTTGACCAACATTCATCCTGTGAATCCATGGTCAGTGAAATCATTAAGAAAGCAAATGCCAAACTGAAATTTCTATACTGAAAAAAGTCGTTTTTAACAATGCATGCTAGAAAACTTCTGGTTACCCCCCTTATACAAAGTCACCTTGATTATGCTTGATGTTTTTGGTACCACAGTATTCCTGCAGGTCGTACTTAATACATGCATTAGATTGATTTAAAACTTGGATTTAAAGAGTCATATTGATTTGAAACATTTCCAAATTTTATATTTGGTTACCAGTTCAAAAAACACTAGAACTTATTACCGTATGTCACATGTACGAAATAAAGCATGGTATGTGGCATTCCCTGTTTGATATTATTTTTGTTTTTAGCTCCAGGATACTTGAGTGAGAATATAACTACACTAAACCCCATCCATTCATACAAGACCAGGTTAAATGTTTTGTTTTACCTACGGTCAAAAGCTTTGGCATGACATCTTTCTATTATATAGGATGTAGTCTTTGGAACAAACTACCACCATTTTGAGGAACCATATCAAGCTCGCATATTTTAAAGGTGCTGTTAGAAATACTTACTATTAGATATCTAATAACAATTTACTAGTCAGATTTGCTGATAAGATTTTATTTATTTATTACCTATCCTCACTGTGATCCCTTTGTTTTTAGTGTCAAATAAATTTTATTCTCATTTATGTGTTCTAACATCATGCCTCTCTATGTCTAGTTTATTGAGGACCACAATTGAAATAAGGGAAACTTTGCATCTCTTTTTTGTATTATCCTCTGTGTACACTGTGTTAAGCATGGTTCATTATCTATCATCTTCTCATTGATCATCATTGTCATTATCACCATCGTTATTCGTATAATTTATTGCGTATCACTTTTATAATACAGTATGTTTTACTGTAATATACGAAATTATGTTTTACAACCATGTTAATGTACATTTTACACTGAAAATAAATCTATCTATGATGACTGAAATATATAGCTTAAACTTTTAGTAATAATACATGCAAATATTCTATCATTTATGCTTTTGAAATTACCTAATTTTAGGTAGTGCCTCTTTAAAATATCAATTTGAAATTGCACATGGGTCTACCATAAAGACCAAGTTCTAACACTTTCCCGAATGAGGAAATCTGTATATAACGACTCCGGATATAGCGAAATTCCGGATACAAGGAACAAATATTTGGAGCCCGATTGTTTTCCTTCAAGTTATTTAATATGAAAATGCTATATGGATATAACATACTCTGGATATAAGGAACAAATTTTCAAGGGTCCCAGGGAGTTTGTTATATACGGAGTTTACTGTATTCGATTGGGTAACTTCGCAGCATGACGTCGATGCGAACCCGATAAAAAAAATTATCGATATTTTTAATACTTGGCATTCGTCTTTGTTTCGTAAGCAAATAAATATGACAAAAGAGACAGAAAAACCGGAAGCAAATAGCTTGTATATAAGGGTATAAATTACACAATGTTTGTTCATCATGTGATTTCCATTAAAAAGAACCTGACTAAGATCAAAAGATGTACGGAAACATACATTTTCTTTTTTCAGATTTTCCAAAAATGGAACACTTACCTGGAATACCTTTATTTTCAAGTACTTGAGGCTTCCACGCTTTTTATTATTCATGAGAATTACAAATTTGTTTCTCTGGTTTTAAGTGGTTTTAAGGGAAACGTTTTCTATAGAATATGATGACAAATTCATGAAGTTTCTGTGAGAAAAACAACATGTTGTCCTCGACGTTGGCGGCAATACACAATATACAGGAATACTTTACAGGAATTTATACTGGAACCTTATTATTTGCTGATTCGTTCTAAAATAGGTTAATTTCAGCCAGTTCGAATAACCTTAATTTTTCTCCAAAGTCGAGGCCGAGCAGATTTAAATAATTTCATATTGTATAAGTAAACTGCATGCAACCGATAAATGAAAGCAAAAATTGTATGATTTCAAGATAAGAGAAATATAAAAAAACCGTATCGAAACCCGGTCAGTGTCAAGGACCAAATAAGCAACCGGATGTCAGCCCCCTTTATATGATAAAAGCTTGTAATTTAATTTAATGCCAATGTCGAGATTTATAATCGAAAAGAATAATTGAACGTTTTAAAACTGTTTGTGTCTGGTGGAATTAAAGAGGCACTCCCTACATCCAGCAGATTATATCTCGTAACATAAATGATGCGTTCAATGAATGTAAAATGATAAATAAATACAATTTCAAAGAAGAACCGACGGCGAAAAATGCCTTATTTTACCACAATTGATCAATTTAGAGGCTTTCTGTAATAAATCGCATCCACCCATTAATTGTACAACAACAACTCTACATAGATTATTGAAAGGTTTATGGTACTGCAGTATATTTTTAACCGCTGATTTTATTGATAATGACTGGGAATGCATAGCTGAAACTTTTAGGTTAAGTTATAATACTTCCAAACATTATTTTATTTATGTTTTGGAGGTTATTTGATTTGTCCTTTTTACGATCCAATTCGCCGGTTGGTAGTTCTTGCTTCATCATGATAGCATCCCATAACTTTTGGTATAAAATCCGAACTGAAATGGAGACTTGAGGGAGCCCAAGTCCTTACGAACATCTTACAGACGTCGATACTGATCGTTTAATTGTCATATTAAAAAGGCAAAAACTGAGCCAAGTTCCGTTGAGTATGGTAATCGGAAACTTATTTAAATGTGGATCAATATTTCTGACCTCCTTCTCCAAATATAAAAGAAGAAATGTAGTTTCCGACGTAAGTTGAAGTTACCGCTTAATTAGAGAAACATGGAGATATTTGGTTCGTATCAACAACGGCTAATATGCGTGTGCTTATTGCTCACTATAAGCTTTGGTGAGTAGAATTCTGCCATACTTGGCTAATTACCAAATTTACTAGTAATTGATACAAGAATGAGACATGTAACTAACTACACATTTAAACCTAATACATGTACGTACAAATATTGACATTCCATGTAATAATTTTTTTATATAAAATTATTTATTTGGATGCAAGCATTACATCGACCTTCTAAGTTTTGCTTCAAAAAACAAAGATATTCTATAAAGAGGAACATAGAAAATAAATGTTTCAAGGACAGACAATCTTGCTTCATTTCAAAAACGTTTATACTAAATAGCAAAGTCATCTATTCTATGCGTTCACTTTCATAAAAAAAAATTGCAAGAGAGCTTGCAAAATTATTTAATGCTCAATTACATTGTTGAATCAAAGCGCTGTGAGCGCTGAAGGCCTGGGGGCTATAGGTTAACTCCCCGAAAAACAACTTTTCACCTACGTGTTCTGCGTTGAATCTTACCTAAAGCGCGGGTCGAAATGTGCAGAGGACGAAATTCAATATATGACACAGAATGAATGATTCACAAATATATGGGTGACAGGGAAGTTTGTTTTATTATAAAATGTACGTTAAATGAAAAATAATCACATAGTCAACATTATAAAATGTTTAAGCCAGTACAAATAATTCGATCTGCGCTTTGTACAACTTCAAGCGATATGATCTGATGATGTGGATCGAAAATTATTGTGTACCAATGACAAGACCTTGAAACAGAAATAAACAAAGCAATACCAGCAATGAAATATAAATACAGTACTGTACAATGTGTATAACAGAGAAAACCAAAAATGATTCTGGGTTACCTTGTAGTTGTAATCAGTGAAACCGTTCACTGGGCCTCGACATGCAGCGTCCTCGATAAATGGCGGGTGAATTTGATCACGTTAGTTCCTTCTCGGGAATGTACGTAAATTATATCTTTTTTTAGAGACATTTATTTTTAGGTAAATATATATGTAAATAACAAAGTTGTCAATGAAATAACATCGGAAATTTGAAAATCAAACTACAAACTCTTATATCGAGCTTCGTACGTTTTCGTAAATTTCCGTAAATATCCGTACTTTTCCGTGATATGCATATGACTGTCTTCCGTAATCAGCTAACAGCGCATTAATTTCTAAAACAGAAAAAAATGTGTAATGCAGCCCGTAAGCTATATACCTTCCTGCAGTCGTTTGAAGTTTTATGTACTATTTTTATTTGTAACATGTTCTTATCATATGCGGCATTCAAACAGAAGATTGATCTGGTCTGTCTTGCACTACTTTCGCATAGCGCATGTTTACAGTTGTTATTCGCACATAGCACGGCTAAAATTCTTGCAGGGTTTGAAATGTGGTATACTAACTTAGGCCTTGGGGACTTTCAGTCCCCAGGCCAAAAATGATTTATTAATAATTGCTTTGGTTATATACGATGTCTTATTTAAGTACGAAATATTTCTCTCACTACAAATGGCGCTAACAAACACCTATTGTATATTGTCAATAACCTATATTTAATTTGAATACATTTTCAAGCTTCTTCGTCTACGATGAATTCCCTGTGGATTAAAGACACATCATTTGATAACAAGCTGTCAACCTCTGGATACAATGTAACAGCACGAAGCAAGCTTCACTGCAGCAGAACTTGCTCAACAGAAAGCGCGTGTATTTCGTTTTTCTTTGCTCCTGGTCAAGATCTAAACTGTCAACTGCATGACAGTATAATGACGTCATCAGCAGGGCTGCAAGATGTTCCCGTCTCTATGTATTACAAACTGGATGGAGGTATTAAAGCTGATCGCTCTCAGATTATTTGGTGAAAAAAACAACGTTCTTCAAGCTGTCTGAAATCAACACATTTTAGATCGAATCAACAAACTTTAATATAACAGCATAAATTCCTGTAAAGTATTTCTGTATTTTTTTAAATTATAACATATTCAACAGATTTGCTCAAATTGCAATACAAATTACGTGTGTTGCTGTTTCTACCCATTATATTTACATTTTATTAGATATGATATCATTTTGGAGAATTTAATTTCAAACAAGAGCAGCTTTTAAGTGTGTACGTGAAATATCAGAATAGAGATCGAACGTTGGTAGAACGAAGTGAATTATTCAGAAAGAAATGCATTAAACATATCTATATGTAGAAAACAGGGGCACAATAAACAAACCATTCATTAGATATACAATGCTTATCAGGGTATAGAAAAATGAGAATAAAAACAATGACTGAGAAGTTCTAGTTCGGAATGGTAACAAACACAATAGCAATCGGATGTTCAATAATGTACAAATTATATATATAAATATTGTCCGTTTTACAGTATTGCAGAAACAAGATTAATTTTCTTAGATTACATTATAACTATAAGTTTACTTTTCAATCAGCACCGCAACTAACGACAAACACAGAACCAGCTCCAGTGACAACTGATGTTGCAAGCTCCACGGCGCCTCCTTTCACGTGCCCACCAGACGATAATCAATTTAGAACTGTACAACTTGACGATGGCAATACATTTACATACAAGTAAGTGTTTATCTGTTTTCAGCTGAAAAATGTAATGTAATGCATGCATTCATGTTTACTAAACGCTCACTTTATCAATTGAATTCAGAATATACCGCATGTGTATTTAAATTTTTGGGGTCAAATGTTTTGCGGAACAGTTCAAAATGATTATCACATTTTTTGCGCGATTTGGAATTCGTGAATATGAAGAAACATCAACGCAAATATCGAGAATGGTACATGTCCGTGATACATTTGTATTTACACTCACTCAACATTTTAAGATGTTCAAAAAATTTGTTCTATATAATATTCTGGTCTCCCAATGATAAGACATTTCTCTCCAGTGTTTGGGTAAATGTGTTGAAGTTGTATCACATCAAATTTCAAGCTTGATCTACAACGATACTGACAACACTGTAACTGCTTTGAAATTTGTAAATAATGTTTGAATTATGCTGAGTTATTCCTCTCATTTCAAGGTGCAACTGTCTAAAAAAACAGAAATAATTGGTACACATATTTAGAATAAGACGGTCAAAAAAGATGTTTCTTTTAATATTTAATGGGAATAAAACTGTAAAATAGATTCATATATTTTAACTATAGCTTTGGCAATGTTCATTTTTTCAAGTTGAATAAATTTGTGATTAATGTCTTTCTTAAAACTATGACGGTCACTTTGAAGGGTAATATTACTTTGAAGGGTAATATCACTTTAAATGGTAATATCACTTATAGAATATTCTTAGTTACCTATGGATGCAGTCACAATTCCTTATTTTTCCCTATTACTTTAACTAGTTTGAACGTAAATGTCTAAGTGACGTGGAATTGGCTTAATTGACATTACAGGCAACACAGTGTAGCTTTGGAAAATTCTAAAGAAATGTTGAATTCTACCTAACGAAATATAACGTTTGCAATTAAACATATTCTGTGTAATGGAATAGTTCAATCAGCAGAACAGAAACAGATCTTTTTGTTCGCCCTGTAGTCTGAAAATGACGGTATAATTCGTATAAGTAAACAGGTCAGTAAGTCTAGTTAACTAGACATAGAACTTAGAACAATGGGCTACAATCAGTACAGATCTCCTTATTATAAATAAACATATATGCTTAAACGGATCTGGAAGACGAACCACATTTGAAAATAATTACAAAACTGAAAAACCTGAATCTAAAATATTGATTTAAATCTTAAGCTATAAAATATGTTAAGCTTTTGTTTATTATTCAGAACTTGACAATATCCTTTTAAAGACACAGACAGACAATATCATTTATTCACGCAAGGTACATATAATGCTACATAACGATAACAGAAATTTACATGCTTGAAACAATGGGTGAAGTGTTGCTTAGAGAAATACTTAAGAATCAAGTACATATTTAAGGGCACCACTATTACATCACTGTATGACGTTGTCTTGTATCAACTGTGATACAACTTGATCGATCAGTGTTTGGAATTGCGAGACATGAAATTTTAAAGTAAAAATGATGCAGCGATAAATGTGGAACCATTTTAGACTAAAACGTAATCCTTAATAACTGACATCGATTGGATAGTAAAACTGTTGTAAACTCATAAATATATTGTTTTATATATAATCAGTGTTGAATATACCTGATTATTTCAAACTGTTTAACTGCTTTTCAAATTACATTCTTTTTATAATTCTATTGCTGCTCAACGAATATGTTTTATTTTATGTTTTTCGGGCGTTTACACTCGTGAAAATACCACTTTCGGTGCCCACTCGGTGAAAATTATATCGTGATATTACACCGAAACTATTTGTTTCCTCTATATAAATTCCTACTCAAATCGTGTGACCGTCATACATTTTATGTGCGACAGCACATTTCGTATTCGTCTTTATCATCTATTTTTAGATGAAATGCAAGTTAATTTCCTTGAATTTATTATTGTTTTGAAATTAAGTAAATAGTCACGTGACAGTTGTGGATAAAATCTTCCAGCGGCATTGGCGTTTTCTTTTCTGGTATGATATTTATTTGCCAAAATTACTTGTAAATTGAAGCAAACAAGGCCGACCCTGGTTCAATGCCGACAGAGCATTGCTCTGTATTGGAGAATGTAAGACACATACCGTGTATAAGTCCTTCGATTCAACTGCATGATATGGCATAGTTCTGATGGCAAATTCCGACAAAATTACTAATAGTAGAAAATAGAATTATGCAGTGGAAAAACTATAAAATATCATGCCTATGTAGTCGGTAATTTTTCCATTCTAGGGTTGTAAAAGTATCAGTAAGACAGTCACTTGCAGCTTCATCCTGCGGTGGGCAAGGTGGATTTCTTGCACGAGTCACGTCTGTAGCTAAAATGAACATGCTGCTACAACTTCTGACGGACTGTCCAGGTACAGTGATACTGTTTATTATCGGATGTTTGCTGTCCGCATACATTGCTACAAGTATATAGGGCATACATAATGGTAAGGTTTTGGTAAGTACCAAAGGACCACATACCAATGCCGCAGTATATATGTGTGGCCAATGAGGACGATGGGATCTTTTTACTTGTTTAAAGGAAAATTGCATTAACATGTCATCTCATACGAAGTTCTGACTGAGTGAATATGCATTGGCATTGAAATTCCGTACTCAACAACAATTAGAATTAATTTTAATTAATTTGTTTTACATCTGATGAACAGGTGAGTTAATCACAATGTGTTGTAATTGCTAACCATTAGTAGACTCCTTCATTCTTGTCGGTGGCATTACCAGCTCAGATTTTACATATTTTATTCGATTTTTGTACCTGCCTTCAATTTTTTGTTGAAAGTTCCCCTATACGTCACTGTTTTACATAAATATTATCAGCTGTGTATAAGTCAGTTATGATAAGTTGATAGTAAATACAACCAAACCATTAATCCCTGTAGGTAGAGCAATACAAATCGATTATCATTTAGTTATCACTATACACTGAACACAGTATAGAAGATGATTACATCTGTTTATTGTAAATACCTCTCTAGCGCAGGGCGTTGAGTGTTGGACTGTCATACGCACTGGTAAGGGTTCGAGTTCTGTGCATAACACTTTTTTCAATCATGCATTAGTCAAAAACCTATCTATTCCCTCGAATTAAGATTTTAAAACAGATTTTGGAGATCTACTTTTTGTGTGATTATTTATGTTGTGTTCTGCATGATTTACTTTCATTCTCTTTACTTTATTTACTAAGTATTCCATGTCATGCAATTTCTGAATCCATCGCTGAGATATCTAAAAAATGAATGAAATCATTACATACACTTGCAAAATGTACACAAATCACGAACATGTACCATTCACGTTTTGTATAGTAATACTGTCTTGAATATGTCTCGAGTTCCAAACAAATGCTTTCATAATGCTTGATTATATTTTACACTGACCATTAATTTTCGTTAAACATGTAAAAATAATTGCCACACAAACAAAGTTCACTCTGCGGCATTCGAACCAGCCGAAAATAAGAAATCCCACCTAACAGTCTTTTACGCTAACCACTGAGCTATTTCTTTATTTGTATGGAGACGAATTTTAATTCAAATACAACATTGTCATAGATGGTTGCTTCCCCTCTTTTCAATAATAACAGTGTGGAAAATATGTAAACATAACATGACGTCACTATCAACTTATCCAAACCAACTTATATCTCATCCAATAAAATACAATAAACATTACTCTGTGAAATTAACAGAATAATAATTAGATAGTTTCAGATAATGTTTTTTTAGTTTGGGTCTCAAAATTTCAGATTTCAGTGAATACGACTCCTTACCATATATTCCCTCCAGATTTCAGTGGATAGCACAACTTAGCACATATTTCCTCCAGATTTCAGTGGATAGCACAACCAGCATATATTTCCTCCAGATTTTAGTGGATAACACAACTGATCATATATTTCCTCCAGATTTCAGTGGATAACACAACCAAGCATATATTTCCTCCAGATTTTAGCAGATAACACAACTGACCATATATTTCTTCCATATTTCAATGGATAACATAACTTAGCAAGTATTTCCTCCAGAGTTTAGCGGATAATAAATCTTGCCATATATTTCCTCGAGATTTTAGTGGATAGCACAACTAACCATATATTCCCTCAATATTTCAGTGGATAGCACAACTTACCACATATTCCCTCCAGATTTCAGTGGATAGCACAACTTGCCATATATTCCCTTCAGATTTCAGTGAATACGACAACTTACCATATATTCCCTCCAGATTTCAGTGGATAGTACAACTTAGCATATATTCCCCTCAGATTTCAGTGGATAGCACAACTTACCATATATTCCCTTCAGATTTCAGTGGATAGCACAACTTAGCATATATTTCCTCCAGATTTCAGTGGATAGCACAACTTAGAATATATTCCTTCAGATTTCAGTGGATAACACAACTTACCATATATTTCATCCAGATTTCAGTGGATAGCACAACTTAGCAAATATTTCCTCCAGATTTCAGTAAATACGACACTTACCATATATTCCCCCCAGATTTCAATGAATACGACAACACCAATTCCTCCATATTTCAGTGGATAGCACAACTTACCATATATTCCCTCCAGATTTCAGTGAATAGCACAACTTAGCATATATTTCCTCCAGATTTCAGTGAATACGACAACTAACCATATATTCCCTCCAGATTTCCGTGGATAGCACAACTGACCATATATTCCCTTCAGATTTCAGTGGATAGCACAACTTACCATATATTCCCTCCAGATTTCAGTGGATAGCACAACTTAGCATATATTCCCTTCAGATTTCAGCGGATAACACAACTGACCATATATTTCCTCCAGATTTCAGTGGATAACACAACTGACATTTTATTCCCTCCATATTTCAGTGGATAAAACAACTGAGCATATATTTCCTCCAGATCTCAGTGGATAGCACAACTTATCATATATTTCCTCCAGATTTCAGTGGACAGCACAACTTACCATATATTTCCTCCAGATTTCAGTGGATAACACAACTTAGCATATATTTCCTCCAGATTTCAGTGGATAACACAACTAAGCATATATTTCCTCCAGATTTCAGTGGATAGCACAACTGACCATATATTTCCTCCAGATTTTAGCGGATAACACAACTGACCATATATTTCCTCCAGATTTCAGTGGATAGCACAACCAGCATATATTTCCTCCAGATTTTAGTGGATAACACAACTGATCATATATTTCCTCCAGATTTCAGTGGATAACACAACCAAGCATATATTTCCTCCAGATTTTAGCGGATAACACAACTGACCATATATTTCCTCCATATTTCAATGGATAAGATAACTTAGCAAGTTTTTCCTCCAGATTTTAGCGGATAATAAATCTTGCCATATATTTCCTCGAGATTTTAGTGGATAATAAAACTTGCCATATATTTCCTCGAGATTTTAGTGGATAATAAAACTTGCCATATATTTCCTCCAGATTTTAGTAGATGATAAAACTTGCCATATATTTCCTCCAGATTTTAGTGGATAATAAAACTTGCCATATATTTCCTCCAGATTTTAGTGGATAATAAACTTGACCATATATTTCCTCCAGATTTCAGTGGATAACACAACTAGCCATATATTTCCTCCAGATTTTAGCGGATAACACAACTGACCATATATTTATTCCAGATTTCAATGGATAACATTACTTAGCATATATTTCTTCGATATTCTAGTGGATAATAAAACTTGCCATATATTTCCTCCAGATTTCAGCGGATACGACTAATTATTATTATTTCCCCCAGGTTACAGTGGAAACGACTACTATGTTGACGGTTCTAACGCAGCTGCTCCAGACCCCGAAAGTGCAGACGCTTGGGTAATGTCAAATGGGGATCAAGTTCCAATGACGACGGACTTTTGGGGTGCTTCCTATCCAAATAATCCAAGCTATCAAAATTGCTTCCGTATGAGAGAGGACATCGGTTATAAATGGGATGACTGCGACTGTAACAATCCCTATTATTTTATTTGTGGGCAGTAGACGGACTTCAGTTACCTCTACTTCAATGACTAAAGACTTTTATTATATCTTAATTAATATTCCAAAAGGAAAATATTTACTTATACAGTAAAATCTCTATATAACGAACTCATTTGGGATAATAATCTGGCCCAGAAAATGTGTTCCTTATATCCGAAATTTCGTTATATCCAGAATCGTTATATACTGAGTTTACTGTTGTTATAATTGCTTCACAAAGGCATTGAAACAGCTGGTGTGGTATGAATTGATAATTGATTAATTGATAAATAAATTACCATTATTTTTGGTGAATTGTATTCTCAATTTACAACAGTATAGGAAAACAACCTTCCATAATAAAACATTTTTTCGTAATCATTTGGCCTTACGCTTTTGGCAGCATCACAACTCTGTAGTCATAAGCAACATAAATTGAAAGCTTGATTGAAAAATATAGGTTCTGGTACACTGCTCTCATTGTGCGTGACCATTGTATGAAGTTATATTGAATTCAAACCAGTAGTTTACAAGTTATTCTCCAGAAAAGGAAAAGTAACTAAGGGCAATAACTATGTGATTACTCAAGACGGATGTTAGGTTCTTGTTCACTGCACTTCGTCTCATTATGCTCATTATATAAAGTTGAATTCCAGCCAGTAGTTTTCAATTTCTGCTCCGGTAAAGGAAAAGCAACAAAGGACAATTACTCTGAAATTACTTAAAGGGGCACTCCCTACATCTAGCAGATTATTTCCTGGAAACGTAAATAATGTGTTCAATGAACGCAAAATAATAAATAAATACATTTTTAAAGAAGAACATCTATCGAAAAATGCCCCATTTTAGCACAATTAATCAATATAGATGCCTTCTGTAATAAATCGCATCCACCCATTAATTGTACAACAACAACATTCTATAGATTATTGAATGGTTTACGGTACTGCAGCATATTTTTAACCGCTGATTCTATCGATAATGACTGGAATGCAGAGATGAAACTTTTAGGTTAAGTTATAATACTTTCAAAGATTCTATTATTTATATTTTGGAGGTTATTTGTTCGGCATCAGTTATAGCGTATGTCCCTTTAAGATAGAGCCATGGTTCTTGTACACTGCACTATCTTTTAATGAGCTTGACCATTTATGAAGTTGTATTGAATTCCAACCAGTACTTTTCAAGTTATGTTCCAGACAATAAGAGTGACAAAGGTTAATGACTCTGTAATTACTCAAGATAAAGTTTAAGTTCATGTTCACCGCACTTCCTCTCATTGTGCTTAAACATTGTGTTATAGGTTATTGAACTTGTATGGTGAAATATTACTTGGAACGAGTTGATTTGGCGGGAGCAACGAGCTTGCAAGTTGTTTTCGCCAAATCAACGAGTTCCAAGTCATATTTCGCCATACAAGTTCAATAACCTTTTTATTATATTGAATATGAACAATATGACATTCTGTCAGCAAAAAACAATAAATGAATCTTGAAATTTCTCAAACAACTAGCAAACTAATTTACCATATACATGTTCTTTATTGTGTATTAATAGACTCGATTCAATATTGTTGTTTATACGTGACGTCATTTATTAGGAGAAACGTTGGCGTCAATTAAACGGTAAGAAGTTTCAGCAGCCGTCCGCCATCTTGTTTTGAAAAACACAAGACTTCTCCTGCGGATGCAGGTTTGTACTTAGAAATGTGAATAAATCAACTTGATATACGTTCCTAAAAATGTTTTCTCTTTCTTATGACTACATGCAAAACATCATTCCTTTTCATTATCAATACTTGGCTGATATACGTACCAGTAACTTATGTAACCAGAACTGGTATTGCGTGCCCTAAAATTTTCGAACCATTTTTGAAATGAAACTCTTTTACATCTACTTGAAAATGATTAAAGTTTCTTTTTTATTTTAAGACCTTAGTTTACTTAAGGTAAAAAAACTGTCAAACTTTGACATATAAACCTCATTAAAACGCTGTTTGCAAACAAAGCAAATAGTCCGCAAAGCTGATCGCTAGGACCGCCCTCCCTTGCCAACGTTCAGTGTCATTCCTTGCCAACTCGCAGTACCATAGAATACTGACCTAACTCTGAATACTGAAAAGTAACAAAGGGCAATAACTCTTTACTCAGTCAAGATGGAGTTATGATTTTTGTGCACTGCACTTCCTCTTAATGTGCTTGACCATTGTATGAAGCTGTATTAAATTCCAACCAGTTGTTTTCAAGTTATGTTCCGGAAAGGCGGGGAATAGAAATACATGTATTCCTAAACTTTGCTTGTTAAATTATATATCTTTAATAGTTCCTATCTGAAATATCATTTTGTAGGAATACAATACACTCAGAACAAGTATATTACCTTTACTGTTGCATTATGTCGTTGACTATGTAAAGAGGCATTCCCACTCTGCTTATGGAAAATGGATTATAAAAAAAAACTCAATTCAACCTTTCGGAATATTTCAAATTAAAGGAAGATGAATGTTCTGCATTATTTTGCACATTTAATGCAGGTCTAATTTTCAATACTGTATGTAGAGAATATAATAAATATGTAAAAATGTGACATAATACATCATTTTCATAAACTTAGATGGACTACGTACTAGCCCGAACTTTAGCAATATCAGTATAGGTTTGCTTTAAGATGGCTCCAGAAACGTTAATTTACAAATTGTCACGGCAGGACATTGACATCCGCCGACGCTCGTAAATACCTTGAGCAAAAATAGGACCTACGAAGGGTGTATGTCAATGTCTCTAAATAAAACCTGTCACTGTGAGGTAAAATAAGTTCGTCCAGAAAGTTCATAATGAGTGACAATTTAATTTGTAAAAGTTGTTCAACAAGTCCGTTATTGCAGTATTTAAAGACAAATGTATAAGTTATAGGAGTAATTATTTATGGTAATAACCTAATTTGTTGTTGTTGTTGTTGTTGTTGTTGTTGTATAAACCAGTTTTTACTTTCGACATCTTTTGTGCTATACACACCAGTTTAAAAAGGGTTGAACCCCAAATGCGACAGTAACCACCAAGCAAGTACCTGGGTGGTGTATGGCGCACACAAAACGTTGGTAAACGAAAATATACCTCAAAGTGAAATAACGTTGTGCGCAATACACGAAATGTAGCTGTATAACATGGTATTATAGGAAGCGGGCATAAGTGCGAACTATACGTTGTGCGTTACATCACACGGCTGGTGTTGATCGAAACCACTACAGATGATTCAGAAACAAACGTAAGTTACAGTTCACTACGGGTTTGATTTGAGTCGGAGCTGTCAAGGGCAAGACACAGTGACTGCATGCTTGTATCTCTTACTACATATCTCTTGCACTGACGATTAACAGACAGAAAACAATCTCATTATATTCGTCTACGGTAAAACCTACATCACTTTTCAATAAAGTATTTGGATAATCGCTGATGATACTAGGTGTTGTTTATATCGACGTAGCACAATGCTTGTGAAAAACATGTTTCATTTTGGAATTATCTGCAGTTGACAGGCGATGCTTAAAGCAATTACTCTGTTTAAGGATTGGCAAAGGACGCAATTTACATACTTTTTTTCATAACGTAATCTCCTCTAACAATGTGTGGGGTTGCGGGCAGTCAACGTCCCCACTCCTATCGTTCTTTTTTTTTCAAGTATTTATTTGGCCATCACAAGCAAATAAGTGTTTAAATTTGATTTCAAAGTAATAGCCGGGTGAAGAATTACTTATATGGGCATAGAGCTGCGAGAATGTCCACATGGGCGGATTGTACGCACTTACAGGGGCATTGAAATCAAGTGAAATTACACATTTAAACAGAGTTATCTATTTTACAAAAGTCTTTATTCATAGAAACTGACAACATATGTTCAAACTATCAAGTTAAAATTACAATGTTTAGCCGAAACAACAAACAATTTATTGAATGGAACTTCGCGTTCCAAGCTTCCTCGAGCAGCGTTGCTCGAGGTTCACGGTTAGCCGCTCAAAACATGCTCCGTCGTTTCCATTTTTTGCTCAGGCGTGCAAGTTTAAACGTCTTATCTGCGTCAATCCTGGGCTAATGAACCTGATACTTCACGGTATTATCAAGGAGGGTTAAGATTTTAGGATAGCATGCAAACATACTACATTATTTGTAAAACTGAAATATTAGTAGGCCGTTTCCAATTGATACTGATATTTTAAACGGTTTTGCGTTTCTTTACTCGTCGTAATTGCTTGTTAGTTCAATGATATTCCAAGAAAAAATACATTGGCGTGTAGGTATTTTATTACTCTCAAAGTCTGTGCAGGTTACCTGTTCATAGAGACACATACAATTATAAAAAAAACAAAGAAAATTCTACACCACCTGTTTCTTAGCTAAAAATAGCTGCTCCGCATCCTAGATGCCCTCCGAATTCAAAGCCGTAGTATCATCACTTTGAAAAGGGTTCTGCGAGTCATATGACAACCGCATAGGAAACTAAATGACACGAACATGATCGAGACAATTAAGATTCAATAATGGTGTATACTGAAACACTACGTACAATGAAAACATATTAGCGAGTTTAACAATTCATGTCACGTTGCTATTGGTATAAAAATATAGCAGCAGCAGCCTTTGTAATAAAGTCCGCCAAATAAAAATCAGGGTATGGTTTAAAAAGAGTGAAGTTGAACTTTCCGCGTTGATAATATGACGTTAATAACACCTAACAAGATACGAGGACTGTTTTTCATACTGATTTCATTATTTCATACAATGCTGGGTAAGTAAAGATATTTTATGAAAAATATATTGTTTTAAAATGAAAAATAAAATAGAAAATGTTCTGTTCGTGCAGTTTGAATTTTCGGTTGGGAGAAAAGTGCAATAATAAGATTTATAACAACCCAAAACGATAAGTTGTGATAAAACCTGTAGTGGAAATTAGGCAAAAATAAATGAGTCATTCCGTGAGAAAATTCCGAATAAGCGACATCATATATTTGCCACATAATTACAATTCTAAAATAGTGCAACTATAAAAATTTTGAAATATAAAAAAATGTCAAGTGCAAAAACATTAGAATATTCATATGAAAATTGTTGAGCACAGCTTTCATCGGTATGGACACAGTATGCTTTACTTCGTCGGCAACTTGATTGGGATCTATCTCAAAAACATTAAACAATAGGAACATTATTGAACATTTAATTTTTATAAGTTTTTCTTACTTCAGCTTTAAACTTTTATATCAAATTCTTAAGACTTAATCAGCATTTATAAAACTCTTATGTAAAACTGGTGGATTTCAATGAAACGTTGCACAACACAATTTGTTATAAACTTTGTAAAACCTATATCTGGCACTATGGGTTAATAAAGAAGCACACAAGAGGCTTATTGTAGTTTTTTTTTTAAAAAAAAAAAAAATTTTTTTTTTTTTTTTTTTTTTTATTTTGTGTTAAAGTGTTTATTTTTTAGTGAAGTGTAGGAATTTATATTGATTGTAAAATCAATGTATATAATATTATATTATCCCTGCGCTCTAGCGGACCGGCGTCGATCATCATGTGATGATCTTCATCGTCGACTGTCCGTCCGTCTGTCCTAGCCATTAACTCCTCCTATACTGTTTGCATCAGGAAAAACTTTGCACAAATATTATTATGACCTCCTCGCAGTGCAAAAAGTTTTAAGAATTTTAATCTTACTCTTGGGTCTTCACCTGTGTGGGTTGGGACAGGGCGGGGTCACTACACAAAATATACAATACTGCCTATGAAAAGAGAACACTTGAGCATATGAAACTCAAGTTTGTATGAGGTTAGTCATAACTGGTAGAACACACCTACCTTTTTAAGGTCCGTAGATCAAAGGTCAAGGTCACCGTGACATTGAGAAGTGAAGTCCCTCTGTTTGCATCAGGAACTTGAAACTTTGTCACAATATTGCTGTGACCTCCTGCTAGTGCACACCACTGAATTTTCATCTGACCCCTCGGTCTTAAGCTGTGTTGGTTGGGGCAGGGCACGCTCATGTCTATTCCTACAAATACATTGCTGCCTATAGAAAAAGGAACACTTGAGCATATGACACTCAAACTGGGTATGTAGGTTGATTATTACTAGTAGAACAAACCTATCTATATTGACGTCAAAGGTCAATGTCCCCATTACCTTGAGAAGTGAAGTTATTTCCTTGTCCAAAGTCAGTACGGTGTTTTAGTTGAAACTGTTAACAAACTAACTGAAGTTCTTTGTTCATTAGTTTGTTTGCTTTGTTTATGTATATATATGCTTAACAAGTGTATATGTACAGTCATAAGTTGTTACATTGTAAACATACTTTATTCACTTGACGTTTTGATAGTTTTTAAAATCATTTTCAACTTACATGTTAGAGTAAAGTTATTTTAAAAATTTGATAAATTTGTGAAAAAGACAAATTTTCATCACTTACGAAATAATGGGATATGGCTAAACACAACATAGAACTTTTAACCATCGAATATTTCTCTATAGAAAATAAAGGGAAAAAATATTAAACAATTAGAAAAGAAACTTCGTGAATTAAAACAAAAAAGTAACTTTATAGAGTATATCTCTGAAATAAATCAATTAACCGGTCAAATAGAGCGTTCCTATGATGAATTAACTGAAGCGGCTAGAATAAGGTCAAAGGCGAAACATACTGAGGAAAAGGAAAAGTCCTCTGCTTTTTTTTTTAACCTAGAAAAAAGAAAAGAAAAATTATAGTCGAAAATTGTAGCTGATAATGGCGAAATTAAAAATGTCATATCAAATATACTGCATGAACAAACGAAATTTTACGAGAAGTGGATTTAATCGGAAGGTATTGATATCCAGTGTGCCGAAGTTTTATTATCAAAAGTGACTAGCAAATTAACAGACACAGAATCGTCGAATTTAGAAACCTATATATCTATGGTTGAATTAGAAAAGTCGGTCTTCGATTTCAAGAAATCAAAATCTCCAGGTTTAGACGGTTTATCAGTAGAGTTCTATTAAACGTTTTGGTACCTTATCAAGTATGATTTCTCCGAGGTAGGTCGAAAAGTTTTGCAATGTAATACACTATGTAAGTCACAAAACAAAGGACTGATATGTCTTCTTTATAAAAATAGCGAAAGAGAAAACTTAAAAAACTGGAGACCTATCACACTTTTGAATATTGATTATACAATTATTGCAAAATTTCTGTCAAATAGAATTAACCACTTCTGCCTGGTATCATTCACTCAGATCAAAAAGGCTAGACGAAATATAAATATGCCGAACCGATTTCTCCAAGATGTGATAGAGTATTTGGATCCCAGGCAACACGAGCAATGTATAGCCTTTTAAGAAATTCAAACCGGTTAGGTCTTCCAATAGCTATACGAATCGAACTCTTCAATAACACAATAAAACCGATACTACTTTATGGTGCAGAGATCTTGGGTTATGGAAACTTTGACGTACTGTAACGTGTTCAACTTAAATTTATAAAATATATACTGAAAGTAAAGCGTTCGACACCAAATTATATGGTTTATGGGGAAACTTGTTATACGCCACTATATTTAGACGTTGAAGAACTGACAATTGCTTTTTTGTCCAGGATCTGTAACCCTGGTATAGGTAGTCTACCTACTGTTATTAAGTTATCGTCAATCGTTTATCAAAGTGTTTTAGGTAGCTGTACGCTGTTAAATGAAAATACTTTTCAAAGAAGTTACCTATGGTTATACAATATAAAATGTATTCTTATTAAATGTGGCATGTTTAATGTTTGGAACGATCACCCATTTCCTAATGGCAACTGGCTCAAATTGGCAGTATGCGTTAAATTAAGGGATTTATTTATAAACAAATGGTTCTCATCAATAGAAAACTATGTCAATAACACATTTTATAAAACTTTCAAAACAGAATTTGGAATGGAAAAATACCTTACAAAAACAGCACCATCATTGTTATTTTTTATGATCCGTTTTAGAACAAGAAATCATAGAATGCCGGTTGAAACGGGAAAATGGATAGGAACCCCGATAAACCTAAAAACATGTAACTATTGTAACACAATTGGAGAGGAATTGCATTACTTGTTAGAATGTACACATTTTAATGAAGAGCGTGTCAGATATATTAAACCATTTTACTACCGTCGACCTAACACCTTAAAACTTAATACATTAATGACGGTAAATAACAAAATAGAGTTTACAAAACTATGCAAATTTATTAATTGTATACTTTCTAGATTATGAAATTCTAGTTAGTGTAACAAAAATTCTTGATGTACTGTGACTCTCCACCATAGTATATAATTGTTGAATGCATATTACAATTTTCGTCTTACTAATATTGTTAAAAGCCTCATATTTAATGTTTGTATATATGTTCCTCATATATTCATTTACACCATGAAGTGAGTGAATAAAAGGATTTTGACTTGACTTGACTTGATATAGAAAATATAGACGGTTTTATAATATTTCTAGTCAAACAAAAACATTTGACAGATATGAATGGGACTGGATCAAACTATGTTTAAAGCGACTTGGTTTCGGCACAAATTTCATTGCTTGGGTAGACATGTTATTAAAATGATATTTCCGTTCAAAGTGACCATCATAATTTTAAATAAAACATTAATCAGTGATTTATACTTTTAGAATAATAAAAATTGCCATAGTTGTAATAAAAATACAACGATCTGTATTAACAGTTTCATTAACATTAAATATAGAGGAAATTTGTAAAAGTCTTTTTAACTATCCTAGTCAAAAATAAAAAAATCAACCCTTTCGGTTATGTATATCTTAATTTGTATCAGTCAATAACAAGAATAACTTGGTTAAACTTATTTCTTATATGTTTTTAAAGCATCCATTGTGTTTTCATCATCATTCTTGACTATTAGCCAATGTCACAGTGGCCATTTTGTGATATAACTTAAAAGCACTCAATTTTAACAATTCAAACAGTTGTTTTTTTGCTTTGATTTTGTCTCCGTTAGCAGATCTATAAAACAAGGATGTCCCATTGACCTCTTCTGCATATAATGCAGGCTGAACCCATGGCATATAATATAATCAAAACAAAAAATAAGGAATAAATCTACCAGCTATAAATAATATCTATTTACAAGAAAGAATTAATCAATATGTTGACTTATTTCCAGAAAATGAAAGTTCACTTCCACATATTTTCGAGATCTAAACTTATACGAAAAAGTCTCAGGTGACAAACTTAATAAAGAATATTCATTTACCGACAAAATTAAAATCGCAAAACTGTCATTTAATGAAATAGGATGGACTAAAAACTACGTCAACACTTTTGGAATATATCATGGCTATAATGTATTGGAGAAACGTAATCAACAAATTTAATCTTGCCCCCAGATTTGGAAATCACGGAATCTCTCAGTCACTGGCAAGATTCTTGTTGTAAAAACATTCATTTATTCAGCGATAAATTTTGAAATCGAAACAAAATGCATACACGATCAATTTTTAACGGAAAAAGGTCTCCAGTTTCTGCTGAAAATATGAAAAAAGATAGAGCCAGAGGCGGATTTAATCTTAAAAAGGTATCGGACATTGCTTCAGCCTATAGAATCAAAACGTTATACAAAATAATTCAAGAAGATGTACAAATATGGAATGTAATTGGAAAACATGTGCTCAAAACAATTGATACAGTATTTTATCAAAATTATCTTTTATGTACCGTTTCTAGTTTTGAAAGAATAACATTGACGAGAACAATATCTCTTTTTAATATAGAAGCTCTTATTTGTTGGAGCAGATTTGTTTAAGATTTTTACTTAATTCAACTTGTATTACAAGGAGAATTGTTAGGATATAAAAATTCATTAATAACTAGTTCCTTTTACAGTTTTTTGTTACAGACCTATGCCGTCATATCTCAAAGCTCGTTGAAATCTAAAAAAACACATTTTTTGTCAGATTTTATTGAATTTCTTTCTTATATGCACATTGACACCCCTTTTTTATTTTTGCCCTTAAAACAAAGGTTTTAATCAAACTGTAGGCAAAATATCTGAAAAATCTTGTTATTCCTTTATCATGAAATATTCATTTATCAAAAATTGAAAAAATGAATTTTAGTAAAGTGGGTGGGGTAATAATAAGGAGCGTAATATTTATTCAGATGATGATAGAAATACCACTATCTCTAATTTTTCATCCTAAAGTATGACATACTACATTAGAAGAGATTAAAAATTGATACCCATTCTGAAACATACACCACATACATAAACGTTTACAGTACGAACATTCTAGCTAATTCTGCATTAAGCACCTTATCTGATAGTGTATCACTAAAGATTAATATTGCGAAAAAGTTAAGTCATTGACCCATCATTATTTTTCCAGAAATTAACTAGCAATATGTTAGTCTCCATAAAATTTCTTGTTAGTTTGAATTTCAGCAGTGACCCCCCTTAATAAACTATGTTAATATATTTTTTGTATGAACGATATGCATCAAGTATTTTTTCACTTGTACTGTATGAACTGTGTCCAGTACAGATAATATCCATTGTGAACTTTTATCTTTTTGCACAATGTATATCTATGCCAAAAATTAAAAAAAATATGTATATAAAAAGACTATCTTTGAAAAAAATATTATAATCATCTTTTTATCTACTTCTCAATAACCATTCAATGAAAATGTGTTTCATGAATTGAACCAAGCTGACGTCACTCGCGCCAATTGTCTACTTCAAGTGCTTTCTGTAGTTTCCATTTAATTCTATTGTGCCAAGTATTGTAAACGCAAACTTTGCACTCCCAGGCAGTTTCCTGCTAATCTAACATGCATGTACTAAGTTAAAAAGCCTATTGATTATTGATTTTTACATGCACTCGATTATTTCAAGCACATTTCCCCGATTGAAACTTAAAAGTCCCAGGATCTTTTTGAATTAACTTATATTGTAAAATAAATATACTGATAGGATAAAAATAGAACCATGTTCTATTCACTCTAAACAAATGTTGACATATTCATTTCTTTTGTATTCAAGTCGCTTTTTCAAGACGCCTGTGCATTCCAATACAATAGAGAATTGATTAACATCAACTCATCGGAAGCTTATGCTGAAAAACACTTTACTATTGCTGTTATTTAAACCATATGTCTTTTACATTAAAATATTGTAGAAAATTCATATCTTATTAACAGCAATCGCAATCCGATGGAATAAATGTATGTAACATTGCTGTATATTTTGAAATGTTAGTTGTTCTACCATATCAAAAAGTGTTTTAACTTCTTTCAAACAAGTTTCTGCAGCTGGTGTAAAATGGATCAAAGAGCCATCATTTGACGATAAACTACCAAATACCAGTACCAATATTATTTCCCGTAGTCGTACACACTGTGGTGAGATATGTTCAACCGACAACACATGTGTTTCTTTTTTTTACGTACCGAGAGAAAATGCCAACTGCCAATTACAAAACCACGTGCTGAACTCTGCCGCCTCTCTGTTAGAGGTCAAAGAAGCAAGCTATTACATTTTGGAAGGAGGTATAAATGTTTCTGTATTTAATTCCTGCCAAATTTGTGAAAACAAAATTTTCTAAAAGCCTTCGAAAGCAACCATACCTGTCCTGTGTTGGTAAACAGAACAATAAAAACTAAAGCAATTTTCAAGTGTTCTAAGAAACTGCGTCGGGCATCTTGTTGTTTGCTTATTAGTCGATGGACAAACTTTGTTTACAAGCCATGGTCGTCCATCAGCCAGTAATATTAAAACTATGATAAAATAAGTACTGTTGATATACACTCTTGATATAAAAGACGATAATATGCACCGGTAAGCATAACAGCTTAATATCTCTAAATTAACAAGTGGGCAAACTCTCTGACGAAAAAAACAATTTCTTCTGTGACAAACAATACTTGCATGATATCAAGACAATACACTTATCTCCATCTGCCGTAAAACACCAGCGAAATTATAAATTACACTTGCCTGAAATACAAATGACAACCTAAAAACTGTCAGTTCAGTTGACTTTGGAACCTCTTAAAATATACTGTAAATATCCTCATTAATTCAAGTCATACATTAAATGAGAGAATAAGAGTGATTTGATTTTAGACTTTACTTCGAAAGTACGCGAAACATGTGTTCTGAACTTTTTCGGACTGCTTTTCACATCCTGTAAACAAAATAAGCTAGATCCTTGCAGACCTGGATTAATTAAAACAGTAATTCTAAATGTATTTGTTTAGCTCACGTGTCTACGACTGTACCACCATCAGTACTTTCCACAGCAACTTCTGTTCCCAGCATCACATATCCATCATTCTCCTGCCCGCCCGATGATACTGTTTTTAGAACTATTACACTTGACAACGGAAGTCTTTTCACATACAAGTAAGTATGTTCTTTTAAAATCAAAGTTTCACTAGACTGTTTATAGAGCGTCTGCCTGCCTTTTCTGCTCAGCTTTTAAATGTCAGATTTAGTTTATGAAAGAATTATAGACTAACATACTAAAAGCTGGTATAAATACCCGCTGATGGTCGTTGTGTTTGTTCTTTGTTTTAAGGCTTATTCTCAGAATTGTGTTTTTCACTTGTTGCATTTGGCGAAAGCGCTGTCTTTATCCAGTTAATGTATATTCTAACGCACTACCAATGTAACGTCGTTTCTGATTGGTTACGTCATTTAAAATTGCGACTATTAAATAGCGTATATATAGTCGCAAAAACCGAATGGCGTTTAAACATATTGTGCATTAGAAAAGGGTTAACTATTTAGTGATTTTGACATTTGCGACCGTATATACGGTTTTAATGGTCGCAAACAGTTTTAACAGCTCCGGCTTACGCCGTCGCCGTTAAAAACATTTGTGACCATTAAAAACCGAATATACAGTCGCAAATATCAAAACTACAAAACAAGTATCTCAGCTAGGAGTGACATCCTTATTCCCAAATATGTTATTGCTTTTAGTTTGCAGGATCCATGTCTGACTCACAAATATTTGAAGAGTTTATTTGTTTCAAGTTTGAAGGAAAATCAGCTTTTGTATGATGCTAACTTAAGGCATACTATTAACTTCATTTCAGCTCGACGGTATCAACACAATTTTTTTTTAAAGAAATTTGCAAAATGTATAGGTAACATTATCTTTTCAGCTATTAAAGAAAATGTAAGCCTTTGTAGACTTTTTGCACAAAACAATAAATGTTTTCTTTCATAGGAGTCTGAACTTATATTTGCTTCTACACCGTACTAAATTCTAGCGAATGTACAAAGTGCTTATAAGGTGCATATTTTATTTAAGAAATAATAAATGCCTCCCTGTATTTTATCGTTGAATAAAATATGTCAGGAATTTGGATGCGTGTAATTAAATCACGAGTGCATAGCACGAGTGATTTAATTTTTCCATCCAAATGACTGGATGTATTTTATTCAACGATAAAATATAGGGAACAATTTTTATTTCGATTCTAACACGTAATTTTCTTTGGAAACAATCCCGAACTTTTTTTAGCGCGTAGTAGTACAACATTGTAACCTTAAAACGCGAGATACGATTGGACGCCTTGTTTGATACGTCATGTCGTTACGTCTTTAAGGTCGTCGTCCTTGGAAAAACGTGCTGTATTTTATCGTAAAATAAAATACAGGCTTTTCCCTATATGTCTATATAGGAAAAGCAGCCGCTTGTGTTAGAATTAGTATTAAGTTAACAGTTTAGTGCCGCTTAGAAAATCAACATTGTACAACAACAAAACAACCTCAGTACATAGTGTTTGAAAAGAGATATCTTCATGAGTGACGCAGCCACGAGTGAAAATAACTACTTTTGGCGTTCATGAGTGAAATTATCGTGATATTGCATCGATACAAACAATTTTTCTGTATATTTTATGTCTGTTGAGTTTATTTCGTCATCAGAAAGCACCCCAAACATGACGTCATTTCAACGACGTCATTGTCATATGGTTTCCGGCATTCATTACGCTCGGTATACTTTTGCCGTTAATCCGGGTAACAGAATTTGATAATTTTCACCGAGTGGTAAATGAGTTTATCGGGATATAAGCCGATATAAACCGTTATATTTCGATAAACCACCGAAGGAACATAAAATAAACTGAGATAATGTAGTTTGCATAGCAGTGCTGTTTGGTTGGTTTAAATTATAGGATTTGGATTTTAGCATAGACTGAACTATTTCACCATGTTAGTAACATGGTGATATGTTTTAGCCCAAGCCTAGAGGTTAAATACAATTATTATTTTATTGTCATCATTCCGATGGAGCGCTTTTCCCAAACTGAGGTGCATATGGATATATTAAATGAACACATATATTGCATTATATTTGATATGAGTTTATCGCTAGGAAATCAAAGTCTGATTATAGAAGAATATGATAAATACATCTAATATACAAACTCGATATGACATTACTTAAATTTACATGTACTTCAGAGTGATTAAGCAGCTTGTGTCACAGCCTGATGCTAAAACAGAATGTGAGCTTCAGGGAGCGTTTCTTACGCGCGTGACAACTGTACATAAGATGGAAATGCTATTGGATCTTGTTCAGTGTACAGGTAAGGTAATATTTTTTTTCTCTTTTTTTGTCAAATCTAACGTCTGAATAAAATGAATATGCAACAAAATGGTTGAACTCCCCCTTTCCAGCTATCTGCATAGCCAATACCTTAAAGCTGCTCGATCTCAGATTTTGGTAAAAATAATAAAGTTCTTCAAACTGTATGAAAATAACATATCTTAGAACATAAGTCATAAAAAAAGGTTCCAGTATATGGAGAACTTTATTTATTTTTTACCAAAATCTGAGAGCGAGCAGCTTTAAGATAATTCTTAACAAAAATTGATATATAAATTAACTGAATGACATTTACCACATATATTGCCGCTTTGTCGTATAAGTTCTACTTTTCGGGTTTGGACGATGTACACTGATTTAGTTTAATACCATTTTATTGTTCTATGTACAAATACACTTATAATATTTGGACAGAAACATATTAAATACATTTAACAAATGGATTGGGCCACGAGTTATAGCAACATCAGTAAACGGTCCTCTCTACACTGTGATCTATACAATATCCAATCGGAAGTCCTCGGCAGATTCCGTTACCCTACATCAAACGCGAAGCATTCTGCCGAGGTGTTCCGATTGATACAATATCGTCACAGATGGCGTATTTGTATAGTTTGTCAATGTAGTAAGTTTCCTCGAGAAAATAAACACGGAGAGAAACCTCAGCCGAAATTTTTCTTCGGGCACTGTCAACCGAGAAGTAGATATTACACATTTAAAACTTCTACTTTTCTACTACTGCACCTTGTAGAAATCTCGATGGCGGCTACCCCATTCCATGACGTGTTGATTTGCATTTTACGTCATATGTATGCGCCCAACGCGCACAATTTTGCAAATATATTCAATTCGAGTTTAACTGAAATATCAAAAGCGATTGAGAAGTGATTCCAAATATTTTGAAACATTTCAGCTAACATTGATGTGATGCATTTATTTAACTAACACCATTTCTAACACATAATTTACGCATTGAATTATTTAAAACAATGGGGAAAAGTCGATGTTTAGTCCAAACATTAATATTTAAACGGTAATATTCGATTGAAGTATCTTTCAATCTCTTTGAAATTCATAAAATTTAATAAAAAGAAATTTGTCATTTTTGCAGCCAGTGTGAAACAAAAACTTAGTCGAAAGCTAAAAAAAATGAAATAAGACATTTCAAGCAACTCCAAAGTGATGATCTGAAAGTAATTTCGTTTTTCAGGGTACAACACCGGAGAAGATTACTATGTAGATGGAAGCAATTCTGGCGAAGCTGACTTTGAAGCTGAAGATGCATGGACCATGTCAAATGATGACCCTGTACCAATGACGACTGATTTCTGGGCAGTGGGATGTCCGAATAATCCAAACACTGAACATTGCTTACGCATGAGAGCTGGAGCTAATCATAAATGGGATGACTGTAATTGTATCACCAAGAACTTCTTTTTTATTTGTGAAAAGTAGGGAAATTGAAAAAAAAGAGAAAAAGAAATAAGAACAGTTCCAGGAGCGAGCATTGTGATATTGAATGACTTAGGTAACAAAATAATTGTAAAACCCGGACGTTGCGGGTTCGAGCCCCACTGGAGTCACGACCGTACCTCTTCATATGACACCAGTACTGGTTTTCCAGGAAGCGGACTCGACAGTGACTCGATTAAGCTTCAAGCTTCCTTCACAATCTAGATATCAGAATAAAATTGTGTCTAAGATTTGTTTGATGATGAGATTACTATTTTTAGATTAGTCACTACTTCAGTGAATAATCTAGTCTTAGCCATTTGATTACTACGCCAAAGTACTGTAGAAACGAAAGCACCAAGACGCAAAGATACAATAGTTTAGAGTTGATAAACATGAATGTTGTGTGAGTTGTAGCTGGTATGGTATGGTATATTAGGGTTTTATCGTTGGTACCGGTTTACCATATGACCAACGCCCCCAGAAGAGTTTAGTTATTTTAGGTTTCGGGGGATAGTGCAAGATACAGAAAGCGTCCCAATTCCAGAGACACCCCTGGTTCTTTATCATGCCAGGTTTTCACCCATACATGGGACCTCGGTTTTCAAGTCTCATCCGAAAGACTGTTAGTAATTTTAGTTGGTCAGCCCTGGGAATCGAACCCACAACCCGAGATTACAAGTCTCGTGCTCTACCTATTGAGCTATCCGGGATGACGAGTTGTAGCTGTAAAATACACACACTAATATACTGTTCATAGTATGATGATAAGCATGCTTGCATGTGATATAACGCAAGTTTTATTGTACACAAAAAATCGAATTCATCTTAAATTGAAAGATGCCATTTCTTTCGTCCAACGATGAACAAAGAAGTCACCTTTTACTACAGTACATCACATCTATACATTGTGTTACGAAACAAAGCATCAGTTCCTACCGTAAAGATCAAAGTTTAAAACGTACAAAAACATTTGCCATTTGGTACTCGTGGTAAATGTTTTTCTTTTTGAATTACGTAAAAATACTCTGGGAAATGCTGACTGTTTCATAAGTTTCAGCTCCTTGAAGAGCTGTATTCGGTGCGCATTAACGAATACAGCTCCCCTTATCAAATGGGAGCTGTATTCGGGGTTCTTGAACCTTTTTTTCGAATATACATGTAGCTACTCATGTGATTCGATGCAACATAGTCTTGTATTTAAGGTGTATCATTCGTTCGTAAAAACGCGGCACGGAATTTATTATAGAATAATAAATATCCATCCCGCAATTCAGGATGCAGTACTTAGCCCTGGGAAGTCTGTCTTTTTATCCGTCCAAGACCGTCCGTCTTGGACGGACAGTTGACCGAAACTTTGAGGTTTAATGACTTTTTTGGTGGTATTGAAGAATTATTTTCTTTCAATAAAGCTACATTTTTTCATATGACTGTAGCACATAAGGCGGCAGTTTAAGTGTTTTTGTACTTCATTTCATAAATACATTGCTGACGGAATGAAGCACATTCACACCCGGGTGCAAGGCCCGACAGACGGAAAAATAAGACAACATACAGGGTAGGACAACAGACGGACGGTCGGACAGATGGATTTAAGCTTTCGAACTACAATTTAACAACTTAAATTTTTTTTGAACGGCCAGTGGAGACATAAATTCATTTGGCCAAAAGACACATCATCAAGACTCAAGACTTCTGTTATTCAATCCGTTTAATCATCTGTTGAATCAAACATATAGGGAGCTTTATTCGAATGTGCATATGCTTTGGTTCGAATACAGCTTCACTATACCAAGGGAGCTGTATTCGTTAATGTGCATCGAATACAGCTCCCCGGGGAGCTGTATTCGAAAGGAGCTGTATCTGGTGTTACATAGCTTTCCATATAAAGTCGGAATACAATGGCGTCACACAATTCTGAAACATTTGTTATGTCTTGGAATCGCAAAAGAATACGAAACAGTTCCTTTGGCTGAATATTTTAATATAAAAAAATGAACTGCAAGAAGAATGAAGACATTGAACCTTTACAAGAAAATGCAACACTCAATGCCAGCAACAGAGATTACTGCGGATAGTAAACACAGTTAAAGCCAATAACGTCAAGTGAGCCCTTCCTTTATCCAATATCATTCAGTGGATAACATGAAAGGATAACATGAAAACGTTACCACTTTGAGAATACCGGAAGACATTCTATAAACAAATACAGAACACTCTAGTCCAAACACATTTTTAAAACTCAATAACATTTTTTTTTATATCTTAATAAATTAATATATGCTCTTCATTCAATATCACGATAGCGATTGTTTTGCACGAAAAAACGTATTTCTCTTACCCATATGACCTTGAACTTTTGAGATAGTGCCCTAAATTATGAAATGTACAAGAAAGCTTCATTAGCTGATGCTTCTGGTAAAGTTTGATGAAAATCAAGCAAGGGGTTTTAGAGAAGAAGCACGGACAAGATTTTTTTTCTATTTTCAGGTCCTTGTGACTTTGATCTTTTAACTAGTGATTCCAAATTATACTATGTATATACAGTTACATTTCATAGTCTGATGCTTCCTGCAAAGCTAATGAAAATAAAGCAAGGTGTATTGGATAAGAAGAACGGACAAATTTATTTTTCTACTACCTGTGAACTATTTCTTTGAGTTATGTATGCACAAATAGACTTCACACAGATGCTTCCTGCAAAGTTTTATGAAAAATCCAGCCGGACGTTTGAAGGATAGTCAAACATTTTCTTATTAGTAAAATTAAAACTTTAACACATGGTAATAATCTATCTTAGTCAGAGTACACCTGGATCTATTTATTTACTTTTACAAATGTTGCATACAAACACAGTCATGGCGTTCTGTTAACTGTAAAAGAATAATTTCATCAAACCTCCTGGGGTGGAGATCTCCTGTTAAAAGTGTGAGAGATCTTTACATATTACATTTAAGACTCGGGATCAGGACAAAACTTCATTAAATTAAAAACTATAAAAAGAGAAAATGTATACTCCTAAAACCTGTAACCTGAGTTCCATCAACTTTTGTACAAATGCCAACCACTATTCCATTAGAGCGGGACTATGGTGTTTTCTTTCAGATGATATGCAAATTATATGTACTGGAATAAAAATTCAGTTAGTTGTCGTTTGTTTGGTTAACCAATAAATATCTATATTCTATGCAAATATAGTTCATTTAGCGAAATATATGGATTTGCAAATATCTTCAGTCTATTGCTAGTTATAATGATGATAAAATCATGTTTTTTTCCACATCATCCATTTATATATCCCTGAACTTGATAAGGATAAACATCACTTAGATATCGGTTGTTTTCTAACGATCATTCACATTCTCTGTAAATATGATTAGGATAAGTGAAAAATTGAAGGTGCTAGAGTGTAAACACAGTTATATATTGCAGTTTTTGTTAAATCAAGGGCCATAACTCTAGAAGATCAAATCTGATCAAGCCCATAATGGAACTCACCCGAGATCTTATGATCATACACATTCTCTGTAAATATGATTATTAAGATTAAAGAAGAAATGAAGGTGCACTGGTGTAAACAGAGTTAAATATAGCATTTTTTGTTAAATCAAGGGCCGTAACTCTGGAAGAACCAAGCCAGTAATTGAACTCATCCGAGATCTAACGGTCATTCTCATTCTCTGTAAATATGATTAGGATAAGTGAGAAATCGAAGGTGCTAGAGTGTAAACACAGTTATGTATTGCAATTTTTGTTAAATCAAGGGCCATAACTCTAGATGAACAAATCTGATCAAACCCATAATTGAACTCATTCGAGATCTGATGGGCATCACGTTCTCTGTAAATATGATAAGGATAAAATAAGAAATGAAGGTGCTAGAGTGTAAACATAGTTAAATATTGCATTTTTTTGTTGAATCAAGGGCCATAACTCTTAAGAACTAATCCGATCAAGCTCCTAAATTGAACTCATTCGAGATTTTATGGGCATACACATTCTTTGTAAATATGTTTAGAAATATAGAAGAAATGAAGGTCCTACAGTGTAAATATAATTAAATCTTGCATTTTTGTTTAATCAGGGGCCAGAATTCAGGAATTACTGAGCTGATCAAGTCCATAATCGCGCTCATCCGAGGTCTTTTGGCCATATACATTTTATTCAATTTTTTTTTTTTTGAGGCCCCCAAGATTGGGGTAACCCCGTTTATTTGCTCCGTCATGGGCGTGATAAGGGTCGGTGCCCTACCAGCCGTACAATTAGCAGACATACTCTGAAACTGCGAAAATGGTATTATATTTTTACACTGATAATTTTACAGATAAAAAGCATTAATAAACCAATTTCATTGGCGACAATATAATTTGAAATTAGGAAGAAACATGTATTGCAGGGCTTATACAGAAACAAGAAAACCTTGCATTGAAACTTCTGTGTTTAAAATATACGCTATTTATCAACCTCACTGAAATGGAAAAACTCGAAAATATGAAGTGAGATTAATAAGCGTACATCTCAGATAGATTTGATACGGTCAATTGTACTTGTAATATTTTCCTTCCTAAATGTAGGTTGGTAAATGAATACGTCTTTGGTAATGTTCACAAATTTATTTTCATATGAATTGATTGATTTTCGTATAGTTGAAAATTTTTTATCAAGTTTAAAACACAAGAAATTAGTTTACTGGGTGCGTTAAAATTTTAAAGTGAGTGAGTGAGTGAGTGAGTGAGTGAGTGACGGACGGGCGAAAATGGGGAGAACGAGCAAATAAGGAAGGTATAATGATGAAGGCAGACAGGAAAATGAGAGATGGTGGAGAAGTAGAATAAAGGGGAAAGACACAACTTTTGTAAAAATTATCGATTATTTCAACAATCATCAAATCAATCGGCCGGTCAGTAATTTAGTCAGTCATTTAATACGAATGAACAGCCGAACATTAGAACAACGTTTATAATAACCAGAATATACTTAAAATAAAAGTTCTTTTCCCGTAACTTAGGATTTTGTTTCCAATTAATGTAACATACGAAAAACAACGTACGTAAATTTAATATTTGTTTCCATCATTTTCATTTATTCAGGACTACACAGACATATGCATTCCTTTGGCAACAGGCAACTGTTATATTGGTCGGATGAGTCTGACAGAGACCTTGATTTTCGTCAAAATATATAGTACATAATTCTTTGACAGGTATGCAATTATGAGTTCTCAATGTTCACAATGTTACGTTCCTGAAATGTATTATTAAACTTGTGATAATTAATCACCACTGGTAGTGCATTTTTTCTGCAAAGATTTCCGAAATAATAACTAGCAAAAATGACAGTTCTGACATTTTTGTACTGAACAAGTACAGAGAAAAGTAACTATTCAAAACAAATGTCATCAGCACCTTTTTCGTAAGAAAAATGAAGTTGCGAGACAGAGAGCGGAACACACAGCGCAGAGGGTGGGGCATGGGGCGAGAGGGGGGAGGGGGGGGGGAGGAGGAGTGCGGGTTGTGAAAGATGATTTCAAAGTAGTCTTTACCAATTTATTATTTTCCAGGTTATATTTTTGCGAAATTGTAACTTTGAAATAGTATGTTATATAAATATATTTATAAAACAAAATGAGTTTGATATTCAACAAAAAGAGCATATAAACATATCTATAAAAAAAATGTATTCTTAATTTGTACATTAATATTATAAAAAAAAGTGAAGTACAAAATGCAGATAAATACACTGAAATACATGTATGTCCTATAAATTGTAATAATGCTGCGACGATTCACGTATTCACTGACAATAACAATCGTATAAGCCTACCATTTAGGTGGTTTGAAAGTACAATGGACATGTGCGCGTCTCCAATCCTTGATTAGAGAAAAGAAATCGAGCAACGAAATGAGGAAATCTGTCAGTGGCTTGAAACTAAGATTAAGCTTCAAGCCAGGGAAAAGAAATCGGCCATAAGAAATAATACGTAATCCACAATCGTGATACACGCTTCTCGTATGGGAATATTTTTTCCATTTTTGAAGTAGATGAAAAATGTAAGATTTGTCTCAGACGTTAGTATCATTTTTTCATTAAATGCATCCACAGAGAGATTAGTTTTATCGGTAAAACACTAATATTAAAATTTTAAGTAATTGTGATGAATTTTTCTTACATGTTTTATTAATTCTAAAATAGGATATATCATTTTTACAAATGTCAAAAATAAATGTTGACAAAATAAATGTTGACAAAATAAATGTTGACAAAACGGTACTTAAAGTGCCGATTTGATTCATTATTTTTTTTTTTTTTTGGAATACAGAGCCGCGTACAGTAAACATAGGAAAATAAGAAACATTAATGTAAAGTAAAACATATTTCATAAAGACAAGTATTTTCGCTAAAAACATATATATTTCTTGAATTAATCCATATATGCAGAGGGGACCATTCCAAAATTATGTCGAATTTTGTTTATTTTCATGCGAAAAGCTTTGTCTCGATAAAATTTGAGATATCAAGCTTTTACTACATTTACTGGATGTTGCATGTGAAATACAAGCCAAAATCTGTTGAACTTAACAGCAATGATAGTGCATGAAGTTAAAACTAAATTATTGTCATATTCAAATTAGTACAATACTCAAGTGAACTGAAATAATTGTTTATCTCACTCGGCGGAGCGCCATATCAATATGCACATAATATATGGTGTTTTTTTTACGTGGTATATGGGGATATATTACCCGCCTAGATTTATATTATGTCGAGGCTGGTAATATATACCACGTCAAAAACAAATAACATTTTTATTACCTTTCCCTTTCTAAATTTTGAAGGAATCGTTTCATTTTTAAGTCATTAAACGGACCTTCAAATGCCATTATGATACCTTACTGTCACTCCGTGACGTCACTAAATAACTTCATAAATACATTGACGTACTGTACGCGAACACTCTCACGTTTAGCCGGGATATGTCAAGTGCGTATTACCGACTTGCCCGTTAAAACTGCTCGCTCACAGTTTCCGATTCTCCAAAATGATATACTAAATATAAAAAGTGAAAGTAATTGCTAAAATCAACAACACAAGTAAAATCTAGGTAGCAATTTGAGAAAATCTGTTAAAGAAGGCTGATGAGCTTGGTTTTACGGCGTCGCTACACTATATGTTTATCTTCGAATTTCAAAAGCGTTCGTAACGCTTTATAATTGGAAGCGTATGATTTAAAATTAAACAGATATACCTTACAGGAATTTATACTGGAACCTTTTTATTTGACTATTCTTTCTTAAAAAACACTTATTTTCAGACAGTTTGAAGAATTTTTTTTTTACCAAAATCTGACAGCGAGCAGCTTTGATATCGATTTCTACATACGGATCGTTGACCAATCAAACGGCTGTCAATTTCTTGGAAGGGTAATAATGTGTTTTAATTTGTAATTGACTATTGTTGTGATCTATACAGTATACAAATAAACTTTGTACATGCTTATTGATTTACACATCATTATACGTCTACATTGTTAATCTCACACTAAACAACAGCATAGGGTTCTGCTTAAAAACGTGAAAGAAAGATATACATGTATAAACATTTGTCCATGTGTTTCCTCCTATATGCCATTAACTATATTTACAGTATACCGATACAAAATACGTATACCGACTCCAGTAACTATACAAGGCCTATCAGCAGTACATGTAACAGTTGAGTGTTTATTTAAGGCTATTCCATTATAGTGTCATAATCCCTCTCCAGTCCCTTTGCTAATTCAAAAAGTTTGTCTGCTGTTGGTGATAAGTTACTCCCTGTTGCCAAAACAGTGACAAACGAAGCGAAATCTAATGGAAATGCAGTGACATTTGCATTCCCTGCAAAACGAGCTGTTTTTTCTAGTCTGGTGAGTTTTGCTGCAATACTTTTTCTTGCAACGACTCTCTTGATCGAGAAACCTGTGGAGTTTACTTCGCTCATTCTTGTTTTACCAGTTTTTTCAGGTGGTACTTGTTGGGCTGGCTTTAACCTCTCCTTCAAATAATCAAATGACTTTCTATCAGCGTCGAGGGCTGATTGGGCATCTTTCATGTGGCGACTGTCGGCAATCTTACTTTGTAAAGAAGTAGCAACACAAGTTCCAGTTAGTACTGCAGCAGGTACTAGGCTTGTTCCAAACGTGAAGGGGGCTAACAAATAGCACGCTATCGCCCCTGCTCCAGTGCCTGTGGAAACGGCTTTTAATCTGGTTTCCTCCTCTTTGATGTTTTCTCCCAAAGCTTTTAGTCCTCTAATTGTTTTTTGTCTGTCGTTTGCCCAGTTAGAAAGTAGATCTTTTATCTGTTAATATAACAAAAAAGCTTCATATGTATTTAGTACTGCAGACTTGAGACTTTTTCAGTCTTATTTTATAGCGCTATATTTCAATTATTTGATGTTTTTAAAGTTACTGTACTACTTTTCAGCCTTCTGCAGAATTCCGTAAAACATTAGCTTAACCAATGCGAAAAAAATAGAAAATATTTGGAAATTATAGCACTTGCTAAAGAGATTGGTTGAAACAAATATTTATGCTCATTTTCACTCTATCTCGCATTTTGAGAAATAAATTGCGCAAGGTTTCCATTTTTCTCTTTTTCCTCTTAGCAACGGAAACGGCCGAAAATCTGTCATTTCAATATACGTGTAATATATCAGCAAACTTATAAATATGAAAGTTGTACTAGAATATCTATTATGTTCAAAGGTACCTTGTTGTCCACTATAAAAATGTTGACAGGGAGGGTACCAGGCGGGTCGACTTTGACGCCAGGCAGCTGCACCAAAAATGCGTCACTGGATAGACTATTAAGTATACTAGGAACCTGTAAAAACAGGGAAATATAAGGATAAGACATGCACCACTTCCAGCATAACAGTAAAGCGTTTGAGTAGTTCTATTTTGCATCTGTCATCTACTGGTTTATCCGCATTTCCAATAATTTATGTGTTATGTGAGGGATAGCAATGAGATTCACGCCAATATGATTAAAATAATCTACTAAAAACGCTACCGTAACGCTATTTCTGTTGTAAGATTGTACACTTCCGTTAGATTGAGATTCACGTATACCCGGGTATACCTTGTTTCACTCTGGACAGCACATAATTATGCATAAACATTAATTAACGGTAAATAGGTGAATACATAAAAGAATTATATTGCCTTGACATTGGGTCTATTTTATGAATGGCGCAAATGTGTTTCAGGCTGGCATGATGACAATAACGAAATTTATTAATTCTAAATAGATAAAAATTGTCCTAACCTGTTTTGAAACAGCCTTGCCATATCTGCACCAGGTTGCAAAATGTTCACAGTTCCATGTTCTTAAGTTGTAGTCATTTGTCCCCAGCTTCGATTCTGCACGTTTAACGATTTCTGCACCAGGATATGGACTTAAAAAGAAACAGAGTTGCAAAAGGTCTGCCACAAAAGAAAGGAAAACTCAAAAACAGTTTTCGAACAGGTGTAAATCTGAAATAATCTCAGTCACGGAACTATGACAGAAAAGGTAAGCAGTTAAATACAATTAAATGTATTAAATTTAGCATAACATTTGTATGCAAATGTTAACATTAACGATGATTGAAAAGGTCAATGCATTAAATTTACACCATTTCTTTGCCAATTCTGACACAATTTTTATCAAAGGATACTAAGAAACGTAAACAGTAAGATGCATTTAATTGAGCAAATATCATTTCAATACAAAATCTAACATAATCTAACAAACGATCACCGAAACGGTGAACAGTTTAATTTACTCATTAACAATTAGTTACACCATTTTTATGCAATGAGAAATCATTGAAAGGTACAACACAGTTTGACTCAGGAGAAAACTATGCAAAACGTACGTCATCTCATCATCGCACTCGTTGTTTACAACAATTGCAGACCCATCAGCTACATCTATTAGCCGATCCCTTCGGACCTTGATATTGAACAGATCGCTAAGTATACTGAACGACTCAAAACTGCTGACATCAATGCCACTGGTCGCTATTATAGCAGAGCATAATTCACGCTTAGCTTGGGACTTCGAAGGTGGGGGTGAAAGATGAATGACGTCCCCGTCACCTGAAATGGATGAAGAAATATGTACTGTAATTAGTAAACATAGTCCCCACATCTACAGCATTTCCCTCCCTTGTTCTGAATTGTCAGCCATTTTGATAGGCAAAACTGGTAAACGTTTATAGAAGTTTTTTCTCAATTATGTGATGATTAAGAGAATACCATGAGAATTTGTGTGTGTCAACACAGTCTCTCAAATCAGCTGGGTCATCTATCCATATCATCAACATGGATTAAATATGTTTATAAATCTGATTATTTAATAATCGTTTAGTAGATATAACAAGGGAGGTAAATATTGTAGATATGAGAACTACGGTGTTGTAAACATCTGATTATTTTATAATCGTTTAGTAGATACCGATATAACAAGGGAGGTAAATATTGTAGATATGAGAACTACGGTGTGTGATGTCTAGATTTTTTCAGAAAAATATGCTTAATTATATGACTTTTAGTATCTGTTATATTGTACCTCGAAATTATATATACATGTCTTTCTCTGTCTAGGGTTTAGATTTGTACATTTGCTATATGTGTTCTATATGATGTGTCATTAAATTTCTGCGACACTTGATTAGATACGACACAGAAGTTTTTCAATCTAACAGATACTTCGAAAATTTCATTTGTTATATACAAACAAACAAACAACTTTAACGTTAATATAAATGTATTAAATTTTAAAACGTTTTTGGTTGTGTGTACCAGGAATATACATGTACACTGACTTTACTTTTATCTAAAGACAATTTTCTTGTTTGATAACAAATGTGTGAATTCCAAACCCTGATGTAAAACCAAAAACACATATGTAAAACAGAAAAACACGTGTAAATAAGAAACACAATAAACATACCGACATAGACTGCCCAATGTGCATACAGTCCCTTCATCCGGGAGAGTTCAATCAAATCGCCTAAATTAATGTCATCAACACTTTTCGTCTCGAGGTATATACGGACAAGGTTTAGAGTTTCCATCTTTGGGTCGGTATTAACTGTTTAAACTGAATTGAAGAAAGAAATACATGTACTCGTTGAGCTGCGTGTGCACATTGGTTCACTTAGTAAGAGGAAGGGAGCCTGCTACTCCTGAGACGCACACTACCAGTACATCTAATTTTCTCTTCCACTTTTGATACATTAAGAAAATTACACAAACACTGTAGTAACAGAAATGAAATGAATTTGAAACGAGATTGTACCATAACAGACCAACTTTAAATCATGTATTTTTAAGCAAATATTACAAAATGGTTAACTCTTTTCTTACGTACTTTGTGCTAACTGAATGCGAAGATCAGAAATTAGATTTTTTTGTAAGGTATTGAACAGTTTTATTGTTGGTTACGGATCATCCATTGATATGACCCAATGCCCCAAGAAGATTGGATAGAGGGTTTCGGACTGCATGGGCAATATTCAAGTAGTCGCTTCGTTATAAATAAGTGCGTTAGAATAACGGTTACCCTCCCATCCATCGCCAGTTCATTTTTATGATTGAATATTAAATATTTAAACTTTATTAGTATACAAGAAAGATATAAAATGTTGTGCATTTATGTAACATCGCCTAGTTTACACGTTTAAATGAAACTATAACCCGCCTGTGAAATGAAAAATATTTATGCATGCGTTTTCCTTGACCTGGTTTTAATAACCTACAACCAAAGCAAATTACAGCTAAATTTGTTCTACTGCATGTGAACAGATGGTAAACATAATAGATACCGTACGTAGTATCATTATGTAATATTTAAGTAATATGTAAGTGCAGTGACATTATTGTTTTTTGTATCATGGCTACTGCATATTTGTATAGGAAAACACTGTACTGTATTTGTGATAATTTGCATTGTGTATGGGGGCGGAGCTTAGACCGTGCTCTATCTACAATAGAGCCATGATCTATCTGCAATAGAGAACACTTTTTCAGATTTTTTTCAAAAACAAAAACAAGCAACAATTGCCAAAAGAAGAAAGATGTAGCTCTGTAAAATTGACTTAAACTTAAATGTTTAAGAGGAATGGAAGGGTGGACATACATATACACGAACTCGAAACACGAGTCTCCTGAGCAGTTTATATCATGCAGTTTTCATTTGTGAAGCATGATGTCGTCGGCATATGATCTAAAGGTACATGTGAAAGAATGATATTGATTAATTCTTCTAATTGACTGAATTCAAGTTCATTAGCCATCTGTAACAAAACATTATCCTGCAATTCTAAAATATCCATAATGCAGTGTTCATCTATCCTTCTTAGCGTTCTTTTTTAAGGAAACTGACAAAGATCAGAGTGACCAAACAATATCAACGTGATCCCACCCACTTTGTTACGTCACACGATGTTTCGCGGCCTGTGAGCTGTCAATCAAAATGTACATGATGGCGTACGTGCCATTATCAACGTGCCATAAACAAATCGATAGAGTGACTGTTTGCTCAAAATTACGTCATTTCCGGGCTACGCCCTCGCAAACAAATATCTCTACAAATACCTATATTTGCCACATGGATGAGTTGCTTAGCATGGCTCGGGTTAATATCGATCAATATATTTTATCAAGGCATATAATCTGTTACAATTTCCTACAAAACAAAGAAAGAACACATTCAATTAATGTCTTAATGTATGTATACTAGTGTAAAAAGCATGAAACTAATAATAGAAAATACTGTTCTAACCTTTTCCCCGCCTGCTCCCAAACACACTTGAATCACGTAGATTACGTCTGGTGTTTTTGTTGTTGTTGTTTCTATAATCAATGAACAGTCTCCGCTGTCTGCAATGCTGTATGCGTTAAATATATTGGAGCGAAAGTTGAAACTGAAAGTTACAAACGAAACTGAAAGTAATTCTTGATATAAAATATAATCTCGTTTTAAAGGTCACAGAACAAGATAAAACGGAACTAAGTGTATCTTGGAAGTATATAATACAATAATACATGTACTCTGTGTCCGTTGTATAATTCATAGTTTTTCAAAGATGTGCACGATATCGTTATTGGCTGGTGCGACTTCCCAACATCTCATACGCCGCTGATATACATCTTATTTTGTAAAATCAACTTCGAAACAATAGTTGTATATGTGAACCGTTGAGTTATGTCATTTATTTTGAACTGGAGGTAAATACTCTCTTCCACAGTTCACGTTTAGTGGTCTTTGACCAAAACAGACAGTGTCTGAAAATACCAAATATTTCACTTGCACATAACATACATATTTTTTTCTCCCCATTGTATTCATGTTCTATCATTCTGCGATTAATTTTACAAAAAAATTGCCAGCAGTCAAATACATATTGTAGGTCCGCAAGTTCCCTAGAGGCTAGACAAAAATAGCCTGGTCCCGAGCGACACCTACTTACTTGTACAATATGTTTTCTGTTTAACCGCGGACGTACCTATACCAACTGCTCTGTTGCACTGATTCATTATTAAATATTGTATGTCTGTTAAATTTCGTACAATATTCATGCAGTTATGTAACTATGCAAATAACTGTGCAAAAGGATGTACTAATTCATAGACAGTCTAAAGACTTACCTTTTTTCCTTTCCTGTATCTAAACATACACACACCAAGCTGATGCTGTTATATCATTATTTGTTTATTGTTTCGCTTATATATATACAGCCTCTGCCGGGGTCTATTTTTTGAAAATCTGTTAGAAAGTAAGACGCAATATAAATATTTACAAACGAAACCTAAAGTGATAGTAATATATTATCCTGGGAAAAAAGATGTTAAAAGCACGAAGCCAAAAATCGATAGCAGAACTACGCACTATGTTCTAGGAAATGCGTTATACGTAATATTGTTAAACTCACGGTTTAGATATCGGTCGACTGCAGTCTGCGTTTTATTATTTGTTACGGTTGTTCTTTATAATATTTCGTAACTGATTCTTCGGTAAACTGCGCGACCTATATAAAGTTGATTTCCTTACCTTCCGTTGTATTATTTAAAATTAATTTCAGACCTGTCCTTTTCAGAAAACATTTTTTATGGTCTAATTAACAATACCTGTAGGTTCCCTGTTTCTGTTGTGTGCAGGTAATATTTCACAAACTAGCCACATTTTTGTATAGTAGACTTCTTGCTTATCCATTTTAATGCATCCAGAAGGGAGAGCAGATAGGTGTTGTTTTGTTTGTCCGTCTGTCCGTCATTTCGCCAGTCCGTCATGCCATCCTTCCGTCAAGGGATTAAGTTGATATTTCACACAAAGCTAGAGGCCATTGGGAGGTAGCTCCGTTACTAAGATACGTAACTCTAGCTTACTTCAAGTTTGAATTATCTCCCTTTAAATTCTGATATTATGCTTGTCGGAAATGTAACTTTAAAACTAGCTAACTTATGGGATTTACTTTAAATTACACACATTGGAAGAGGGCACTGAGAGGAACTATCACTTAAGCTTCATCCATTTATGAATTACTTCCCTTTATTTTGTGCAATTATGTTTGTCCGGAACATAACCTAAAATTGTTTATTGGATTGTATTTATATTTTATACAGTGATAGTTGGCATTGAAAAGAAGTGCAGTGTCTAATAACCTTAACTGTACCTTACCTCATTTTGAAATACATGTATCTTCCTTCATCATGTGGGGAATCTTTCAACCCATTAACTTGATTTTAACACGGTAAAAGAGGACCTTTAACGCATTTATACCTAGATGCTTACAATGGAATCCTCCGACTTCCAGTTTGGGAAAGTCTACTTTTTGAAATAGGGATGCTTTGCAGAATCATGATCCAATAGAGTAACAACTTGAATCCTGAGCAGACGGCATTGTATTTGTCGTCTGCTTCAAAGCGAAGCAGTTTGAAAAGGTTAATAAGTAAATAGAAACTAGGCACGAATGTGTTAAAGGAACGTTCAAAAATCACCCAATTATTATTTTTTATTTGTCTTGTCTGCAATTAACATGCGAATGAATTGAATCTTGTTAAGTTTCCATTTGCAAGAACAGAATATGTGTGCTTTGAGTTTCCATTCGATAACGCATCCTTCATCGACACCTCTTCTTTAGGTCAGATGCCTGCTAATCTCGAAAACAAATAATCTCGAAGTCATTTGCTGGTCATGCCGACATTTTTTCAGATATATTTTGACCGTTTAAACCAAATTCTACGCCAGGTTGAACGCTTTGGCTGGTGCGTGGATTTCGCAGGACTTACAAAGTCTGTTGAGATTGAGGCTCCTTCCTTTTGCGTTCCATACAATGCAACTGATCGGAAGATTAGATTTTTGTTCGGATATTTATCTTCATTAGGACTGAACTGATTGAATTTAGTTGATAGCTTTACTTGTCATCCAATGAAATCCCTCTATTGCTGTGTTTTCTCTCTTTGTAATTTTTTTGTAGGTCTATAAACCTGTTCTATCTTTAAATCAGTTAATAGATTCACTATGTCAGATAGAACTCAAGAAGTCGGTAAGATTGCAAAATAAGGCATTTTGATTGGATGACAAATATAGCTTTTTACTACGTATGTTAGTGTTCAGCCAGGCAATGTTCTATGAAAAATAGAAACCCGGTTCTGTCTATTTTCCATAGAACAGTGTAGATAAACACAAAACCTATGCTTTATAATGTTTTATTGTTTGTTACCGGCGTTCTTGTGTTAAAACGTTCCGAATTTTCTTTATAATTTTGTATTTAACAGTACAATACTTGTTCATAACTTTTGTAGCATATCTTAATATAACATGAATAATGCCCATTGTTTCTCTGTAAGGCTGCATTCTAATTGCCGACGCCCCATAGTCTACAAAACAGATCGTATGTGTATAAATGCATACTAAATAGGTATGTTTTTCAGAAATTTGGGAGAAATGCATTCAGATTCTTGGTCACCCCGTCCAATCAGGTCCCCTTGTCACTCTGTCACCACTATGTAAATCAACTCTGTCATTGTTTTTCTGAAATTAACAATTTGACATACATTTTCAATTTAAAGTATATTACCTCTTTGGATTATGGCCAAAAACAATGCTAAAACACACATGTATGAATGCTATGAATTGTACTCATCTGTTATAGAAATATATTAATTGAAACATACTTAACAGGAAGTAATTTGAAACATGTTATAGGAAATATATACACTGAAACTATTTACAGGAAATATATACATTAACTAGTAATGGTGAATATATCAATGTCAAATCTATTTTTCGAACTGATATACATTACTCTATGAATTTCAATATGAAAAAAGACTCTGATACATATTCATATACGAAACAAAACTTCTGGAAATACATTACTACTTACGGATATTTTGATTGAATAAGTTATTGCAATGTTCATTGAAACATTTTTCAAGAAATATAAATTGACACATGATTAATGAATTATTTTCTTAAAATCATTGATGATAACCTGAAACAGGGTAATATCACCGTTAAAGTTGACTATTAGGAAATAATACATCGAATAACGGGATATATAAATCTGAAACATTAATTAAAAAAGGATATACCTTGAAACATGATTAGCGCAAATATAAATTGAAACTTTCCGGAAAACATAAATTGATAACAGTATTACAGGATATATAATTGAAACATTTCCAGTAATTATCGATAAAATCAGCAGTTTACTTAGGAAATATATACTTGAAACATATTAACGGAAATATATAAATTGAAACATAATTTCCAGGAAATATATACATTGAAACATTATACAGGAGTTGAACTGGATGCGATAACTTGAACATAATTAACGGAAATATATAAATTGAAACATAATTGGATATTAAATTGATACATTATTTACAGGAAATATTTAATTTGAACATAATTAACAATTATAAATTGAAATTACTTATCGGAAATATTAAATTGAACACATAATTAACAGGAAAAATATAAATTGAAACATAGTTAACAGAAATGGTGGATTCGCTATATATGTCAAAACTATTTTCACTGATTTTCTCTATATTCAATATGAAAAGACTCTGATACATATTCATATACGACAACACTTTTGGATCACCCCTCGTATTTTGATTATAAGTTTCATAATGTTCATTTTTCAAGTAGTTATGTTTTTTCTTATAATTATGATGATAACCTGGAAGGGTTATATCACCGGTAAAGTATCTGGATGCATCGAAAGAAATATCTGAACATAAATTAAGAGTTAACTGTAAATGACGAATCTAAAACAGAAACTACGTAAGTACATTTTGTATTTCTTACAATATTTCACTTCCGTGTATACGATAATAATACGTGTAATAAGACAACAAAGTAGGCTATAAACAACATATCGTCTTGGCAGTATCAAGTCCCTGCCGGGCAGTTTGCGGAAAATTGAGCTTTAGAAACTAGGTTACCAAATTTGTTTTTAAAGAATAGATACTGAGTACTCTTTTTCCTGGAATTTCAATGGGACGTGATAACTCCTACAGATGCAGACTGTTTTATATTTTGTAATGGGTCTATTGTTTTCAACTATTAGCGTAGGAATATCATATGAATATGCATTTGTGTACAGCCTACACGATGGGCAGCGGGGATGCAGCTAATTTCATCTGATACGGAATTCGATACGGGATGCTGTGTAAATAATGCTGTACAATAGAATAAAAACAAACGCAGATAAACATTAATAGGTACAATTTTGTATCTAGTACAATGTATATAATAAACATGAACAGCGATATATCCTGATTGCTTATATAGTTAACTGTCCGTTCGCCTGTCTGCTGACCGTATGTTTGCTTTCAAGATGTTTTTGTTTATATGCAATTACAGCTTTTCTGCTATTGGATGCCAATATATGTACATGTCAGTGCTTCTGTCTGCCAATCTCCTTACCGTCTGCACGCCTGTGTGATATTTGCTTAAATGCTGCTTTGTTTCGCCGCTTTCCATTGACGGGAAATAAAAATGGCAGAACACATAATAACTATAAGTTCATACTTATATTGCAGATTTTGCCGGTGTATCCCAGAAGACACGTGCACTTAAACGTAATTGTCTATTCTCGTGCAGGTGCCCTTGTAGCGAGGGTGCACAGCACGCGTGTCCACGTAAGCCGGTACAGTTGATCTTTGACTTTATGTAAAAAGTTATTTGCGAAGCGATACAGTTAACTACGCATATAACTGTTCCAGACATAGCGAAATTCCGGATAAAAGGAACATTTTTTCCTTTGATTTTTTATGAACATGTTATATGGATATGAATTCCGGATATAAGGAAGAAGTTAATGGTCCAAAGGAGTTCGTTGTGTACGGAATTTACTGTATTTTAAAATGTTCTACACCCCTTCCATCCCCCTCCCCCCCCACCCCCCCCCTGCCCCCACCCCCTCTAATTGCACTCTTCCCAAGTCTTTTCAGTCTGGATGTTCTTTATCAAAAGATTTTTTATTCTCACTTTCAGTTCTATTTGTTTGAAATATATTATAGTCTAGAATATATCTGATACTGGTTCTGTCCTACAACCGGACCTTTTCATTTTATAATTTTTATCTCTAGCCAAACCAAACTAACCATTATTTTTAACAGACTTTCTCAACATGCCGTATGTTTTAGCTTTTCTAATGGATAATTGTCCGTCGTCCGCCAGAATTTTGATTCAAACGACATCTCCTCTGAAGTGGTCACTTAGTCTTACATAGGTTTATATAGGAAAATCTTTTAAAAATCTTCTCTGAAACCACAAGGCCTAGAGCTTAGATATTTGGCATGTAGCATTGTCTAGTGGACCTCTACCAACATTGTTCAAATAATGTAGGGAAAACTTAAAACGTCTTTTTCTCTAAATCCACAAGGCCTAGAACTTAGATATTGATATTTAGCATGTAGCATTGCAATGGGGACCTGTACCAAGATTGTTGAAATCATGACCCCCGATTAAAAAAATTAACCCGTCCCGGGATGGGAGTCACTTTATTTCACTTTGGCTTATATAGTGGACCTCTATGAATCATGTTAAAGTCATGACCCCTTGTATTATTGGCTGCTAAGGGATAGCTTTCTCAAAGTATGAACAAACCTTTTCATTCTTACGGTACTGATTGAGGCATTGGGATCGAGACAGACACTATCAGGGTTTAATAGACTTTATATTACTCTGCCGGAAGAGGTGCATATCAGAATATCAGCAAATGGACAGCAAAATACGCAAAACTATGTAAGCCTGTACCAAGTTAGGGTTATCCCTGTGAAATATTAAGTAACAAAATCGTCTTTTCTTTTATGTCTTTTCCCCCCAGTTCCAAGAAGCCATGTCCATTTTAAAACAAAACAAAATAATTAACTTTTAACTTTTATATGCATTTTTCACACGAGATAAGAAACCATGTTAATTTTAAAAAAAAGCTTCATTGAGCATTTTAAACAAATTAACCAATAACAAACCCGTGTACCAAAAACACACACATTAAAGTATATATTTTCTTCATTATCTGATCTCCATTTTATGTTCAAACGCACATGAATGATATTGTCGTAGATGAGTGTATATTTAAAAGTTGTTCTTGGTCAAATAGAAATAGACCGTTGCAGATGTACCAAAACATAATAGTAAGCATGTCAAAGCAACTAAGATAATCATTTAAAACACACCAGCTTTGATCACAGATATTACCATGGAAACGTTCACTCCGAATCCGACGAGAAAAGATATGAAACGCGTTGGTTGTGGTATCACAAACATATAGGCAATGGTATGTAAAAGACGAAATCCAGCGAACAACCTGAAGTGCAAGGTGGCGTTTCCAACTTCCGGTCCGGTAAGCACATAGAGTAGTCCAATTAAAACAAACGGTAGTACATTCTCAATGTCGTTTTGATGGCACCTGGAATAAAATGCAAAAGTACGATGACACATTGTTGAAGTTCAGTATTTATTTCCTATTATCGTGTAATCCTGCCTTCACATCGAGTATTCTTGTTTTGCATCATCCAACAGTGATACTGTACTTTCACTTTTTGTTATCGTGTCTTTGCATCGTGTAACCGTGTACTAACAGAAGGAGAAAGAGTAATCCATGCTAAAACGACAGCAGCGTACCAAGATTCTGTGAAAATGCGATAGGATTTTGCTAAAATACAACAACATGAAATTACGCGTAAAAGACATGGCTTAATCACGTCCTGAAAAAGAATGACAACACTCGATGGGATGATCCGAAAACACGACAACTTGATAGGAAAATACACGATACGACTATGTGGAATATACGTGATAGATATAACGCATTGCATCATGTAATTGTATTATTAAGGGCTCAATGTCGGGATAGCGCATTTTCCTGCTTTGTTAGCATTTAAACGTAAAAAGCCATCAAACGAAAATTACATCTGAAATGCTCGACAAATTGTCAAAAGAGCTTCAAAGTTGGTTGTTAATCTTTAAATTTAATATCCGAAAAAATCAGTGTAATGTAAGTTGGCCAGAAAACACTCAAGACCGAGATCTCATATAAAGATGTTTCACGTCTCCGCCCTTTATACTGATCTAACCAATTGCGTTCTTCACGCAGTTTTGTGCGTTATTTTTATTATCATCTGTAATAGTTTTATCTATTTACAACAATACACTTTTTGATGTGTTTTTTTTTTCAATTTTATGTAAATTTTCGTGAGACAGGTCACTGAACAATATTCTAGGACAGTTGTCTGCCGTTAAGTAATCGTATAGTACCTTGATACATTGTATCTGTGTGCAGGTTTTCTGCAATATAATGTACAACATAATGTCAGACTGCGACTATGCCACAACTACATAGCTATGGAAAGTTATTGTATATACCGTCTTGTCCGCTCAACATCCGGATCGTGCCTGATACCCTTTGGTTCCCTGCCTAAGTAGTCTTCCGGTGAAATAAACACCTGAAATTGCAACTGGGTTTTTTTATTGACTCCTCTTTTGAAATAAAACTCCTGCGTTTAAATAATAAGTACATGTAATAGCAGAAGTATATACAGTCAGACTGACAAAGTTAAGTACAATCTAAACAACAACAACAACAACTGACAAAGTTACTTACCTTTCGAGGCATACGATATCGACCAGTCCATACACTCATGATAATTGTCTTTAACAAAACTATTCCGGCATAAAATGCAAATTTTGCAAAAACTACGTTCTCAAAGCTGAGAGACAGTATAGCCATTTTTAACCTACAGATGCGTAATACACGACTAAAACCCTGACCTGGAATATGACACTATACAATATTATGAAAGCGTAGATTTATTTTTGGATAAAGGAGAGTATGTATTCACGCTAAATAGTTTTTTTATAAATACTCTCAAGTGGAGATACACTTATCATGTTTCCGCATTTTACCGTAAGAACTTGTTTAAACAATATTTTATTAACTCAAATAAAAAAGAAAGCCAGCGGCCTTTCAGTAAGTCTCTCCTAGAAATTTATAATTACAGCTAGCTTGGAAACAATATTTTATCCAATTAGTAAAGGAAATATGTTTGTTGTTGATTTTCTTCACTTAAAACAATGTTTAAACAACAATTTTACGGTTAGTTTATACTAATTAATTTTAGCTCGATTGTGAAGAAAGCTTGCAGCTTATCGAGTCACACTCGAGTCCGTTTTCTTGAAAAACCAGTACTGGTGTCATATGAGGAGGTACGGTCGTGAACTTGGTGGGGCTCCTACCCGCAACCTCCGGGATGAACGGTTACAAAAAGTGTTTATCATGTGCTGTCAGATTATAAGAACATTAAGGAATAGTATGTAGCATTATACGGTAAATGCTAGTTTTGAATTTAAAATACAACTTTTAAAAAAAAAATCATTCTGATGAAGGTTTTCGCCGAAACGTTAATATGAACATGGTGATATAAAAACGTTGTTGTAATAATGTGTCGTTTTTGAATTTGCAAAATTTTGATGTAAAAACTGTTTTAATTTAGAAAACATGACCCTTACACAAACTCTCTTAGAAGTCCGCTTCCCCTACTAGTAATTGTTAGTGGGATTATTAATCGTTTTATGAATTGTAATCAATCATAAGGGATATAAAAATGTAGAAAAAGTTAAAAAGCTATTACGGCGTTTATCCAAATAATTTTAAACCATATTCTAAGCATATATGATCTTGCATGTCCTGAAAACGTAAGGCCAAACGCTAGACTCTTTCTTTTCGTGAATATGTCCACAATCATCTCTGCATTAACTCAATGCCCATATGAATGTTCACAAGTCCAATACGCCCTGTAGTCAGGCAGGCTCTCTGGTACGTCTTCAAACGTCTCGTGCTATAATTACTGACGATGTACGCAGAGTTCTAGTACATTTTATTCTTTTTATATAATTTCTTTTGGAGTTTAAGTACAGTCCATTCAAACAGTTGTTCGTTCGCAGACGATTTTGGTTTCGAACCGAATTAGAAACCTTTATACAATATGATTTTTTTTGGACTCGTGTCGAGTTTCAACTGCTTTAGTTATACAAGTATAAGATAAGGCAATGTAACAAGCCTGTACAGTATAATTTATTATGTTTCCGCAATATTGTCCAGGCGTAAAAGTGTGAATTAAAAGCTGACGGTAATATGTCATATTTGTCTAACCTACTTATCGCTTTGAAGGCATATGCAAAGGTTGTAAGGTCTATGGTATAGTTTAGTTCAAATTGATTTCACTAAATATTTCTGACATTTTTGTTCAATATTTTATCAAACACGTTAGAGCGTTCGTAATAAAGGGTTTTAACCGATTATCCCAAGCGTTGATCCAAGGGAAATAACTACGTGACAAGAAAAAAAGTATTGTACATACTTGCTCCCCTTGTCACAATATGTTTGAAACTAGCGTAAAATTATACTCGGACAAAGTTTACGACTTTCAGCATTTATGTACAGCCGATAACGTTTGTGTCATAATAAACTTTAATATTATATATTTCATATTCTATAAAAAATGTTAAGCGCTCATGGATCTTTCCAATGATTATAAACACATAATTGTGTGATAAAGCAGAAGAAAGCATCAACATACATGCAGGCAGTTCCTCATGTGCTTTTTCCGCCACCAGAAGACCTAAATGCCTGACATTGCTTTTCAGTTATGCTCACAGACGTACAAAGACACAGACAGACGGCGTGGTAACTGTCAAGCATGAATAACGGACAACGTAATCTGGTAGCTTTCTTCTTTAACAAGACCAACTTGTATCGCTGTCTGTTAAACTAAACGTTTAAGATAATCATTGAAGAGTGTTCAAATCAGTCCCTAAGATTGTATTGTGACATATCAAAAGCATTCAATTGACACCTTTCTTTCAAATTCGTTGTACTTTTGACTTGGTTCGATGTAAAATGTTTATTGTCATTTGTATACAATGTAAAGTGTTATTTACTAGCTAAAACGTACACAATACGTACACGAACAACGAAAACGCTATGACTGTATCAAAACACTTTTTTTCTTTCACACTTTAAAAATTCAAATGGCGCAATTCGATTTGAAAATAAAAATATAAGTTAATGTTAACTTCAATCTGTTGATATTTTGAAATGTATTTACTGTTTAAAATGTTACAAAATTCTGCTATATATACCGTAGTAAAAGTTTCGAAGTTATTTATGTTAAAGTTAACTTATTAACCAGTTTGCAAATCCCAATCGAGGATGCTTGACAGGTTACTTAAGTTAGCAATTGTTTCCCAATTTCGTTGGAAATCGGGATTGTCCTTTGTGATGCGTGTATGTGGTCGCACGGTCGCAAAACTGTCCCATGTTTTCAAAAACTATTTCTATTAACATAAAATGATTTGTATTTATTTCTAGAGTAGAAGTATCCCACTCTTTCTTCACAACGCCATCATTTTTAAGATAATTTTTGCTCAGTGAGAACTCTTCAATGCGTACTGTTCTGTGAGCACTACTCACGGTGAGTGTTGTTCATTGAACATTACTCATGATGAGCACATCTTACAGTGAGCATTGTTCAGTGAGCACGTCTCACAGTGAGCATTATTCAGTGAGCTCTTCTCACAGTGAACACTGTTCTGTGAGTACTGTTCAGTGAGCACAACTGAAAGTGAGATCTTTTCAGTGAGCACTACTGATGGTGAGCATTGTTCAGTGAGCAGTTCTCACAGTGAGTTCTTTTCAATGAGAACAACTGATTGTGAGCATTGTTCAGTGAGCTATTCTCACAATTAGTACTTGTCAGTAAGTATGAACAATGAGTTTTGTGATGAAAGAATCGCAACCAAATCTATATAAGCAACATTATTACTGGTACGACCCTCAAAAATGCGCTGGACAACGTCCGTGTTGTTTACATCAAATTTATGATGTCAGGAGTATTTATTTCCTAAAAGAAACCGTTTTTTTTATGAAGTCCAAACTTGCGCCAGCTATTTGTTGGGCATGTAGATATGTTTTCGAAAAATTGAGAAGCATTTCTTTGATTATATTCAACAACATTTCTTGAAACAACAAAGAGCACTTGGTTCTGTTAAAAAGAATCGATAATCATAAAGTCAAGTGTTGTGAAAATTAAGATTATAAACAAAACATCATCTATCCAGTTCATTTACAATTTTTATTTTTTTTTGCTATAAAGCTATTTCTCCTCATGTTGATGCCCGGTTTTAATCATATTAATCACTGTTAACCAAGTAAAATAAAAAAAACTATGTGGTCTAATAGTTAATGCTGTGGACTACCAATCCGGAGGTCTCATGGTCGAATCCCGGTAAGGGTACTGGAAATTGCAGAAACACTTTTCAGTGTTTCCCACCCTTCAACAGATGAACTGGTTTGAAACGCAGAGGTTATATAGTCTCGTGTGTACCTGTGATATACATTGGGCGCGTAAAGGGACCACCGGGGCTAAAGTCTGGTACACGTATTCCCTTGTATACATCTGTTTCTTCAGCCTCATTCATCCACATTTTGTACCCGATCATCCGTAAAATTGGTTAGAATGTTTGTCTTGATGAAATATAGTTCAAGATAGAAACTGTATTACGTGTGATCAAAACCTAGTTCACCAGGTAAAGTAATAAAGACCATGTGATCACTCTAGAAGCTAAAATTGCACCTAATCGTCCTAGAATTGTCTTGATAAATGGCAGGTCAAGTTTGAAATAAGGTCATATGGGATCAACATCTAGATCACATGGTGAAATCATACAGCATCACAATGAATTTCAAGGATTCACATTTTGAATCAAATCTTCTTGAAAATTAGTCAGAACGTTTGTTTTGATAAAGTTAAGTTTGAAACTTCGTCTTTGACTGAATCAAAGCATATGACTGAATCAAATAAAAAACTCCACTTTAAGCCAAATTTTTTTCGATTTATTCAACAATAATTCCTCATCTTTCATTTAACACATCAAATAAACTCACTATATATGTTGTAAAAAAGTTATCATGATGAAGGCTTTCGCCGAAACGTTAATAAGAATATGATGATATAAAAACGCTGTTTTAAAAATGTGTTGTTGTTGCATTTTCCATTCTAATATATGCTATAGAAATATAACAAATCAAAATTGATAAGGAAATACGAAATGACTTTGCCTTGATACGAAATGTTGGAAGATGACAAATAACTAGAGCGTAGTTACTGTATCGAAACACGCCCGGATAAGCTGAGCACGTGAGTGTATTCATGGTGAGTAGGTGAGCCATTGTCCCGCATAACAGGGTATACTTTTGTGCATCATAGAATAAAATCGTAAAAACATCTATTAAAAGCTATTCAGTATAGACTGATTTTGCATATGGAACTAAAATTAACATTTCATCTGACTAGATTTCATTTCATTCTCTACACATTTTCAACAGATTTTCTCAAATATTGCTGTGTAGATTTTTGCTTGTCTTGTTGATTCTGGCGTTTACTTTAAATTTACATTTTCTGTTTTAGCATATCATTTTGGAGAAATTGATTTATTTCACCGGAAACTGTGAACGAACAGCTTTAAAGATCTATATAGCAATTTAAGAAAACCTGGGCTTTTTCAACAAAGCTTAACAGCCAGTAGCTTTAATATATTGACTGAATGGTTAAAGCTGCTCGCTCACAGTTTCCGGTGAACAATTAAAAAATTTCCTCAAAATGATATATTAAAACAAAATATATTTTTAAAAAATAAATGCCAGAATCAGTAACACAACTGAACATCATCACCGCAATAAAAGAAAAGAGCAGACACACTTATTTGCGAATTTTGAATCTTTAATGGTGAATCTATGTGAAATGAATATTTTGCGAGCAGTTTAAATCAGCGAAGTGAGAAATTCGCGAAAATAGCGAAATTTAATCATTGCAAATATCACCCAATTTACAGTATGATTAGTCTCGACAATGTCGGTGCAGCCGAAAGTACAGTAATTATTCTTAAGGAACATCATGCCTCAGAACGAAACCAAATAAAATCTTCGGAATACTCAAAGAACCTACGACCGCGCTAAATAAGAGAGTGCAGATATAAACATGTAAATTTAAAAACGGTTTCATCTAGAAACCCAAAATGGCCAAGCACCATGAAATGTGAACAGAATGTCAATTCGTTGAAATCTGATTAACTTAGGTTGATGCTTTCGGCGCTAAATGTTCTCACAATAAATAATCTCTCATTTATAGTAAGAAATTAACTGACAACAGAGTATATCGAGGCAACAAGCATGAAGAGAGGGACGTGAAAAAATTGGCTTACCTGATCATGGTTTCCAGAGCGTGTGGCACCTCATTGTTCCATTCGAATATAGTACATCGCTACCTACATCCCTATAACACGTGCGCCATTATCTTAATAGTGTTATGTACTTTTATCTACAATATGTATGGCAAGCGAAATGCACAATGTCATTAATTCTTTAATCTATAGATTAAACTGTTTAAACCATACTTTTAACATCTCTTAATCCCTTAGTTTCAGGTGCCGTTTGCATAATACTGTCTTAAACCGTGGCTTTCAGTTTCAAACCGCAGTTTAAAGTCTATTAAACCCATAGTTTAAGAGGCAACTAATCAAATAAACTGAAACCACGGTTTAAAATGTCATGTGACCTTTTTTAAACGATGATTACATATATGTTTACTTTAAACTGTGGTTTAAGACTTTAATCTAGGGTTTTACGCGGCAAGTGCACATTAAATCTGTTAAACCATTGGTTTAACTGTTACATGGAAAGGCAAGTGAAGCAAGGTAAATAAACTGAAACCACGGTTTAAAGTGTCGCGTGATCTTTTCTTTTGAACGACGAGCACATATATTTTTACTTTAAACTGTGGTTTAAGACTTTAATCTAGGGTTTTACGCGCCAAGTGCACATTAAATCTGTTAAACCATTGATTTAACTGTTAATGGGAAAGGCAAGTCAGAAAAAATGACTTTAAATTGCAGAACTTGTTAAGAGGAACACATTGTTGAAATAGTTTTTAAAAAATCGGAGTATTAAAGGATTTACATATGAAGGAACGCATATTTATAAGGAACATATTTAAGTGAGATTTTTATATACAGAGTTTACTGTTGATATTTGATAGAACATCACCGTTTTAACTTTCAAGAAACGACAACATAAACATTATGACAAAACACATGCAAGCCAGCAATTTGCTAACATCATTTCTTGTAACTGAACTGCTAAGCGAGTCCTGTTTACTTTGGATAAACCCCGAGTTTGGTAAACAGATTCTTGCACGAAGTTTCTCTTTCTCTGAGAAAGTACTTGAAAATTCTCCACGAAAAATTATTATGTTCGTAAATTTGTTTAACAGTAGTGAATTATCTTCATGCAATTCATATTCAGAAGCATCAAGCTCTATTTGATTGCAAAAGTAAAGTTTTGTTATCAGGAAAGATGAAAAGAAAACGTGTTGTTTCATTCGGTAAATATAAACATACAAAGGAATGGTAGTGTTTGCTTCTTCTTGATTTTTGGTTGTAATCCTTCCGAAATAACCAATGTGAAATTGTGTTGGTATGTATGTCAAATAAGCTGACATTGATATCGAGGTTTCGTTTCTTAATTTCAACTCCCATGAAAGTTTCAACATTTTCTTGATATTTGTTAGAAGCACGTTTAGGTCACTTGAAGTTGCTTTTTTCATCATTTCAACGTACACAATATTTGTCATATTTTCATTTCCATTTGCTAGTTTGTGTGATACACTCCTAATAAACCAATCCCTCGGCCATCTATGTATAAGTGGTGAGACATTACGCTCCTCTACCCCGGCAAAAAACTCAAATGTTTCGTCGATTGAAAAGGACATGTCCGCTTTCAGCTTTATGTGGACTGCACATTTTTGCATGACCAATTCCTTTATCGCAAATACGCAATTCCCTTCCTCGTCACGAATTTGACCAGATGGACAATATATCGTTCTGCAAAGGTCTGGCTCCTTTCAAAGAAATAAATATGATTAAGTTATAAAACATGTTTATAAGTTTGCATGCATAATACCTTTTGAAAATATACACTAATACATGATAAGTATTGCTTATGCCACTCATGTGTTACAGCTGCATTGCTAAAAGTAAAATCCATTGTTTAAGTTTACCATTCCACATATACTTACAGACACGTTACAAAGTACTTCTCATCAAAACGTGTACCATCATCAAATATTTATTTAATCACGAGTACTATTCAAAATGGCCATATAACATGTTCAACTTGGTAAAAAAATGTGCAGAAAATGACAGGAATTATAAAGCAATCTAGTAAATAACAATTTATACTTAGTTACTTCTTAAACTGTCTAATAGCAATACACATGACAAATTAGGTGGATGGATTACGTTTACGAAAGCGTTTGTTAGCTAGATTTTTATAGTAAAAATTAATTTTATTCTGTCGAAAGGCGCCACATGTCACATGGTGAAGAAAAAAAACATGACAGGCACACATGTCCCTTCGCTTGCGAAGTTGTTAAGCTTAATGCTCTCCCGACTGAGCTAACCGGCCACTTGTCAAATTGATCCCTTATAGTAATCCAATATATATCGCGACATTTGTATCAGGAAAACAAACTCTTATAAATATGCTACTTGAATTATTTACCGTTATTCACTGGCCGAGAAAGTATAATTTCTCTACACTTATAATTAAAAATTAATCTGGACGTAACAACATATTATGTTGGTAGATATGAATTATTTACGTACTTAAATTATTAATCCAATCAAGAAAGACTGAAAACGCAAGAGTATTTCATTGTCTATTCTCATTCGGTATTATCCAATTAGAAGGTACCTTACAAGGTAAACTTCTCATTAAAAAAAGTTATACATTCTATTTGTCATTTGTCACGGTTGTAGAGTTCTAAACTTCCAGTCAAAAGTGAGCTTAATATGGCTGTACCGAATAACAGTAAGGGCTGAATCCCAATCTAATCAGGAGACCAGAAGAGAACACACAATTTCTCTTTGTAAGTCGTAATACTTTGACCTAACAGTTCATATGAACATGATAAAGGGACATACGCTTCACCTCAGAAATTACTATATGAGTTGGATGTACGCAAATTTATAATTAAAATGTCTCACCAGAAAGCTTTATCAAACTACAGAAAGAATATAAAAACGCCAGTTTTACCGATAATTGCTGGAAGATTGAATTGAAACTTCAAGGTTTTGTGGCAATCCTTTGAATAGTTTGATTAAATAACGTTTTGTGGTTATTTGATTAAAAAAAGTTTTGAAGTTATTTGATTGAATAACTTTTTGTAGCTATTTGAATTGCGCCCAGTTCTAGGGTATGCCTTTTAAAATGATTGCTTTCTCTGAATTATCTAATATTTGGTAAACACCGGGGAAACAGTTCAATTTTCAAATCGAAATAAATTTGCTTACCTCGCCGTCCTGAATAACGGGACAAGCTATTGGAACGTAAAGTTGTTTCTTGGGTGTAGGATTAATCCTCGACTTGGCAGACAGATCAATTAGGCTAACAAATCCGTGTCCTGTGCCACGAAGTTTGACCATGGGATTGACGTCATTGCATGTAAGAGTTTTCGAAAAATATAAACCTTTGCAGATTAGACAGAAAACATTTGCAAACATGTCGTAGCGTCTGTATGGTGAAATAAGGTCACTTCTACATGCCTGTTCTATTTGTTTTCTAGACCAGGGTAATTCTTCTGGTATTTTGAAATCGCGTTCACACGAGCTTTTCAAGTCTTCGTAACATGTTTGCGAGACCAAGTCGGAATAGTTTCCGGGATACATAAACTGTATTCGACACTGTTTCGGTATTCTTCCTGAATAAATACCCGTAATATAGCTTGGAACAGCTGCACCTACGTTAAACGTAAGTGAACAAGACATCAAAACTTCCCATGGTTCACCGTCTGTTACGTTGGCAGCGTTAGCACAAGCACTGTTCTTATAAATCACTTTGGTCTTTCTTGATGATACCGGAAAAAGGGCACCACCCCACGGAGACACCTGTTTACTCCCACACTTAGCGTCTATTATTGTTTTGCCTGTCTTGTCATATTTTGGGACGTCAGATATCATTCTATATGACTGATGGAATATTCGATCACGACTGAGAGGCTGCGGCAATGTAGGGAAAATACAAGCACTCATTTCTGGTCCCACATTTTCTGTCCTCAAATCATCATGTTGGAAACAACAGTTACCTTCACTTTCACAGTCTGAATCACAAGAACACTCTGAAAAAAATAATTTGACGCTTTTATTATGTTGTAAGGGATATGTTAACAAACGCATTTCAAAGGTTGGTTGCGTAATTTGATGACCGCGTCGAAAAGACATCAGATGATCACAGTAGCTCACATTGAGCACTTTATGCGCCGGTGAGCAAAAACCTTGTAGTAAACAAAAGAGCCAATATTGCACTATATCGCTCATCTGAGAACATCTGCATCATAGACTAGACCTATAACTTAACACAGGGTCAGATAGTGTCAATAGTTTATCAAGACAAACCTTCGGATCTGCTTTCATGCTGACAGATGTCTAGAGTGTTACCAAAGTGTGTCCTATGATTTGATCTGATAACCATGTTTTGACCTCACTTGACAAGTTTTGTACTCAATCTAAAGTTTGTCGAAAGTTTGGAAACAATATCGCTTCAAGAGTGTTAACAAGGGCTATAGACGATTTGACTTGATGACCTAGTTCTTCACCAAGTTTCAAACTCGAACTAGAGTTCACCAAAGCAATAATTCTGACCGGCTTTTATGATTATTTTGTAAACTGTGGTCTTTAGAGCTACATGTATAACATGTTCTTCTTCAACTTCACTTCAACTTGGATACTCCGCAAAATCCCTTTGTGGACATCAGGCGATGTATCATTATATCTAATGACCTAGTTTTTGACCTCACATAAATAATCTTCAAACACGTGTTCGTCAAGAAGAGATTCTGACCGAAGTCTTTGATAATTAAGAAACAATAAAGGTGTCCCTGTATTTTATCCTTTAATAAAATACTGTAAGGAATTCGGATGCGTAGCAAAGTTTTTATAAGAGGTCACCTGCTGACATAGTTTTAGACCTCATATGACTCTGTTTCCACGACCTAGACTTCATCAAAGCAAACTTAGTGACCCAGTTTAATGATGACTGCTTTGTAATGTGGCCTTTATTTTTAACACGGTAAATGTGGACAGACGATAGAACGACAGACGATATACATCAGGATTAGCAATAGCCCACCTTTGAGCATTGAAAAGTATAGAAATTGACTTTCATCTTAAGTTTTTACCTGTACAACATGATCTCTTTCCTGGTGTAAATTTAGTTTCTTGATTTCCAAATATTGTCTTGTTCGCTAGACACACATTTGCCCCGGGACATAGGTCATGTAGAACACCTTGTACCAACTCTTTTATGTTGTTGTTGACGTCAGCGGCGAGTGAACCTCTTACTATAAGGAACACTAGTGTTATCATTTTCAACTGTAAAAAATCACGTGTGTTTTTGAGTCAATACGTTTTCTGTTGGATAAATCATTGCAAAATTAAACAATTGTTTTCGTATCCAACACAAAATGTAACCGTCGACAACTTAAAGCTTCGTATACAAACTTCAAGCTTCATATACAAACATCAAGCTTCATATACAAACTTCAAGCTTCATATACAAACATCAAGCTTCATATACAAACTTCAAGCTTCATATACAAACTTAAAGCTTCATATACAAACTTCAAGCTTCATATACAAACATCAAGCTTCATATACAAACTTCAAGCTTCATATACAAACATCAAGCTTCATATACAAACTTCAAGCTTCATATACAAACTTAAAGCTTCATATACATCTGGAACTTAATACTGATCTCCATGTTTTAAATGTTCACAGAAATTGTCTTGGTATGTTTTTAAATATCATATTATTATTTTGGAATAACTCCTATGAAAGCTTATCAGTTTGCCTATTAAAATGTCAACCAGCTGAAACAAACGGACCGGATTGAATATTATTGGAACTATCTATATCGAAATATATATTGTATCATTAAATTGATTTTCGAATAAATATATAAAATGATTATAACAATACATTAAGTTTGAAAGATACTTACATGATATAAGCACATCGTATGACCACACGCAAGAGGATAATACAGCCAAAAGTTAGATAAGATGAAGCAAGGTTTGTAAACCTCCAGCCAGTGCGAATGAATGTTAGCGGAGCTGTATTTATAATGCAACAGATACTACATCTTTTAGCTCACCTGGGCATGCAAGGCTCGTTGTTTATTTTCCTATACTTCACCTGAGCCAGCCATTTGCGAGATCATTAATTTTAAAGGCACATAACTTAACACAAATTATCTGCATAGTACCGTGGTTTGGCATGAAAAGACTTGACTTATAGTGTCAAAATACATGTTTCAACTTTGCAGCTTTGTGGCGATGTTGTTTTTGTAATGGAGACTGTGAAAGTGTGAAATCTACATTTCTTAGTTAGATCATTTCCTATCTGACGATAACAATGTTTTGATTCTGATATTGGATAAAATTGTGTTTCGAAATTATTTGTCCTAATGTGTAATTTCGCTACTGTAGACAAATGCTCGAAGTACAACGATTTCTATCTAAATAAAGCGGAAGACCACCATTTTTGAGTTTAGTTACTGGAATGGATTTTTGGAATATCAGACATGTAACCAATAAGTGAATGTAATTATTTTATACCTCTTTAATATACATAAAAAACAATCGATTGTGCACCTACGACTTCATTATTTTATACTTGGAGAATATTGCAGCTCAATTTACTATTCTTTTCACTTCTAATTTCATTGTTTGACTAGACTTTCCTGTTAATGTTGGGACTATTGAATATGCTTTTTTGAGAGAAATTTTAAATTCAGTTTGCCAAATGAATCACAAAGAGATGTAGTTGACGCAGATGAAATTACATCAAGATATTTGAATAAAAAATGTTACATTTCGAATATCATGTCTGTTATCATAGTAAAACATATACTATAAAGAGCATTCGTTAGAAATATTTATTTAGTAAAAGAGATAGTATATGTCATAAAAACACATACAAATGCAATGTCAACATAAAACACATACAAATGCAATGTCAACATAAAACACATACAAATGCAATGTCAACATTTAAACACATACAAATGCAATATCAACATCAACATACAAATTAACTGTCAGCACAAAAATACATACAAATGCCAAGTCAACATAAAGCATGTGAAAATAAATATGTAATACAAATGTATAAATGACACATAATCAACACCAAGGAGAACACAAAAATAAGGCATTAAAATCAGTTTATTTCTATTGTGGTCCTTAGTTTGAGCTAAACATAGCAAAAGCAAGAGACATAGAAGCTTCTATTTTATACATGTATTAGCATTTTAAGCATTACTATCGGGGAATTATCTACTGTGATATATGGCAATACAGATGACTTAAGTTTCAATTTACAGTAAATTATGCAGCCAATTACACATAATTAGATGACAGTAGAACTATTGGTAGATATATATGGCCAGAATTGACATCTAGTTGTTATTTAAGTTGGTAATTCTATGAACTGTCATGAATTTTACGATATGTTTCTGTTGCCACATGACCAAACTTGGCTATATCATTGCCTTTCAGTGACACTTCGTGTTGGCAAAAAGTACTTCTCATTCATTTATTCCTTATCAGTAATACATCCTAATCATACATAATGTGTAAACCATCTAATCAGTAGCATGACGCTATGCTTTTCCAAATTATGTTACAACCTGCCATATAGGTTAACAACGTGATATAGATTCTCACAAATCACAGTATAACTGCGCCAATGGGAGACTTTAATAATCTAATTACTTCTAAAGATTCTATTATTTATGTTTTGTAGGTTATTTAGTTTGGCATCAGTTATAGGGTATGTCCCTTTAAGCTCCGGACATAAAAATGAAACAAAAAGGGTTAATTAAAAAATTAGGCAAAGTAGCGTTATGGTTCCCGCACACTGCACTTCCACTCATTGTGCTCTATCACAGTATAAAGTTTCAAGGTATTCTCTTAAATATTTTTTGGTAATGCTCCGGACAAGGAAGTTGGGACGGACGGACGCACGCACACCCATACGAAGGAAGGTGTTATTAGGTGGTATTTCCATTGTTCTCGAACAATAGAGTGACCACTTAAGTAACAAAAGAATGACCACTTAAGGGACAAAAGACGGAATGAAGACAATAGATTTCTATTGTCTTAGGCCACACCTCCTACCACACAAGGTACCCATCATGCGTGCGGACGGACGGACTGACGGACGGCCGAGTCGATTTCTATATGTCAACCGAAGTTCCTTCGGGGGCATAAAATAGTGTACATTGTACTATTAAAGTTTGTTATTTACATATCAGTATTTTGAAGAAAAAAAAATATATAAAAAATAGTCAGATCAGAATAAAGTTAAGAAAAAAATATTCATTTCATGCTCGCCATTAAACTGTGGATTTTGAAATGCAAAACTCGAAATTGCAATTTACCTTAATTAGAAATCTAGGAATGAGCCAAAACTTTAAATCGTGCAAAGTCAAAAACACTGAGCAAATACCTTATGGTGTTTAAAATTCAAACAAAAATGTATCTTTCAATTTATTCCTGAGAATATGTCACTTACAGTGAACGTCACAATTCAGCAAATACGTATGTAACATGGCGTTTTAATTAAACTTTGTTTGCACTAAAACTGATTATATTTATGACAAATGAACAATAAAAAATGAGTACAGTTACTTCTTTTTTACCGTCTTTCCTTATAACAATTTTAATTGTAAAATAAACCTACGTCTTTTAGGTATTTGTAATATTAAAACAAAATTCATAATGTCTCTTTAGATTTTTAAAAAGTTTTGTTCTATTGGTTTTTTATTTAATAAGACAAAAAGAAAGATAATAATGTATATTTTACACTGATGAATACTGAATGTAATTTGAAAATTTAAATTTGCTTGACATTCAGGAACGCTATAACGTAATGTCAAAATTTCGTCCTGGTATCAAATGTTTTAATAGAGTAATGTTTACACCTATTAAGGATCTTAACTTCTGTGTGAACAACTCCTGAGGACAACACGTCGAAACTTCTTCAGTGTCATTGTTTTTCCCCGAGTTGCATCCAATGTCCCAAACTTTCAAACATCATACGCGTGCCACTTTTCACTATCTTTGCTATTGACTCGATCACTTTCAGATTTTTCCGGCATTGAAAAGAAAATTCGGTATCATCGTTCTCTACGTTCACTTTGAATAAAGCCTTAAAATGTCTGGAGGATATACCGGTAGATGTATAAAGCGGTAAGTAATCGGTTAACAATTTCACCAGTACAATCATTTCGTCGTGATTATCTGCAATAATATCATAAACACAACATTCTTATAGTTTGTATGTAATAATCTGATTAATATTATTCAATACTATGTCTTCCTAAGAAGAAGAAGAACGACCTAAAACTATGCCGGCCTGCCATAAGAATATTTATTTCATTTGTCAACTTTTTTACTTGGATATTCTAGGTCTAAGATAACTCAATCGTCCAGTTAAGTGTATATATTTCCTCTTGTTATAAATAAACGATTCGTCTCTGAAATAATCTACGAACAGTGTTACGGCAACAACAAACAAATACTTTAGCTACTCCTTGCTTTTCCTTTTTTATTGAAAAGTACAACCAATAAAAACAACAACACTTTCGAGTGCTTCTTCTGTTTAAAGCTACTTCAACAACTGCAATCACAATTTTTACGACTTTCTAAAAAGACTTCCTCAGTGACCGAGTGGTTAGAGTCCCTGACTTGAAATCACTATAACCTCTCATAGATTGAGGGTCATGGGTTCCAGCCCTGTTACTGACCATGTTTCTTGATGTGAGAAAGTTGGCAGTTTCTTACGGAGGATAGAGATCTAGTACTAGTTCTTCCTAGGAACGATGTTTATGTAAACTGCCGGCCTGTAAACATGACCAAAATACGTATGAAACGGGCTATGAACTCGTTCAACAACAACAACATATAACTGTCTACTACTGAATTCTTCTCTACTTCTTATATGAAGTCTTTAACTTACGTGCAATGTTCTTCATAGCATTGTTCTCGATAACCTCATCCTGTTCAATTACCACGATATTGTACTGATCTGAAACAATGTCTTCTTGTCGTATAAGGTCAGATTCTATCTTGAAGGCTTTTTGAAGTTCATGTTGTAGGAATGAAATGAATTCCTCAACTAAAACTGGATTTTGTACAACATGGGGCCACACTATATTTACATGTGATAGCCGTCTGTCTGAAACTGTGTGACATTTTGTTTTGTGAAAATACTGTATGATCATATTTTATATTAGAAATAAGTAAATCAGTTTGAAACAACTCTATGTTTTTCAATTTTAAGCAAATACTTGCATGATCTTTTTACCAGTGCATGTACATTTTCCTGCCCATGTGCGTATGGGTTATATAATATATTATTAATTACATTAAAAGTGACTGTCACAATTATATGAAAGTCCCATCTTCACTTTAAATATTCATATATAACTCCTACCTTCAAGTATTCCAAGAGACGTCACTCCATTTAGATAAGTTTCGATTTCCGAGTTCTCTTCAAAAGACATACGATCAAAATGCTTTTGACTAGATTTCTTGGCACACTCATTTCCCAGTAATGTTGTCTTCTCCGCATACTTTATGTCTACAAATGTCTGCGCATAGTTATCCTTCCTGGGGGAATTGAGTCTGCTAAGTCGTGACTCAACCTCTGTCAGCATATCATTAATCGTCGTTTCGTTAGCATGAATCTTTCCTGTTATCTCTTGGTGGTTTGCCTGCACGTCATTAAGAGACTGTTCCTCTAATTTTTCAATCCTTGCAACATTCCGTCTCTTAATCGTTTGTATGTCATCCACCATCGCATCTCGCTCCTGATTCAACTTTTTAAGTTCGTTCTGCATTTTGGACTTGAGCTTTTTTAATTCATCCTTTACTATTTCTAGCGATACTTTGGTTTTCTTTTTATTGGTTTTCTTTAATGCCTTGGCAATATTAGGTATGTATTCTACTCCAGAGCAGTTTCTGAAATACATGAAGAGAATGCATTGTATCAGTTACCTTTAGAACAAGTATAGTTTTGTATGATAAGGGACACGCGAACTGGGCAAATGCTACACAAAATGTATGTGTTATACATCGGATCTATTCCTTATCGATATAACGCATTTGAAGGTAGATATACAGTTCTACTTTTAGGCTTTAAACAGCCAGACATAATTAATTCCCTTTTTATATGCAGTATTACTTTCTATTTGGTGTTGAATACTGATGTACGAATATGTACTCTCTTATAGAATTGTTCTTCGACCTTCTTCAATTAACGTCGTCCGAGTCACAACAGCTCAATAAATTTGACGTAAATGTTTGACCAATTTTATATATATGGCATTTCTTTATTTTCTATTTTTCATATATACCTAATTAAACGTTAAACATTGTATCGTTTGTACATGCACTATTTCATATCGCCCCCTTAGTGAAATGAGGTGTCAAGTACAATTTTTATGTTTTCGAGAAAATCGCATTTAAAGGTTCTACTTGTCAGTACTTATCGGAAAATTGGTCAGTCCTTGCTACAGTTATTGAGCGGAAACATTTATTCTATTTGTAGTAACAGTGACATTGACCTTGACCCTAATGACCCAAAATATAATCCCGAGCTTTCTCTCCACGCAAGCTACATTCACACCAAGTATCATTGCAATTGGTAACACCATATTAAAGTTATTGAGCGGAAACCAAATGTTTGACAACCGCCCGCCAACCAGACATACGACAAAGCCATTCTAATAACCAGATTTTTTAAAAAGGGTTCATCCAGCATACTTGCACTTGTAATTGTTTTCACAACATGATTATTAGTGTTCACTCAACGTCCGTGTCCAAGTCTCCTGACTCAAGCGGAACATAATCATTTGGCTTTGTAGTTTGCGGGCGATGATTCGTAATAGGTATTGTACTCTTATGGAATAACTTCCTTGTTACACAAATTGATCAGGTCATTTTTGTTTTTCAATAATATAAGCAGTTTGGATTAGTAACACATGCTTGAGTCAGAGTTATTTTGTGGCCAATTGTTAGATTGTCTCTGTTTCCCTGTTGCTGGTGCTTGAATTTCAATGAATTCCTCATTGTTAAACGTGTAATTCACGAAAACTGATCGTGGACTGTCCTTTCTTATCTGAGTCAACTTATTTTCAGCCAATTTACCCGATGTCCCGTAGTGGAAATCTTTAAATTTGGTGTGGTGCTGACCCTTTGTTGATCGATATCGTTCCCGTTCTGTGGTATGTCAACCACCTTTTGTGCGGTACTGACCCAATGTTGTGTGATACCGGCGCAATCCTGAGTGGTATCGGTCCAATCTTGTATGGAACTGACTCCGTTTTGTATAATACCAGCCCCATTATGTGTGGTGTCGCCTCATGTTTTTAATTTGTTTTGTGATATTGACCCTGTCCTGTTTGGTATCGACTCTATAGTGTGTGGAATTGGTCCCGTGTTGTGTGATATTGTCTCGTTCTTGGGAGCTATCTTTCCCATCTTGTGCTGTAATAGCACTTTCAAGTATGTCATTAGCACTGTACTGTACATAATTTGCTTTGTCTTGAGTGCAATCTGTGAATTGAATGGGATAGGCCATCCGACCACTCCCATCTCCTACAAATTAACTATCATTTACAGTTTTATATTTACAGAGTAGTATGTAATAATACATTGACAACAGCATGTCTATCTATATAATGTCAAACATAATAATTATTGATAAATTAAATGAATACATAATTATCGTGTCTTTAATATAACAATTATTAAATTGGTATGAATAGCATTATGTCTCATTTATAATAAACATTCATCATAAACTTGAAAGGTTTCATTAAGTATAAACTGATAAGTAGGTGGAACTTACGGTTTCTTTGTGTTCCATGGATGAAATTTTAATACTACTATTACGAGTATATTGGTGTTTTATAATTATACAGCCATTCTTTTCTTTTCTAATCAATCTGATTGACCCAGCAACCATCTTAAATAAGTTAACACTGAGAATGTCTGTGTTTATTCAACACATTAACACCTACAGGGACAAAGCACTCATTATGATATACTAAACGAAACTTCTAACGCACCACCTGCCTTTTCCTTCCTTTTTTAATTATCAACCCTTCCAATATCTGCCAGCTTATTTTTAGCTATCTGTGCATGAAAGTTATCATGTCTTGTATTTATGAAGACACTGGGTAGATACTTCCGTGACATGAATTTCATACGGAAGATAGTTTTAAGAGTGGGTTTCCTAAGGAAGAGCATCAAGGCAAAAACCCATATTAAGTCTACGGAGGGTTGAACGTTTTATACAAATTATCTGCAATATGATTTGTACCACTCGATCATTTTAAAATTCATGCAACGGAAGTAACTACCCAGTATTTTTATAATGACATGATAGCTGTCGTACATCGATGGCTAAAAATAAGCCGGTAGGTACTGGAAGTCTTGGTAATTTAATAAAGAGGGAAGAGGCAGTAGAAGTTTCGTTTAGTACACTGCATTATACAGATAATAAGCAAAGAAGTGGTGAGAAATTCTACACCTTAGCAGTTGGAATGTTTATCCTGTCCATGCAATATTTATCAAAGATACCATGTGAGCAACATTATATTACAACAGTGCAAAAAGGTGCCATATGTCAAATGGTACCTTTTACCACTGAATGACTTGCATACAGAACCTTTTTCCGCCAAGATTTTTATGGTTTATCACTTGGTACTTTTGGGTTTCTGATAATTCGGGTATAATTTATAGGTACATGTATATAATTTATATTTTCTAAATCACATGTACTAAGATATCATGTTACTGCATTGAAATAATGACAAAAGTCATGTTGGCAAAAATGTTAGTTGGCAACTTTTTGTACTAAGGGTGCGATAATATTATATTTTCTATAAATATATACTTTTTATTGGTCTAGATAATACCTATGATTGTACAAAAAAATTTCATCATATTACATAAATATTGGCGTTTTCCCCGTTGTATGTAACATCTTAATTTAGAATGGCATGATTTAGACAATTCGGTTCGTGCAATTTGTGATATTTCACACATACTGGACTTTCAAATCAGTAGTTCGTTACTACAGAGAGTTTTAACTGCATTTTATAAATAACACTTTTTCAGTTGAAATTTAGAAATGGTTCGCAAAATTATTCTAATCAACTGTCATTAAAAATTGTCCATAAATGAAATAAAATAACTGTAAGAGAAAATCTTTTGTTGTTTACAGTCAAAATATAATAAAACATTTATGCACTTGTTAGGCATTAAATATGATGTCATATTCACCATATGTAATGCCTAACTCCGTTATTGTATAATGCGCACCTGTTTGTATGAGCCTCTGTAAACGCTGTTTTTGTTGCAAACCAACCTCTTGTTTTTATTGTAATCAAGAAATAAGAAAAATATAGGAGAAACATGTCACACGGGTTGCCATGTACAGTTATTTGAACTACTGTAGTGATCCAAATGGCATCCAACGCCTTCCTAGGTTCTGCACTGTAACGCTCTACTACTATAATAGATAATTTAAATAAGTTAATTTAATTTACCTATGATTCATTGCTATGCATATTGAGCATAAAACCATATCGTGCCGGCCACAGTACATCTTGATCACTTCCCCATGGTGCTTTTCGCAAATGTCCGTCGGCAACTCGCAGGAAGATGTGTCTGTCAGTCTCGGAGCTTGTCCGAATCCATCCGAACTCTGATCAAGTACGTTGTGATTTTTGGTGAACTTATTATGGGCCTCCACACATTTCTGGCAATAAAACATCTGGCAGACGACACACTTGTATAAAGCCTCCGCGTTTTTGCCATCGTCTGAGCACGGGAAGCAAGGAAAATTGTAAAAAATGTCAGAAGTTTTAGTTATTGATCTATCGTATGTTCCACCAGTCGCCATTTTATTCCATGTTATCTTCCCTGTCAACAAAGAAGTATGAGTAGTGTTTTAACAAGAATAGGAAACGAAAGTAGAATCTTGTATTAATCAGAAACTGTATCGTACATATTTATTTTAGTCTTTTATCTACTCCCTGTGGGGGAGATAAATGTTCTTAAATCTTTCTTATCGGTCGCACTTTTGTGTTGTTTTGTTTGTATCTCATAGTTTTTTTTTCCATTTTTATGGCAGTTTTAGACCCACATTGTAGGCCAGGATCATCAATCTCCCGACAATTTTTAATACTCCCCGTGTACTATAGTAGTTTGTATTGTACTGAATTTCTAAGTCGTTTTATCCTTATAGTCTATTACATGTACTGTATACTTTCATTGTTAAGTTCTGAAATTTTTTCCTATAATCTGTAAGTATTATATGTATGATTTAGCCTTTTAGCTCACATATTTTGTCTTAAGTGTTAAATCTATTTTTCTGTCATGTGCCTTTTTACTGTTTATCTTATACATTGTAATGTATCTCCTTAAATTACATTTTAATTGTTTAATTTCGTTATCTGTCTTTCGAAATATTTAACTAGTCTCTAAAATCATTAGATACATGTATGTATCTAATAACCTAATTTCCTATACAAAATTTTATGTGTAAATTTCTTTTATTTCTCTCCTTAGATTATTTATTTACACTACGTATTCTATATAGATACAATAAATTTGGAAAGAAAAATATTTGGAATATGAAAAAATGACTTAAAAAAACGGAACAAAATAATGTGTGTATCTCAAGACTGCAGCGGTCCAGTATATAAGTAACATGTAACATGTATGACGTTAAATTGAAAATTCAAGATATTAAACAAGGGAAGTAAATCTTGACGTCTTAAAAGGGTAAGTAAAAGTGATCTCCCCTTGTTCGTGGGACATCACTTTTACTTACTCTTTTACTTGACGTTTAAAAATAAGTCAGTAAGAGTGGTTTCTTCTGAAAATAGAGAGGTAAATCTTGAAGCCTTATAATTTGTCAGTAAAAATGATGTCCGCTGAACCAGGGCAGGTAAATTTTGACATGGTATAGTTAGTCAGTGAGTGATGTCTCCTGAAACAGGAAAGGTAAATCTTGACGTCCTAAAAAGGTTAGTAAAGTGATGTCACCTGAACTAGGACAGATAAATCTTGACGTCTTAAATAAGTCAGAGCGATTTCTCCTGAAAAGAGATAAGGTAAATCTTGACGCCTTATAATCAGTGAGTAAGATTGATGTCTCCTGTAACAGGGGACATAAATCTTGAAATCTTAAAATTAGTCAGTAAAAGTGATGTCCGCCTCCAGTTCTTAGCGCCACCTCCGTTTCAGTTGCAGCTGCTCCAACTCTTATTGTAAACGGGTGAATGTACAGGTGAAAAGCGTCAACAACAGTAACTAAACTGGCTTCCAGACAAATTCGGTACAGTTTCTGCATTAAATAATTACTTTGCATTAAATCAGGCGAAATGTCTGTCTTAATGTGAAATGTCGTTTTGAATTGGCCTAACAGGACAACTTTTAAACGTTCTCGCGTAAAGTAACACGTATAATCAGAACATCTACTACGTGGCGATAGTAAACTGTAAATGCTATGTCTGAAGTGAATTCAGTTTAGTTTGACGAATCTTTTGCGTGTGACACAAAATTCAGTGTTACACAGAATTCAGTGTGATGGGTTCTTGCGACTATCGCTTCAGTAAATTAGTTAGGTTATGAGATCTAGAGATTGTCGTGTTAACCTTCAGGCCTGTGCAGTATTTCGGTAACGCTTAGAAAGGAAAAGCTGTAGGAGTCGTGTTTTATTTATTGAGGCTTGAACAACTCATTCGAAATAATTGGATGGATTTTCACCCGAAAAGGTAAGCTTTGTCAGCCGTAGAGTGTGGCGTGTATGCCCTGTACCTTCCAGTGGCGGCGTGTATGTGAGCCTCTATATGCTGTGTCTTTATGACTCCTGTGGCATTGTAAGGGTCACAATGGTTACGTACTGTGTCCGGGAATTGCGCAAATGCATGATCTGCGATCCAATCTAAGTAATGACTCCGTGATCCCTGTAAAATATTTCAACAAACTATTCAAACTCCTTTATCAAATGTCATTATTGAGAATTCTATCTATCTATCTTCCATATAGTCAAACCCCTGCTGGGGACCTAGACTTGACGCGCGTCAACTGACAAGAATGTTAGTAAAAGAGCTGAAATAAAGAATATAAAAGTAATGGAAATGAGTATATTGTTAAAAATTGTTCGATACATTTGTATAAAAGCCTGTTGTGTTCATTTTATAAACAGACATTTACGTTTTTAAGTTATAACGTACATAGTTATTTATTTCATATGTCTTTGTATGATTCATTTTTTATATGTTTAATCTAGTTTCAAACAGCTGAATCATAGTGACTAAGTTTGTTGCATGCTAACCACATCCTTTATGGACATCAACAATAACAAGGCAGTCTAAAAGACAGCTATATCCCACTCCGCAAATAGGAACATTGAAGGTATTAATGTTAATGAGTGTAGTTTTATCTCAGAGGTGCACACTGCGGATTTCTAAAAGGCAAATAAAGTTACTGATCTGCTCAAGTAGTCAAAGAAATGTTAGACTCAAACCTTTGACCTGAAGTTGTGACATTGACTTTGAGCCAGCGTGACCGGGTCATGGATTCTGCACTACGTCTTAATGCAGTGAATAAATGACACGAGTTTCATGGAAATCATTCAAGGGGTTAAGCAGATATGAAGCGGACAGGAATGTTAGACTCAAACATCTGACTTTTAGTTGTGACCTTGACCTTGAGCCGGCGTGACCGGTTCATGGGTTCTGCACACTACGTCTTGACGAGGTGAACATGTGAACCGAGTTTCATGAAAGTCCTTCAAGGCTTAAGGAGATATGGAGCGGACAGGAAATGTTAGACTCAAACCTTTGACCTTAAGCAGTGACATTGACTTAAGCCAGCGTGCCCGGCTCATAAGTTCTGCACACTGCCTTGATGAGGTGAACATCTGATTCGAGTTTCATTAAAATCCTTCAAGGGGTTAATGAGTTATGGAGCGGACAGGAAATGTTGGAATCAAATGTTTGACCTTAAGATGTAACCTTGGCCTTGAGCCAGCGTGACCGGTTCATGGGTTCTGCACATCGTCTTGATAAAGTGAATATCTGACCCGAGTGTCATGAAAATCCTTCATGGGGTTAAGGAGATATGGAGCGGACAGGAAATGTTACGGAAGGACGGACAGAAGGACGGACGGAGGTCATTCCTATATCCCCCTCCCGCTTTGCGGCGAGGGATAAAAATATCGGTAATATATGTTGTTATTAAGTGAGTGATTAGATATAGGCCCTGTCATTTGACCGAGGGCATTTGTATTGGCCCGAGCCAAAACGAGAGCAAATAGGGTGCCAGAAGACAAACGACAGGTGTCATATCAATTCACCCATTTAATGACAATTTTATTAAATAACTAATCAAACTAGAATTCAAACAATACCTCCATTTCGTGTCATATAAGGAAAGAAGAATTTGAGCTTGATCTGCAGTACGATATATTACTCGGATGGCTGGAAGTTATAATCAGTTTTTGAAAATTATATCCACGTATTTTATCTTGATTTAAAGCGTTCACACGCGTTTATATGAAATGATTCCTTTTAAAACAAGTTAGTGCAGGTTATGCCATTATTACAAAAAATAGGGAGAAACGGTCCTGGGAACAGCAAACATGTTCATGCGATGTATGGCAACTCATCTTTGCGTAATAAAATAATTTAACATTTATTTCTAAGTAAACGTGTTTAATTGGAACCGGTTGGTTTATATCTGTTTATATCTATATATGCCGTTTAGGGTCTTCGTAATTAATTACTCAAGCATTCGGCTCCTTGCTTAGATTACTACGCATCTAAACTCCACACAATGATATACATGTAGCACTCAAAAGTAAAATATATTTCCTAAATGATTCGTTGTATGTTATAAGTTATATAGATTCTTGACGGGGTAAACGGCCTCGTATAGCCTGTTTGAATTGATATAACCCGAACCGTCAGGCGATTCGAAGAATTTACGGTAAGATTATAAACAAGGAAAAGGGGAATAACTGCTAAGAGAGTATGTTATACTACTTTCATTTACAATAGGGCGTACCTGAATGTGAAAGTAGTGCTTAGAATGAATTCTTCCGCATTCAGTTTATTGTTTATAATGCAAATTGCAACTGAAAGATATTAGTTTCAAACCATCAAATGGATGTCCATTAATGTATGTTGTATAGAGACAGGTTGTGCTGATATACCTGAATCTCGTCGGCTTTATTGATATGCGTTTGTAAAATTTATTTGAACCTCATGGAACCATATGAATTACGTATGAATGTTCGACGGCTGTAATTAGGTAGGATGCTACATTACTCTGAGCAATGCCATAAGAAGATGATTATTGATAATAACCACATTCCAAACATAATATGAAGATACCACCACATTTAAAGAATAAAGTTTATTGATTGAACATAAAAGCACATCATATTATAAACACGTCATATTACTATGACTATTTCATCTCTATTACAGTAAGAAGGCATACCTATTAGACCTGTAAAACGTTAATTCAGGCACATTAAACAGCATTCTACCACGACCTGTGATATTACATTTTATACGAAAAGAAGGAAATAGTTCATATATTATTTACTTATATTAATTAATTTTACTCTCGATTTCGAAACAAGTTCTTACAACTAACATTAATGTCTCACGAGACTCACCCTAGATGGAATCAACCTCGAAGAGAGAGAGGCAATGGGGAATTATCTGTGAATTGCCTAAGGACACTAACACTACTTGAACACTGGTTGGGATCGAACTCGGGACCCTTCGATCCTGAGGCGAACGCGCTAGCACTGCGCCAATGTCATATATCAATAATATTATTGTATATTTTTTCGTGCGTGCGTGCATGTATGTCTGTGTACCTTTTTCAAAATATTTCTTTATCCTGTCCAAGGACTTCACGTGTTCAAGCTATTTCATCACGTGCAGGCACCCGCTTTAACAAGGTTTTCAATTATCTCACTTTCTCGCTGCCAATCAACAAACTTAAAAGCACGCCTATACTGTCCGTACTGCCTATACAGTACTTGTAATGACGCTTTAAATGTCCGTTGTTGTTTGCTTCGTGGTCGTAAAGCAAATTCATGTTTCAGGTCTAACAATATAATCACATCGTCATATTTACCTACAATACAATAAACGTAACATTATCATGTTTGCCTACAATATCATAAACGTAACATTATCATGTTTACCTACAATATCGTAAACGTAACATTATCATGTTTACCTACAATATCATAAACGTAACATTATCATGTTTACTTACAATATCATAAACGTAACATTATCATGTTTACTTACAAAATCATAAACGTAACATTATCATGTTTACTTACAATATCATAAACGTAACATTATCATGTTTACCTACAATATCATAAACGTAACATTATCATGTTTGCCTACAATATCATAAATGTAACATTATCATGTTTGCCTACAATATCAGAAATGTAACATTATCACGTTGGCCTACAATATTATAAACGTAACATTATCAAGTTAACTTACAATATTATAAACGTAACATTATCACGTTGGCCTACAATATCATAAACGTAACATTATCGTGTTTACCTAAAATATCATTAACGTAACGTTATCATGTTTGCCTACACTATCATCAACGTAACATTATCACGTTGGCCTACAATATCATACACATAACATTATCATGTTAGCCTATAATATCATAAACGTAACAATATCATGTTAACCTACAATATCATAAACGTAACTTTATCATGTTTGCTTACAATATCATAAACGTAACTTTATCATGTTGGCCTACAATATCAAAAACGTAACATTATCATGTTGGTCTACAATATCATAAACGAAACATTATCATATTTGCCTACAATATTATAAACGTAACATTATCGAGTTGGCCTACAATATCATAAACGTAACATTATCATGTTTACCTACAATATCGTAAACGTAAAATTATCATGTTTACTTACAATATCATAAACGTAACATTGTCATGTTTGCCTTCAATATCATAAACGTAACATTGTCATGTTTACTTACAATATCATAAACGTAACATTATCAGTTTTACCTACAATATCGTAAACGTAACATTATCATGTTTACTTACAATATCATAAACGTTACATTATCATGTTTGCCTACAATATCATAAACGTAACATTGTCATGTTTGCCTACAATATAATAAACGTAGTATTATCATGTTAGTCTATAATATCATCAACGTAACATTATCATGTTTGCCTACAATATCATAAACGTAACTATATCATGTTTGCTTACAATATCATAAACGTAACCTTATCATGTTACTTTTAATATCACAAACGTTACATTATCATGTTTACCTACAATATCATAAACGTAACATTGTCATGTTGCTTTCAATTTCATAAACGTAACATTATCATGTTTAACTTCAATATCATAAACGTACCATTGTCATGTTTGCCTACAATGTCATAAATGTAACCTTATCATGTTACTTTCAATATCATAAACGTAGCATTATCATGTTTGCCTACAATATCATAAACGTTACATTATCATGTTTACTTACAATATCATAAACGTTACATTATCATGTTTGCCTACAATATCATAAACGTAACTTTATCATGTTTGCCTACAATATCATAAACGTAACCTTATCATGTTACTTTTAATATCACAAACGTTACATTATCATGTTTACCTACAATATCATAAACGTAACATTGTCATGTTACTTTCAATTTCATAAACGTAACATTATCATGTTTATCTTCAATTTCATAAACGTACCATTGTCATGTTTGCCTACAATGTCATAAATGTAACCTTATCATGTTACTTTCAATATCATAAACGTAACATTATCATGTTTGCTTACATTATCATAAACGTTACATTATCATGTTTACGTACAATATCATAAACGTAACATTATCATGTTTTCCTACAATTTCATAAACGTAACATTGTCATGTTTGCCTACAATATAATAAACGTAGTATTATCATGTTAGTCTATAATATCATCAACGTAACATTATCATGTTTGCATACAATATCATTAACGTAACATTGTCATGTTTACCTACAATATCATAAATGTAACATCATCATGTTTGCCTACAATATCATATACAAAACATTATCATGTTTACCTACAATATCATAAACCTAACATTATCATGTTTGCAGTAAAAAGTTGAGTTTATCTATTGTTTCAATATTAAATCTTACCCATATACTATGGTTTCGGACGTTGTAAGCGCCTAAACCCTTTTTAATCAAAACCGTTAATAAAGAAACGCATTCGGAAGTAACAAACTGCGTCGCTTGGGTACACAATGATTTGTGAAACTCATTTTCTTTGTTTTCTGGATTGGAATTGAGCAAAATTTGTTCACATGAAAGCACTGATTTTTGAAAACCGTCAACAAACATGTAATAATAACATGTATAATTATATGGCTACAAAATCTTTGACAAGCTGGTAATGGACACGATCGGGCCAGTTAAACTGCTAGTATATAATTGATTTGATGCGTTTACCCTCAACAGCTTTATTTTCCCGCTTTTTTAATAAATGTAAGGCATTCATCAATTATCGTGCCTTGTTTTTTGTGATGTAACGTGTATGATTTTTATATTCAGATTTGTTATGAGCATATTCATTTTTCAGTTTTATTTAATTTATTTATGATGGCCCTATATCGCTCACCCGAGGACCATTGCTCCAAAGGGTCTCCCGAGGAACTTTCGGCATAATTATTTCAAAATCGAATCAATGTTATTTACACAAACGTATTTAGGGAAGATACTCGCGTGAGTTTGGAATGTGTTATATTGAGTATATGCATTAAGGACAAATAGATCGTTAGTTCTGTTATGATTATCGTATGTACAATATTGGTGAAATGTTATTTTTAAAACTAACATTACAGCGGAAACGTGCCTATCAGTTACAAAAAACGGAAATGATAGAATTGCACCCGACAGATCTATCTCAATATTAATATGAGTTTATTTGTCCTCAAAAGGCTGAAGACAGTACTAAATGCAAATTGTCTTATGTGCAACCCAAATATCACACAGTCATTAGAAACAATGCGCGGAAATAATATTCACTGTTATCACTAACGATAGAATAATTTAGACATATTAACTGAAAGACACCTATTTATTACGGGACAGAAAACTTACAGACATATAATGTAATGATCAAAGTGGAAGTATGCTGTAACATGTTTACAAGTTTAGTTATTTTACCTAGTATTTACTTTAAAGTTATATTAATGCTTAAAATGACCATCACACTTTTACTCTATATATGCACATTACCAAACTTATAACGAAAATATATTACATCAGCTTTTTTTTAAAACTTTTCAAATGATTTCTATTGGATATAGTGTAAATATGTTTTGACTATCCAAGTCAAAAACTGAAAGGCCACTTACAAAATAATTTCTTTTACCACAACTTCAACTTCTACATTATGGTACGACTATCTCAACTACTAACATGACTGACTTCGGCAGCCTGAACGACTCTATCAATATACCCACTACATTTTCATTTGTTGTAAATGAAATGATATTGCATGTGTAACTATTACTTACTTGCAATTTTCTCCACGGCCACATCCTTGTCTACAATATCACTATCAAACACCACGATAGTGTATCGATCCGCAACAATGTCTTCAGGATGTATGCAGTTTGATTCTATCATGGCAGATGTTCGTAGTTTTTCTTGAAGATTTCTTATGAATTCAGTGGTGATATTAGATTCTGTATCAAGGGGAGACCGTAATATATTCACATGTAGTGGTCCTGAAACTTTACAAATAGTACTTTGGAAAAGAGAGTTATCTTCATTATAATATCCAAAACCTCATCCTTATTACAGTGATGTAAAAGATTTGTTCTCCAAATAGTTCATTTAATCTCAATATCTATAAAGTCCCAATATCCCTTTAAGTTTTTTTTTCCCATATTATCCCTATGAGATATCAAGGTCCGTCAAGACCAGTTAGTTAATATTTGGATATACCCTATGACCTATAACCAATAGCCGTCTAGCATTTATACCACGTGACAGATTCCTACACAGCTGTAAAACCTATATTGACTCGGCTAGTGCCTCTTCTAATATAGATTTCACTGCTGTGTACTCGTCCAAAAGAATTCGATATTGCATTCAACAATGTATACATGTACACATTAACCTCATGTTCTATTTTTGTTAACTTTAAAATGATGTTGATGTTACCCTTCTTTGATATTCGAAAGCGTTTCTTATTTTTTGCTATATCATTGAACAAAATGTGGTGCTTTATTTAAAGCATGCTGTATTTGTTTCTTACTTCTCTTAAGTGTTTTTTCCTTTCTCTTAATTCAATAGTGAACGTTTGTAAGTATTTTTAATCAGTTTACAACTGCACAGAACAGTCAAACATAAAAATTGTAGTATGCTGAATTAAACGTGTTTATCGAAAATTATATCGTTGTGTTAACAGTAATATTAATCTAGTTCACTGAAAAACTTTACGTATTGTTTTATAATACCAATGGTTCAGTCAAACCCAAGTATTTCACACCGATTTATACCTTTTAGTATTCCAAAAGACGTCCCCTCACTTATACAATTCTCAATTTCCTTATTCATCTCGAAAGCCATATGCTTAGCCTTCCTTTGCGTAGATTTCTCAGCATACTCCTTTCCCAGCATGGTCGTCTGTTTCGCATTATTGATGTCTACAAAGGTCTGAGCATCGTTGTAGTTCTTGGACTTTTTAAGTTTATCAAGTCTTAGTTCAACCTCGTCCAAAATATCATCAATCTTCTTTCCGTAAGCGGTGATCTCCTCTGTTAGCTCTTTGTGTTTTTCCTTTACGTCTTTAAGTGACTGCTTCTCTATTTCTTCGACTCTGGCAATAATACGCTTTTTCAACTCGTTTATGTCATCAATTATAGCATCTCGTTTCTGATTCAACAATTCAAGTTCGTCTTCCATCTTAGATTTCATTTTGTTTAAATCATCCTTCACGTTTTCTAACGATTCTTTTGCTTTCGTCTTATCATCTCTCTTCAGAAGTCCTTTGGTTATATTAGGTATGTATTCAACGCCTTCACATGATCTGCCAACATTGAAATAATTCATAGTGTTAGTAACCACTTTGGTAAATTAAGAACTGTTTGCTTTAAATGAAAAGACATAAAATAACAAAAGCAGGATACAGTGAAGATGTGGTAGGCATATAACATTTAGACATAACGGCATTACGGTAGCAAGGCTTGGTGCAAAATCTGGATCTATGTTATGTGTCCCAGAACCTCATATATTGCATGTATATTTATGTACAAATTATACTTACTACTGAAACCTAGATATGGTAACTTTTTAAATTTTTAATTCGGATTTTCAGCAGCATATCAAAATGTGACTGCTAATGAAAGCTGTTTTTTAACAGTTTTTGTTTGTCTGAATAGCAGACTCTTAACAAATCATCAAAATGAAGCTGAATATCTGTAAATGCAAGGCTACAACGTCTAGCACAGTGTTCATTATTCGCTTGTTGAATATTACTAATCTATTGAAACTTAGCAAGGACTGGAACACGGAACCATCATTTCAATCTAAATTAAGACTTTCTGGTGGTTAAGAATATGCATGAAATAGTTTGTAAATCTTTTATAAAAACATTTTTTTTTTATTGAATAAAGATGTATTCAATTTTAATAAAACACTATTTCTAAATTTGAGATACCACTTATTCTAAAGCAACTTTAAAGCAACTCTACATGTAATTAATGTTCAAAGCACAGTCTGTACAATTTAATTAAAGCACGGCCATATAATTACAAAAGCGTGCGTATTTGAAAAACAAAAGCCTGTAATTATTTTAGAGCTATCTGTAATGAAAATTGATGGCTTCTCAATTTTATTCTCCGTTATCTATACACTGCACGCCTTAATAAATAACAATTAAACATATCTGAAATCAGAATGAGAGATATATAGCTCAAAAAGAGAAATATCTATTCGATAGTTTTCCTTTTAAAATTGGGGAGCTTTATTATTTTAAAATGAATCCGGACGTAACATCATTTTGGCACACCTTTTTAAAATTTTCTTCGTATAAAAATTAGAAGCAGTACAAACATCGACAAATGTTTCTATCAAAGTATTCAAAAGTAGTAGAAGTAATTAGACCCCTTAGGCAGTTTTCAACAAATGCTTTAATTTTAGTTAATCCATGCGAGTAAATGTATTGAAGCCGACCATTAAAAGATCATTTTCGTGCACTAATTAAAGATAAGGTAATATAGGGTTTTGGTTCTTGTGCACTGCACATCCCTTATAGTCCTCCCTCATTGCGTGCAATTTTGATGAATTTCATACAGTACTTTTAGAGTTATGCTCTAGACAAGAAATGTTACAAAGGGGAATAATTAAAAAAAATAGGCAAGGAAGAAGTTACGGTTCTTGAGTACTATACTTCCAGTTCATGTTCTCTCACACTGTATGCAATTTGTAAGAATTTCCTCCAGTACTTCAAGATTAATAATGTGACAAAGGGGCAAATTTCAAAAGATAGGCAAGGTAGAGCTTCGATTCTTGTACACTGCACTTCCTCTAATATAAAGTTTAAAATAATTCACTTCAATACTTGTGCAGTTATGCTTTGGACAAGAAAATTCAACAAAGATAGATAATAAAAAAGCTATGGCAATATAGAGATGGTTCGTGGGCACTGCACTTTCACTTATTGTCCTCTCTCATTGTTTTCGATTTGAATAAATTTCCTTCAGTACTTTTAGAGTTATGCTCTGGACAAAAAAAAAATGCAACAAAGGTGGTTAATAAAAAATAGGCATGGTACAGCACTTCATTTTCCCTCATTGTGGTCTACCACTGTATGCAGTTTCAAGTCATTCCATTAAATACTTTAGTAGTTATGCTCCGAGCAAAGAAGTTGGGACGGGCAGACGGACGGACAGACAGGTCGAGATCTTTATGCTGCCCAAGTACGTCGGGGTCATAAAAATAGTGTTTGTAGTTACAATAAATCTAAATTATTACCTGTGCTTCACTGTTATGCAGATTGAGCAACAAACCACATCATGCCGCCCACAGTACATTTTAATCACTTCCCCGTGATGCTTTTCGCAGACGTTCGTCGGCAATTCGCTTGAAGCTGGCACTGTAGTTTGTTTCGGAGCTTGTCCGAATCCATCCGAACTCTTATCAAGTACGATGTGATTTTTTGTGAACTTATTGTGAGTCTCCACACATTTCCAACAATAAAACATCTGACAGACGACACACTGGAAAAATGCTTCTGTGTTTTTGCCATCATCAGCGCATGGTGAGCAAGAGAAATCGTAAAAAGCGTCAGAAGCCTCAATCACCGACTTTCCAAACTTACTGCTTGTCGCCATTTTGCAGTGGAAACCCCCTTAATCTTTTTGTACAATATATTAGTGGAACGAAACAATGTTCAATATATTGGGAAAACGAAAGAAAAAGTCTTAAACCACTTCAACCACTGATACGCAACTTAAACACTTTAAAGGTGTAATATTTAACTAGACAACGCTATGTAGTATTTGTATGTATGTCATATTTTAACAATTTTCTTTGATAAATTGAACTACAACAAACTGTGATAAGAAAATATTTGAAAGATTGGAAAGTTCAAGTCCCATGATCACTTTGAATTTACTGATGTAGTAAAATTAATTTACTGATAGGATACTGATAGAACCATGTTCTATTCACTCTAAACAATGTTGACATATGCCTTGCTTTCGCATTCAAGTCTTTTCTTCACGAAAAATAGTTGCCAGAAACACTTTCTTATTTTTTGCAATATCATTGAAAAAAATACTGCGCTATATTTCTACTATGTACTTATCGATTTAGAATGCAAAGTTACGAATGTTTTTGGTACAAATAAAGATCATTTCCGCCGATAAGGCATCTTTCTTGGTAAAATAAGAGCTTCTTTTAATTGTGCTACTAGGACTTTAACTACTAATAGTAAACATTAATATATTATTAGTACAGCACTGCACTTAAAGTCCCAGGAGCTCTTTAATTTAATTTATATAAAAATGAATTTACAGGTAGAATAATGATAGAACTGTGTTCTATTTATTCTAAAACAATGTTGATGTATAGCTTTCTTTCATACGTGTGTCGCTTCCTCACGAAAGGCGTTGCCAGAGAGCCTGTCCTATCTCTGCATTATCATTGAAAAAAATGCGCTATATGTAGATCTATAGCATGTACTTTGGTTTGAACAGCTATGGTAGAAATGTTTTCTCGTACAAATAATGGCCAATTTCGCCGGTAAGGTATATTTCTTGGTAATATAAGAGCTGCAATTAATTTTGCATCCAAAGTGCTCCTGGGACTTTAAACACTGAACAGAGCATAGTTTAGCACTTAAATGTTAAAATGAGTATAGCACCAAGAATCAATTTTCTTTGAATAATTGAACTAAAGATCTCAATAAACATCTAACACTCAATGTGCATTTATCTTATATGCGAATAGTAATAACGATCAAACATTAAGTCTTGTAATCTATATCAAACACAGCTGGTCGAAATATGTAAACACGGGCGTAAAAGGAGTACCCGAAAAATATATATACAGTAAACTCCGTAATTTGCACCTTATTGAATAAAGAAGAAAACATCGGGCCCAGTTAATGTGTTCCTTATATCCAGAATTTCGATATATCCCGAGTCGTTATATACGCAGTTAACTGTACGTGTATATAGCAACTGCTACGTGGATACACAGTAGTGTTTCCTTATATTTACACCTGTTCAAATGACGTGGGAACAGATCTGTACTTCAATATATAGCAACTGCTACGTGGATATACAGTAGTGTTTCCTTATATTTACACCTGTTCAAATGACGTGGGAACAGATCTGTACTTCAATATATAGCAACTGCTACGTGGATATACAGTAGTGTTTCCTTATATTTACACCTGTTCAAATGACGTGGGAACAGATCTGTACTTCAATATATAGCAACTGCTACATGGATACACAGTAGTGTTTCCTTATATTTACACCTGTTCAAATGACGTGGGAACAGATCTGTACTTCAATATATAGCAACTGCTACGTGGATATACAGTAGTGTTTCCTTATATTTACACCTGTTCAAATGACGTGGGAACAGATCTGTACTTCAATATATAGCAACTGCTACATGGATAAACAGTAGTGTTTCTATTTACACCTGTTCAAATGACGTGGGAACAGATCTGTACTTCAATACTAGGAACTTTTCTTTCAAGAAATATATTCTGCAATTTTAAACAATGGTTATTTTCTTTATATTCATACATGTACAAATTAACTCAACCGAGATAGCAGAAAATATGAAGAAACATTTTCAAATTTTCAACTTTAAACAAGAGTTGTCACTCATAAGTGACGAATACGAGGTGGTGATGTTTGAATATGGTTCTTGCGCATTGCACTACTAATCATTGCCAAAACTGTCCATTTGCAAAGTTTGGTTTAAATTCATTGTTGAAGCAAGGTGATTGGACAGAAAATTTACAGAAATAAAGGGAGATAATTCACAAAAAAGGCAATAGAGGGTTATTTTGGGCACTGCACTTCCCTTTAATGGCCTTTCTCATTGTATGAGGAGAAATTAAGAAGGGTCTATTTGAACGAATTATCCTCAGCACCTTTACAGTTATGCTCTGGATAAAATTATGTAAAAAGCAGGATAATTCAAAAACAAGGCAAGATAGAGTATGGTTATTGCACACTGCACTTCCACTAGTTGTGTTCTATCGTTGTATGAAGTTTCAAGTAATTCCCTTTAATACTTTTACAGTTATGCTCTGGTCAAGAAAATTCAATAAAGGGAGATAGTTTAAAAATAAGGCAATATAAGAAAATGTACCAAAGAGGGGCATTTTAAAAAATAGGCAAGGTAGAGTTTTGGTTCTTTGACAATGCACTTCCCTTTAATATATATATATATATTCTCTTACTGTAATCAATTTGAACAAATTAAGAGTTATGCTCTTGACAAAAATGTAACAAAGGGGGATAATTCAAGAACTAGGCAATGTAGAGTTATGGTTCTTGTACACTGCACTTCCTCTAGTTGTGTTCTATCTCTGTATGAAGTTTCAAGTAATTCCCCTTAATACTTTTGCAGTTATGTTCCGGACGAGAAAATTCAATCAATGGAAATACTACAAAATAGGGCAATAAAAAGTTATGACTCTTAGGCACTACGCTTCCCCTTAATGTCCACTCTTATTGTATGAAATACATATTTCCTTTAGTGCTTTTAGAGTTAAGTTCCGGACATGAAAATGTAACAAAGAGGGATAATTAAAAATAGACAAGTGAGTTATGGTCCACACGCCCCCATTGTGTTCTATTACTGTATGAAGTTTCAAGTAATTCTCTTAGATACTTATGTAGTCATGCTCCGGACAAGAAAGAGGTACCGACGGACGAACGGACAGACGGACGGAAAGACTGACGTGCAGACGAGTCGATTTCTACATGCCTACCTAAGTTCCTTCTGTGGCATAAAAATAGTGTACAATGTATTATTGAAGATTTTTAATTACATATCAGTATTTTGAAAAAAGAAAGAACTAAAAAATGTATCTTTCAATTTATTCCTGAGAATATCTTATTTACATTTTATGTCACAAATCAGCAAATGCGTTTGTGTGTAACATAGCGTTTTGGATAAATCAAACGTTGTTTGGACTAAAACTGATTATTTATTTATGACAAATGAACAATGAAAATTGATTCCAGTTTCTTCTTTTTTACCGTCTTTCCCTATAACAATTTTAATTGTAAAATAAACCTACTTCTTTTAGGTATTTGTAATATTAAAACAAAATTCATAATGTCTCTTTAAATTTTTAAAAACTTTTGTTCTATTGGTTTTTTTATTTAATACGACAAATAGAAAGATAATTATGTATTTTTTACACTGATGAATACTGAATGTAATTTGAAAATTTAAATTTGCTTGACATTCAGGAACGATATTATGTAATGTCAAAATTTCCTCCTGGTGTTAAATGTTTTAATAGAGTAATGTTTACACCTATTGTAACAGATTAAGGGTCTTCACTTTGGTGTGAACAATTCCCGAAGACAGCACATCGAAACTTCTTCAGTGTCATAGTTTTTCCTCGAGTTTTCTTTGCACCCAATGTCCCAAACTTTCAAACATCATACGCTTGCCACTTTTAACTATTTTTGCTATTGACTCAATCACTTTCTGATTGTTCCGGCATTGAAAAGAAAATCCGGTATCATCGTTCTCTACGTGCACTTTAAATAAAGCCTTAAACTCTCTGGAGGATATACCGGTAGATGTATAAAGGGGCAAGTAATCGGTTAACAATTTCACCAGTATAATCATTTGGTCGTGCTTACCTGCAATAATATCATAAACACAGCATTCTTGTAGTTCGTATGTAATAATCTGATTTATTTTATTCAATACTATGTCTTCCTAAGAAGAAGAATGACTTAAAACTATGCCGGCCTGCCATAAGAATATTTATTTCATTTGTCAAGTTTTTTACTTGGATACAACTGTAATCTAGGTCTATGGTAACTCAATTGTGCAATTACATGTAACTGTAGATATTTCCTCTTGTCATAAGTTAACGATTCGTCTCGGAAATAATCTACGAACAATTTTACGGCAACTACAAACAAGTACTTTAGCTACTGCTTGCTTTTCTTTTTTTATTGGCAAGTACCACCAATAAAAGACAACAACACTTCCGAGTGCTTCTTCTGCTTGAAACTACTTCAACAACTGTAAACACAACTTCTTCGACTTTCTAAAAATACTTCCTCCGTGGTCGAGTGGTTAGAGTCCCTGACTCGAAATCACTGTAACCTCTCATAGATTGAGGGTCATGTGTTCGAGCCCTGTAACTGACCATGTCTCTTCATGTGAGAAAGTTGGCACTTTCCTACGGAGGATAGAGTACTGGTTCTTCCTAGGAACGATGGTTAAGTAAACTTTCCGTCTGTAAAGATGACCGAGATACGTATGAAACGGGCGTTAAAGGCGTTCAACAAACAACAACATAAGACTTTCTACTACTGATTTTTCTTCTACTTCTTGAATGAAGTTCTTTAACTTACGTGCAATATTCTTCATAGCATTGTTCCCCATATCCTCACCCGGTTCAATCACCACGATATTGTATTGATCTGAAACAATGTCTTCTTGTCGTATGAGGTCGGATTCTATCTTGAAGGCTTTTTGAAGTTTTTCTTGTAGGAAAAGAATGAATTCCTCAACTAAAACTGGATTTTTTCCAACATGGGGCAACACTATATTTACTTGTGATAGTCGTCTATCTGAAACTGTGTAACATTATGTTTTGTAAAAATACTGTATGATCATATTTTACATTAGTAATAAGTAATCAGTTTGAAATAACTCATGTTTTTCAATTTTAAACAAATACTTTCATGCTCTTTTGTTCAAGTGTATGTACATTTTCCTGCCCGTGTGCGTATGGGTTATATAATAATAGTATCAATTACATTAAAATTGACTGTCACAATTATAGTAAAGTCCCATTTTCACTTTAAATACTCATATATAGTTCCTACCTTCAAGTATTCCAAGAGACGTCACTCCATTTAGATAAGTTTCGATTTCTGAGTTCTCTTCAAAATACATACGATCAAAATGCTTTTGACTACATTTCTTGGCACACTCATTTCCCAGTAATGTCGTCTTCTCCGCATACTTTTTGTCTACAAATGTCTGAGCATAGTTATCCTTCTTTGATGAGTTGAGTCTGCTTAGTCGTGACTCAACCTCTGTCAGCATATCAGCAATCGTCGTTTCGTTAGCATGAATCTTCCCTGTGATCTCTTGGTGATTTTCCCGCACGTCTTTAAGAGACTGTTCCTCTAATTGTTCAATTCCGGCAACATTCCGTCTCTCAATCTTTTGTATGTCATCCACCATCGCATCTGGCTCCTGATTCAACTTCTTAATTTCGTTCTGCATTTTGGACTTCAGATTCTTTAATTCATCCGTTACTATTTCTAGCGATACTTTGGTTTTCTTTTTATTGGTTTTCTTTAATCCGTTGGCAGTATTAGGTATATGTTCTACTCCAAAGCAGTCTCTGAAATACATGAAGAGAATGCATTGTATCAGTAACCTTTAGAACAAGTATAGTTTTGTATGATAAGGAACACGAGAACTGGACAAATGCTACACAAAATGAATGTGTTATACATTGGATCTATTCCTTATCGATAAAACGCATTTGGATGTATAAAATATAGTTCTACTGCTAGACTTTATAGAGTCAGAGAGAATTGATTCCCTTTTTATATGCAGTTTTACTTTCTTTTTGTTTTTAAATATCGCCCCCTAAGTGCTATAAGGTGTCAAATACATTTTTTATGTTTTCGAGAAAATCGCATTTAAAGAAAAAATCTACTTTCTAGTTCTAATCGGAAAATAAATATATTGCAATAAAATCTAACATGGTTGTAGACATTGTGTAGTTTTATATACTCAAGAAGTGTGACATGGCTAACCTCATTACCTATGCATATTTAATTAATTTTGTGTTATGGTACCTTTTAGCATTAAACAGTTTCTTGAGATTAATATGGAACAAAGTACCATATGACATATGGCACCTTTTTTACTCCAAACATTTTTCTTATGTAATGAATGCAAGAAATGCCATATGCCATTTGTACCTTTTTGTCTTAACTGCATTTATATAGTAGAAATTACCAAATGTACCATGTGATACCTGTTAGCCCTAAATTTATTTTTATGTATGATAATACAAAGGCTCCATATGTTACTATAATACGTTTTGTCCGTCACAAATTAGAAGGCGTATGATTATCAAGCAAATATTCCGTGATTTTACAAATACGAGGGGTGATCCAGAATTAACCGGACTGTTTCTATCACTACGATATAGGTTGCAGTAGCAAGACAAAAGTCATACAATTCGATATTCAATCTCTATTTGACCGTCCTTGAAAATTTCATTCCATTTATACAAAAAACATTCAACATACATGTTAAAGCAGCGGGCATGTAACAGCAAGGCGAGGAGCGTCAACGAACCCAGAATGGCGGCTCGTTAAACTACTTTCTATTTATTTGTTTGGTGCTGATGTTTTATTTGAAACGGTTTTGGTAATGTTCAATATATCATACAACGTCCCATAACTATGCCAAGTTTGACCGCAAATCTTCAAATCTCTCGCATATTGACTCGCTTTAATTACTAACACCAACGTTGCGTTCGACAAACTCTAACATGTATGCCTATCACATTTTACTTAAAGGACTGTGCATTCTCTAAATCGCCGATACTTATGAAAGGGGCTGTGTCTGTTCTGCAGATGTCTTTTTATCATCTCTAACGTTAAGTTGAGAACCCAAGTTAGTAGTAAAATTAGATAAAAGTGTGAATTTTCTGTGAGTCTGACAACGCTACTTTGGGAATTCTTTGCAACTTGTTGTATACTATTTTGTTCGGACAGAAATAGGAATGATCGTGACATTTTGTAAAATGATGTATTGACAACAGATAGGTAATGACCTTAAAGTGCCGCATCAACATTTACAAATCAGAAACACAAGAAATGAACATGCAACTTTACTTATGATTATTCAGTCACGCTCCCAGGTCAGCTGTAAGTCGGTTACTTTAGAAACGCAGAAAATTGCTTTCCGTGTTCCTGAGAAAATATTCATTTTGTGAAAACATGTATGACGAATTAAAGTTTGTATATTAAGATATTGAGTGATAAAAGAAATATAGCAACAACCCGGTTAATTCTGGACCATCCCTCATAGTTGCATCACCTTTGAAGGTTTAAATAAAATTAATTTTCGAATTGATTAAGAGCATTCAAAAATGGTTTAATCATTAATTTTAGCATCACTGACCTTGACCTTGACTCTAGTGACCCCAAATACAATCCCAATCTTCCTCACCAGACAAGCTACCTACACACCAAGTTTCATTGCAATTGGTCACTCCTAACTGGAATTATTGAGCGAAGACCATTTTTCTTTTTTTTAGTAACAGAGACATTGACCCTAACCCTAATAAGCCCAAATGCAATTATGAGCTTTCTATTCACGCAACCTACATTCACACCAAGTTCCATTGCAATTGGTTACGCATAACTAAAGTTTTTAAGTGGAAACTTAATGTTTGACGCCCGCCCGCCAACCAGACATACGACATAGCCATTCCTATAACCAGCTTTTTTTTTAAACTGTTCATTCAGTGTGCTTGCACTTGTAATTATTTTCACAACTTGATTATTAGTGTTCACTCAACGTTCGTGTCCTTGTTTCCTGACTCAATCGGAACATAATCATTTTGCTTTGTAGTTGCGGGCAATGATTCGTAATCGGCATTGTACTCTTCTGGAATAATTTCCTTGTTACACAAATTTTTGTTTTTCAATGATATGCGCAGTTTGGATTAGTAACCCATGCTTGAGTCAGAGTTATTCTATGGCCATTTGTTAGATTTTCTCTGTTTCTCTGTCACTTTGTTGCTGGTTCTTGCATTTCAATGAATTCCTCATTGTTAAACGTGTTATTCACGAAAACTGATCGTGGACTGTCCTTTCTTATCTGGGTCAACTTTATTTCAGCCGATGACCCGACAGACCTGTAGTGGAATCTTTAGATTTGGTGTGGTGCTGACATATGTTGATCGATATCGGCCCCGTTCTGTCGTCCTTGACATGAATTTCATACGGAAGATAGTTTTAAAAGTAAGTTTCCTAAGAAGAGCATCAAGGCGGAAACCCATAATAAGTCTACAGGGGTTTAAAGGTTTAATAAAAATGTTCTGCCATATCATTTGTACCACCCGATCATTTTGAAACTCATGTAACGGAAGTATCTACCAAGCATCTTTATAATGGCAAGACATGATAGCTGTCGTGCATCGATAGCTAAAAATAAGCCGGCAGATATAGGAAGGCTTGGTAATTAAATAAAGAAGGAAAAGGCAGGTGGTGCGTTAGAAGTTTAGTATATTACATGATAAAGATAATAAGCAAAGAAGTGGTGAAATTCAACACCTTAGCAGCTGCAATGTGTATCCTGTCCATGCAATATTTATCAAACGTACCATGTGAGCAACAACATATTACAACGGTGCAAAAGGGTGCCATATGTCAAATGGTACCTTTTACCACTGAATGACTTGCAAACGGTACCTTTTTCCACCAAGATTTTATGGTTTATCACTTAGTACTTTTGGGTTTCTGATAATTCGGGTATATTTCTATAGGTATCAAATGTATATTTTTTAATCACATGTACTAAGATATCATGTTACTATATTGAAATATGACAAAAGTCATTTTTTTGGCAAAAATGTTAGTTGGCACCTTTTTTGCACTAAGGGGGCGATATCATCATATTTCTATAAATAGATACTTTTTATTGTTCTAGATAATACCTATGATTGTACCAATATATATTATCATATTTCATAAATATTTGGGGTTTCCTCGTTTTATGTAACTTTTTAATTTAGAATGACGTGATGTAGACATTCGGTTCGTGCAATTTGTGATATTTCACACATATTGGACTTTCAAGTCAATAGTTAATGACTACAGAGAGTTTTAACTGCATTTTATTAATAACTCTTTTTCAGTTGAATTTATGTGATGGTTCGCAAAATTATTTTATTCAACTGTCTATTATAAACTGTCCATGAATAAAATAAAAAAAACTTTCAGAGAAATTCTTTTGTTGTTTACATTCAAAATATAATAAAGCATGTATGCACTTGTTAGGCATTGAATGTGATGTCATATTCACCATATCTAATTCCTAACAAGTCCATATTGTATAATGCGCACCTGTTCGTATGTGCCTCTGTAATCACTGTTTGTGTTGCAAACCAACCCCTTATTTTTATTGTATTGAATCAAGAAATGAGAAAAGTATATGAAAACATATCACACAGGATGTCATGTACAGTTATTTGAACTAATGTAGTGATTCAAATGGATTCCCATGCCTCTCTCTGTTCAGCGTTATAAAGACCTACTGCTTTAAAAAATAATTTATTTAAATTTACCTATGATTAATTGCTATGCATATTGAGCAGAAAACCATGTCGTGTCGGCCACAGTACATCTTGATAACTTCACCGTGGTGCTTTTCGCAAATGTCCGTCGGCAACTCGCAGGAATATGTATCTGTCAGTTTCGGAGCTTGTCCGAATCTATCCGAACTCTGATCAAGTACTTTGTGATTTTTGCTGAACTTATTATGGGTCTCCACACATTTCTGGCAATAAAACATCTGGCAGACGACACACTGGTATAAAGCCTCCGCGTTTTTGCCATCGTCTGAGCACGGTAAACAAGGAAAATTGTAAAAAACGTCAGAAGTTTTAGTTATTAATCTATCGTATGTTCCACCAGTCGCCATTTTATCCCATGTTATCTTCCCTGTCGACAAAGAAGTATGAGTAGTGTTTTAACAAGAATAGGAAACGAAAGTAGAATCTTGTATTAATCAGAAACTGTATCGTACATATTTATTTTAGTCTATTATCTACTCCGTGTGGAGATAAATGTTCTTAAATCTTTCTTATCGGTCGCACTTTTGTGTTGTTGTTTTTTTGTATCTCAGAGTTTTACTTTTCCATTTTTATGGAATTTTTTAGACCCACATTGTAGGCCAGGATCATCAATCTATCGACAATTTTTAATACTCCCCGTGTATGATAGCAGTGTGTTTTGCACTGAATTTCTAAGTAGTTATATCCTTATAGTCAATTACATGTACTGTATGCTTTAATTGTTCAGTTCTAATATGTTTTTCTATTATCTGTAAGTATTATATGTATGATTTAGCCTTTTAGCTCACATATTTTGTCATAAGTGTTATCTATTTTTCTGTCATGTGCCTTTTTACTTTTTATCTTATAATGTATCTCCTTAAATTACATTTTAATTGTTTAATTTCGTTATCTATTTTTCGAAGTATTTATCTTGTCTCTAAAATCATTAGATACACGTTTGTTTCTTATAGCCTAATTTCCCATACACAATTTTATGTGTAAATATCTTTTATTTCTCTCCTTAGATTATTTACTTGCACTCCTGAAAAGAACAGAACAGAACAGAACATTTTTTTTATTCACCCAGGTATTTTGAAATACAGCATGGGGTTGTAACAAAAACAATCAACATACAGTGTTTATAGATTCCGGTACAAGTTAGTTATAAAGTATGCATTTAGACTAAAACAAATTCATATACATGTACAATGATATTACTTTGTTAAGTTTGCCAGTTTATTGATTAATGATAAAAAGAGGGGGGGAGGATAGTTAACATGTTATAAAACAAGCGTTCATTCGATGATGGAATATATTGTATTTCTTAAGTTTGTTCACTGACCAATATACACATATAGGTCCGTGGTCTGTGGAAAACCCTTGTTACTAATTTTAGCATTGATTGTTAAAATAGAATCAGTAGGCACGATTTGCACGGGTTTGAAAAAGAAAGTAGTCCGGCTTTATGAATGAGATTCCATAGTATATAGTTACTCATTTATGAAAAACATGACAAAAACAATTGTTTAGTGTTATAGTGACCTCGTGCTAAGTTGATTTGAGATTTAAATTAAATTTAAAAAAAAAAAATTTAAAAAAAAGGAACACAGGATTATATGTTCGGAATGAGTTCTTCTTAGAAGCTGGTTCGTATTATTCATTAGTAGCTTCATTACTTCGTACGAAAATAATAATAATAATAACAATAATACAGAAGTTTCATTTAAATTGGGTGAACACAATTGAAAATATTTATATATGTATATATAGAATATACATTATGAAAGTAGAGGGAGACATTGGTATCTACCTTGAGAATTCACGCATTATGACCTTGACGAATTTGCATACTCTTTGAAGTACGGATTCAGAATTAGAATTATGTAGATTGACAAGACACTGTTCGTTTCTATCATTCATCGGTATATTTGTAAGACAGTCATGTCTTTGGTTTTGGAAAAAATTACATATGGAGCAATAGATAGTGACGCTCCGTGGCTATTTCGCTACTATTACATAAATTGCATTTCCTATTATTAAGCTGCGTTCCGTCCCATTTACCTGTTTCGATCGGGAGTCTGTGATTTGCTGTTCGTTATTTAAATAACTGTACTAAGTCCTGCTTTGGCAAAATCTTGAAATAATTTTCTAAGTTTGGGCTTTCCTTAAAACTGTTATAGATTTGGCCTTTGTTCGACTGCTGTACTTGCATCAGCCACGACTGTTGGAATTGATCAATAAGTGTTTGCTTAATTGATTTATGTATATAGTTATGCATATTTATAATATGTTGATTAAGCCAAATATATGTTCTCCCAACTGAATTCAGAATATCCTGAATTTTATTGAACCATTTAAACTCATAGTTTGTACAATGTAAGACGTATTTATACAGAAGATTTGATAGCTTTCGGTCATTTCCAATCAGTATTCGGTTCCAAAAAGAGATCATACGAGTCTGAACCGTGATTGCAATCGGGTATCGCCCTAATTCTCCGTAAAGCATGTACATTGGAGTACTTTTCTTAGCGAAAGTTATTTTTCTAAGGAAGTCATTGTGAAATTTTTAGAGTATTTCGAGATTCTCAAAACCAAATATTTCTGCTCCATATGAGAGTATCGGCAAAACAGTATGATCGAAAAGTTTCAAAATAAGATCTACAGGTAAATCGGCGTTTCTAGACTTTGCAAGAAGATGCTTTGCTTTCGTAGCTTGTTGGGCTACATGCTTTCTTGCATTAAGAAAAGAACCATTACTTGAAAATGTGACCCCCAGGTAGTGGTATTTATTTGTAATATCAACATTATGAGGTCCAAGTGTGAAACGAAAGTTCTGGGAATTTCTGGAACCAAATACAACAATTTTTGTTTTATCGGTATTAATTTTAAGACGCCAATTATTGCAGTATTCGATAAAACAATTTAAGCAGTTCTGAAAATCTTCTTTTGAGTCTGAGAAAATAATGGTATCATCAGCGTAGAGCAAAACTAAAAGTTTAAGCCATCTAGTCCAGTCTTGGGGATGGTTTAGCTCTACACCAATACTACCATTAATTTGCATATATCCCTGCAAATCATTAAGATATAGTGAAAAAAGCGCAGGCGACAAATTTTCACCCTGTCTAACCCCATTTCAGATACAAAGGAAGTAGAAGTATGACTATTATGTGATATGTATGATTTAACATTTTTATACATGTTACGTACTGCATCAAAATTTTTTCCATTTATGAGATTTTGTAATAATTTATGCCGTAAACCAACCCTCCACACTAAAAGTGTATAAAAGCACAAAATAACTTTTGTTTCCTTTTTTTCAGTATTTCAAAAAGCATGTGCAATACAAAAATATGATCCATACACAAGTAACCCTTTCGAAAGCCAGCCTGATTTTTACAAAGTAAACCACTGTTATCTAAATAGTTTGTAAGTCTCATGTTCAGTATTGAAGTAAACATAGATAAGGTAAATCTTGACGCCTTATAATTAGTGAGTAAGAGTGATGTCCCCTGAAACAGGGGAGATAAATCTTGACAACTTAAAATTAATCAGAACAAGTGATGTCCGCCTCCAGTTCTTAGCGCCACCTCCGTTTCCATTGCTCCAACTCTAATTGTAAACGGGTGAATGTACAGGTGAAAACCGTCAACAACAGCAACTAAACAGGCTTCCAGACAAATTCGGTACAGTTTCTGCATTAAAGGTGGTCAATTACTTTTAAGCAACATTTTATGACAATTTTTACTTTTTGTTTATTCTGTTAGAGATTAATTTAATGAACAAAAAGACCCATTACATTGAGTTAGACCCTATCAGAAATTTAGATTTTATTAACTTTTTATGAAATTTTTGTTATTACTCCCCTTTAATGTGAAAGTATTTAAAACGTTGAGTATTTCTTTTTTATTTCAATATAATTTCTACTTTTTACATTTTGAATTTGATAGATTTACCAATATCTTAACATTCTGAACCAAAATGCAAGTTTTAAACCTACGTGTAGCTTCTGAATTGATTTATTTCAACCTATCTTGGGTGCGCACCCAAGAAGGTAAAGGAGGTAATAATATCTTTTCAAACTTGAATTTCTAATGAATTCCATCTAAATATATAATATTTAATGCAAATATTTCACAAATATAATATAATAGGTCTTATATTTACATCTTTCTGCGGCAAAGTATGTGTATCAAATTTTTACTTATGATAAAATAACTCTATCTTGGTTGGGCAACCAGGATAGGGAAATCAAATTTTAAAAATACCTCCAGTGAAAATCTTACTTGAATTAAGCGCTAAGTGAACATAAATAAGTGTAAATGATCAGATGTTAAAGTTTCAAACAAATCTATTACATGGCCAAATTCCAATTATAAACCTTTAAATAAATACTTTGCATTAAATCAGGAGAAATGTCTGTTTAAATGTGAAATGTCGTTTTGAATTGGCCGGACAGGACAACTTTTAAACGTTCTCGCGTAAAGTTACACATATAATCTGAACATCGATCTTGATGATCGAAAGGTATGATCGTCACTGAATGGAAACACATTGTCCTTTTCTCGAATAAAAGCTTTACATCGGTTACAAAGAGTGATAAATTCAGCTAAACCTGTCAACTTTGCTTACATTTTGCGTCCTGTTCCGGTCCTTTATGTTAACTCGGAAGTATTTCTGGCTTCTAATAAACGAGGTGGAATCAGGGTGTAAATTCCGTTTGTAACGACGGAATTCTACTACGTGGCGATAGTAAACTGTAAATGCTATGTATGAAGTGAATTCAGTTTTGTTTGACGAGTCTTTTGCGTGTGACACAAAATTCAGTGTTACCAACAATTCAGTGTGAATGGTTCTTGCGACTATCGTTTCAGTAAATTAGTTAGGTTATGAGAACTAGAGATTGTCGTGTTAACCTTCAGGCCTATGCAGTATTTCGGTAACGTCAAGAAAGGAAAAGCTATAGTAGTCGTGTTTTATTTATTGAGGCTTGAATAACTCATTCGAAATAATCGGATGGATTTTCACCCAATTAGGTAAGCTTTGTCAGCCTTAGGGTGTGGCGTATGTGCCCTGTATCTTCCAGTGGCGGAGTGTATGTGAGCGTCTATATACTGAGCCTTTATGAGTCCTGCGGCATTGTAAGGGCCACAATGGTTCCGTACTGTGTCCGAGAATTGCGAAAATACATGATCTGCAAACCAATCTAAGTAATGACCGGCCTGATTCCTGTCAAATATTACAACAGAGTATTCAAACTCTTAACTCAAATGTCATTATTGAGAATAGTTCGCTACATTTGTATAAAAGCCTGCTATGTTCATTTTATAAACAGACATTTTCGTTGTTTTTTTTAAGTTATAACGTACATAGTAATTCATTTCACATTTCTTTGTATGATTCGTTTTTTCTGTTTAAACTAGTTTCAAACAGCTGTATCATAGTGACTACAGTAGTTTGTTGCATGCTAACCATATCCTTAATGGAAATCAACAATAACAAGGCAGTCTAAAAGACAGCTATATCCAACGCCGCAAATAGGAACACTGAAGAAATTAATGTTACTGAGTGTAGTTTTATCTCAGAGGTACACACTGCGGATTTCTAAGAGGCAAATAAAGTTACTGATCTGATCAAGTAGTCAAAGAAATGTTTGACTCAAACCTGTGGCATTGACCTTGAGCCAGCGTGACCGAGCCTTTGGTTCTGCACTACGTCTTGATGAGGTGAACATTTGACACGAGTTTCATGAAAATCCTTCAAGGGGTTATGGAGATAAGGAGCGGACAGGAATGTTAGACCCCACCTTTGACCTTAAGTTGTGACCTTGACCTTGAGCAAGTCGTCTTGGTAAAGTGAATATCTGACCCGAGTTTCATGAAAATCCTTCAAGGGGTTAAAGAGATATGGGGCAGATAGAAAATGTTACGGAAGGATGGACGGAAGGACAGACGGGGGACATTCCTATATCCCCCTCCCGCTTCGCGGCGGGGGATAAAATATCGGTGATATATTGCTATTAAATTAGGTATTTGATATAGGCCCTGTTATTTGACCGAGGGCATTTGTATTAGCCCGAGCCAAAACGAGAGCAAATACGAGTGCCAGAAGACATATGACAGGTCCCATATCAAATTTCTCATTTAATGGCAATTTTATTAAATAACTTATCAAACTAGAATTCTAACAATACCTCCATTTCGTGTCATATAAGGAAAGAAGAAGTTTAGCTTGATATGCAATACGGTATATTACTCGGATGGCTGGAACTTTAATCAGTTTTTGAAAATTACATCCACGTATTTTATTTATTTAAAGCGTTCACAAGCGTTTATATGAACTGATTCCTTTTAAAACAAGTTAGTGCAGGTTATGCCATAATTGTAAAAATAGGGAGAAAGGGTTTTGGGAACAGCAAACATGTTCATGCGTTGTCTGGCAACTCATCTTTGCGTAATAAAATAATTCAACATTTATTTCCAAGTAAACGTATTAGAATGGAATCGGTTAGTTCATCTCTGTTTGTCGTTTAGGGGCTTCGTTATTAATTACACAGGCTTCGGCCTTCTTGATAAGATTACTACGCATCTAAACTCCACACAGTGATATACATGTACCACTCAAAAGTAAAATCTATTTCCTAAATGATTCATTGTATGTTATATGTTATATAGATTCTTGACGGGGTAAACGGCCTCGTATAGCCTATTTGAATTGATATAACCCGAGCCGTCAGGCGATTCGAAATATTTACGTCAAGATTATCAAGAAGGAAAAGGGGAATAACTGCTAAGAGAGTATGTTAAACTACTTTCACTTACAATAGGGAGTACCTGCATGTGAAAGTAGTGCGTAGAATGAATTCTTGCGCATTCAGTTTATTGTTGATAATGCAAATTGCAACTGAAAAATATTAGTTTCAAATTATCAAACGGATGTACATTAATGTTGTATAGAGACAGGTTTTGCAGATATACCTCTACCTCGTCGGCTTTATTGATCTGCGTTTATAAAATTTATTTGAACGTCATGGAACTATATGAGTTGCGTATGAATGTTTGCGGGCTATAATAGGTAGGATGCTACATTACTCTGAGCAATGCCATATGAAGATGGTTATTGATAATAATCACATTCCAAATATAATATGAAGATAACAACACATTTAAAGAAGAAAATTTATTGATTGAACATAAAAGCATGTCATGTTATAAACACATCATATTACTATGACTATATCACCTCTACAACAGCAAGAAGACATATCTATTAGACATATAACACGTTAACTCAAGCAGAAAGTGTTTACACAGCATTCTAACACGACCTTTGCTACTACCTTTTATACATAAAGAAGGAAATAGGTCATATATTACATTGTATTTATTTATACTAATTCATTTACTCTCGATTTCGAAACAAGTTCTTACAACTCACATTAATGGCTCTCGAGACTCACTCTAGATGGAATTAACCTCGAAGAGAGAGAGGCAATAGGGAATTATCTGTTATCACTACTTAAACACTGGTTGGGATCGAACCCGGGACCCTCCGATCCTGAGGCGAACGCGCTAGCACTGCGCCAATGTCATATATCAATAATATTATTACATATTTTTGCGTGCATGTGCGCATGTATGTGTGTGTGTACCTTTATCAAAATATTTCTTTATACTGTCCATGGACTCCACGTGTTCAAGCTGATTCATCACGTGCAGGTACCCGCTTTAACAAGGTTTTCAATTATCTCACTTTCTCTCTGCCAATCAAAAAAATGGATAGAAGACTTTTTCCAAGCATCATAGTGTACTTGTAATGAAGCTTTAAATGTCCGTTGATGACTCTTCCAACTTTGTAGAAATCCTTGTGCAACTCTATCAGGTTTCAGTTCTAACAATATAATCACATCGTCATGTTTACCTACAATATCATAAACGTGACAATATCATGTCTGTCGTAAAAATCTGAGTTAAACTATTGTTACAATAAATCTTACGTCTGTACTATGGTTTCGGGCGTTTTAAGCGCCTAAACATTTTTTAATAAAAACAGAATATAAAGAAACGCATTCGGAGGTGACGAACTGCGTCGCTTAAGTACATTGATTGATGAAACCCATTTTCCTTGGTATCCTGGTTTGAAATTGAACACAATTATGCGTGTTTATAAAAATGTTCAAATGGAAGCACTGCTCTTTGAAAACCTCAACATACATGTAATAGACCAGTGTAACTGTAAACGTACATGTACATGTACATGTAAACGTACTCTGTATTTGAACTCTGCATTTAGAACAGCAATACAATATTATGTCAAATTAAGTCATTTACGATGGACAATCATACTGGTATGCATTGGTCAATGCAAATGTAGACAATTAATAGTAATTTATCACGCGGGTGTTTCCGGACCGTGCAATTGCATGTTTAACAATTATTACTTTGCAGTTATTAGTGCGTTTATTAAGTTTTTTGCACATCATTCGTTCAACTAAGGGCTGTCTGATTCATTGACAGTCCGTTTACGGAGGCATTAGCGAATGTCGATTAGGGTATATACTGTCACCAAGCGAAACACATTTATGGAACGCCATAGCTGTTTTCTATACACACTTCTTAAATGGTGATGTCCTTTTGATATATGGTGATGTCGTTTTGATAGATGGTGCTGTGGTTTTGATAGATGGTGCTGTGGTTTTGATAGATGATGCTGTGGTTTTGATAGATGGTGATGTCGTTTTGATTGATGGTGCTGTAGTTTTGATAGATGGTGCTGTGGTTTTGATAGATGGTGCTATGGTTTTTGTAGATGGTGATGTCGTTTGGATATATGGTGATGTCGTTTGGATATATGGTGATGTCGTTTTAATAGATGGTGATGTCGTTTTAAAGGTGGTGACGTCGTTTTGATAGATGGTGATGTGGTTTTGATATATGGTGATGTGGTTTTGATAGATGGTGCTGTGGTTTTGATAAATGGTGCTGTGGTTTTGATAGATTGTGCCGTGGTTTTGATAGAAGGTGATGTCGTTTTGATAGATGGTCCTGTGGTTTTGATAAATGGTGATGTCGTTTTGATAGATGGTCCTGTGGTTTTGATAAATGGTGATGTCGTTTTGATAGATGATGCTGTGGTTTCAATAAATAGTGATGTCGTTTTGATAGATGGTGGTGTCATTTTGGTATATTGTGCTGTCATTTCATATATGGTGCTGTCGTTTGGATATACGGTGATGTCGTGTTGATAGATGGTGCTGTGGTTTTGATAAATGGTGATGTCGTTTTAATATATGGTGATGTCGTTTTAATAGATGGTGCTGTCATTTTGATAAATAGTGCTGTCATTTTGATAGATGGTGCTGTGGTTTCGATATATGGTGCTGTCATTTTAATATATGGTGCTGTGGTTTAAACAAATGGTGATGTGAGTTTGATATATGGTGCTGGCATATTTATATATGGTGCAGTGGTTTTGATATATGGTGATGTCCTTTCTATATATGGTGATGCTATTTTGATATATGGTTCTGTCATTTTTTATTACGATGATGTTGAAATATTTATAGATGTCCTAGTTGTTGACCGGATCAGGTTGATGAGGGTAAAACTGCTCTTACACCGTGACAATAAAGGCAATTTTGTCGTCAGTTGGTATGAGACGCCTAAATACATTTCCATACCGACTGCTGAAATGAACTTTATTTTGTAAGAACATCCTAGTCCAACATAAAAACTAGAACTGTCACAAGAGTGACGAATTATGCCCCCACAATACAGCTTTGTCACAGAAGTATGGCAACCATAAGAAAGGAATGGCCACAAGGACATAGAGTTGAGTTATTATACAATAACTTGTGTAAATGTATTATAGTTTATACGAATTTATTTTAGTTCGATTGCGAAGAAAGCTCCGTAGCTTATTTAAACGCTCTCGAACACTCATTCCAGATATCATCACATTCGCGAGAGAGAGGCAGCGAGTTTTTCATCGCTGCTACCCATTTACAGCTGGGTAGATTGTAGCAAAAATACATTTTTAGTAACAGTGACCTTGACCTTGACTCTAGTGACATTGACCCCCAAATTATTTTTTTTGCTTAAAACAATCTAAAAACTAAAAATAAATAAAAATCTATTTTTAGTAACAGTGACCTTGACCCTAGTGACCTTGACCCCCAATTTTTTTTTTTGCTTAAAAGACTCTAAAAACTAAAAATAAATAAAAATCTATTTTTAGTAACAGTGACACTGACCTTGACCCTAGTGACCTTGACCCCCACAAATTTTTTTTTTTGCTCAAAACAATCTAAAAACTAAAAATAAATAAAAATCTATTTTTAGTAACAGTGACCTTGACCTTGGCCCTAGTGACCTTTTCCCTAGTGACCCAAAGCTTCCTCTCCACGCAAGCTACCTACACACAAAGTTTCATTACAATTGGTCACTCCTAACTAAAGTTATTGAGCGGAAACCATTTTTCTATTTTTAGTAACAGTGCCCTTGACCTTGAACCTAGTGACCCAAAATGCAATCCCAAGCTTCCTCTCTACACAAGCTACCTACACACTGAGTTTGATTGCAATTAGTCACTCCTAACTTGAGTTATTGAGCGGAAACCATTTTTCTATTTTTAGTAACAGTGACCTTGACCTTGACCCTAGTGACCCCAAATGCAATCATAAGCGGCGTCTCCACGCAAGCCACCTACAGACCAAGTTTCATTGTAATTGGTCACTCCTAACTTGAGTTATTGAGCGGAAACCATTTTTCTATTTTTAGTAACAGTGACCTTGACCTTGACCCTAGTGACCCCAAATGCAATCTCAAGCGGCGTCTCCATGCAAGCTACCTACAGACCAAGTTTCATTGAAATCGGTCAAGCCTTTCATGAGTTATCATCCGGAAACTGTTTTACAGTTCAGAGTCACTGTGACCTTGACCTTTGACCTACTGACCCCAAAGTCGAACTTGACCTGTATTTCATAAAGTTGCACGTGTGTACCAAAAATTATTCAAAAGGGTAAAGTCGTTCATGAGTTATCATCCGGAAACGAAAACCAACAGACCGACCGACCGACCGACCGACCGACCGACAAGCTCACTCCTATATACCCCCCCCCCAAACTTCGTTTTGTGGGGGTATATAATAACAAAATTTATACATGTGATCAAATACTTTATGCCAGTAATTTGAGGCTCAATTACACCACCCCCATTTTTGAGGCAGTTTTTGTGGTCACCGACCAAATATGTCAGTATTTTCAAATACCAAATGTTTTGATTATAGTTTATATCAAGATTTTTCTCTTCATATTTCATTTGTGATCTATCATGCAGCGATTAGTTCAAAGTATTTTTTCTCGTATGCATCCACTTAGTTTCAGCCAATCAGCTATCAAACACATAGTGTAGGTCCGCATGTTCCCTAGACAGATTGCTTTTGAACGCACCTAGAACTCTTTCAAATAATAAAATAACCATTGCTGAACCAAAGTATAGCTTTGTTTTAAGTGCGTACAAAAGCAATCGTTTCAGTCTTTAGGTAGGATACGCCTTAATCGGTGAAAACCGGAAGCAGGTTATTTTGTCTATGGAACATGCGGACCTACACTATGTGTTTGATTGCTGATTGGCTGAAACTAAGTGGATGCATACAAGAAAAATTACTTTGAAATAATCGCTGCATGATAGATCACAAATGAAATTTGAAGAGAAAAATCTTGATACAAATTACATTCAAAATATTTGGTATTTGAAAATACTGACATATTTGGTCGGTGACCACTAAAACTAACACAAATATGGGGGTGGTGTCATTGAGCCCCAAATTACTGGCATAAAGTATTTGATCACATGTATAAATTTTGTTATTTTTATGTGGGACTAGGATGATTCTAGAAAATAAAGTTCATTTCAGCAGTCGATGAGATTTTGGGTAGTCGCACCGGAAGAAACCCTTATAATATAAGTCTATAGAAATGTATTTAGGCGTTTCATACCAACTGACAACAAAATTGCCATGTCAGAACAGTTTTATCCTCGGTCAACAACTAGGCCATCTATAAATAGTTCAACATCATCGTAAAAAAAAATTACACAACCATTTATCAAACTCACATCACCATATATAGAAAGGACATCACCATATATCAAAACCACTGCACCATATATAAATATGACAGCACCATATATCAAACTCACATCACCTTTGCTAAAACCACAGTACCATATATATAAATGACAGCACCATATATCGAGACCACTGCACCATCTATCAAAATGACAGCACCATTTACCAAAATGACAGCACCATCTATTTAAACCACAGCACCATATATCAAAATGACATCACTATTTGTTAAAACCACAGCACCATATCAAAATGACATCACCATCTATCAAAACCACAGCAATATATATATAAAATGACAGCACCATATACCAAAATGACACCATCATAAATCAAAACGACATCACCATTTATCAAAACCACAGCACCATCTATCAAAACGACATCACCATTTATCAAAACCACAGCACCATCTATCAAAACGACATCACCATATATCAAAATGACACCACCATCTATCAAAACGACATCACCATTTATCAAAACCATAGCACCATCTATCAAAACCACAGCAACAAATATCCAAACGACATCACCATTTATCAAAACGACATCACCATATATCAAAAGCACAGCACCATCTATCAAAACGACATCACCATGTATCAAAACCACAGCACCATCTATCAAAACCACAGCACCATATATCCAAACGACATCACCATTTATCAAAACCGCAGCACCATCTATCAAAACAACGTCACCACCTTCAAAACGACATCACCATCTATCAAAACGACATCACCATATATCCAAACGACATCACCATATATCCAAACGACATCACCGTCTACAAAAACCACAGCACCATCTATCAAACGACATCACCATCTATCAAAACCACAGCACCATCTATCAAAACCACAGCACCATCTATCAAAACGACATCACCATATATCAAAAGGACATCACCATTTAAGAAGTGTGTATAGAAGGCAGCTATGGCGTTCCATACACATTTATCAATAAGTGGAAGTTATTGATCACCAAATTTTGTCATTATGTTAATCAGGTACTGTCGAGGATGATGGTGGTGACGATCGTTATGGTAATGAATGTTGATAGTATGAAAATGATGATATAGCTGACGACGACGATGATGATAATGATTATTATTATTAACCAGTTTTTTTGTTTTTTCTTAAAAACCTGGTAATTAAAATGGCGTTGTTGTATGTCGGGCGGGCGGGTGGTCGTCACACATTTGGTTTCCGCTCAATAATTTAGTAATGTTAAGAGTGACCATTTGCAACGAATCTTGGTGCGTATGTAGCTTGCGTAGAGAGTAGGTTTGCGATTGTATTAAGGGCTCTAAGCTCAAGGTCAAGGTCACTGTTACTAAAAATTGAAGATTGGTTTCCGCTCAATAACTCGAGTTAAGAGTGACCATTTGCAATCAAACTTGGTGTGTAGGTAGATTGTATGGAGAGGAAGCTTTAAATTGCATTTTGGGCCACTAAAATGAAAATCAATGTCACTGTTACTAAAAAAGAAACACAGATTCCGATCAATAACTCAGGCTATACTAGGAGTGACGAATTACAATGAAAATCAGTGTGTAGGTAGCTTATGTGGAGATTTGGATTGCGTTTAGGTAACTAGGGTCTAGGTTAAGGTCACTGTTATTGCAAAAAGATTGTTTTTAAATTCTGAAATTGTTCTAAAAAATCATTTGGGGGTGAAAGTTAAATTAATTATGAAAAACGAAATAAAAGAATATTTTCTGGATGGGGGTTCAAGGTCACTGTCATGTTTTATATATTTTTTTAATATCAATAAAACTTTTTCTTTGAGGGGGAGGGGTGTCAATGTCAATGTATTTTTTAAATTCTCATATATTTTCGGTCATATCACTGTTGTTTTTTGGTCAGAGTCTCTTGAAGATTTTTTTTCTAATTCCAGATTTTCTCCCGGTACCATTGAAAATCTGTGTTGGGGACATTATTTGTTTTATTTAAATAATGGTACAACTGGTGTTGATGGGAGAATGACTCTCAAGAAAAGGACGATTTTGATGAAACTGATTTAATTATTGATTCATTTAATTGCATCTCTTCATGATGATTATGATGATAGTGTATATGTTCAATCTTGTATTAGTTCTACAGTACATTATAGTAATGATTATTATTAGGATAATAGTGAATGGTATTATATAATGATGAAGACTTTTTAATGATGAACGTAACCAAGATTTCCTATGATACTAGAATCGTTTGAGATCGCCCCCGAAATTAGGCAGTTGTACCTTGTATGTTTACATTTACGTGTGTGAGTGCGAGTGCGAGTGCGCTGGTCAGGTCTAATAGTAACATGTATATTTGGCTACAAAATCTTGGACAATCTGGTAATGGGCACGATCGAGACAGTTTAACGTTTACCCTCCATAACTTTAGTTTCACCCTTTTTAATCAGTGTAAGCCATTCATTGATTATCGCGCCTTGCTCCTTTGTGGTGTAACGTTTATGATTTTATATTAAGATTTGTTATGAGCATTTTTAATTTTCAGTTTTATTTAATTTATTTATGATGGTCCTTTATCGCTCGCCCGAGAGCCATTGCTCGAAAGGGTCTCCCGGGGAACTTTTATGCACAATTATTTCGAAATCGAACAGTGTAATTTACACAAACGTTGTAGGAAACAAAATTGCGTGATTTTGGAATGTGTCATTTTGTGAATATGCGTAAAGGGCAAATATATCGTTAGTTTTGTTATGAATATAACAATATTGGTGAAAGCTTACTTTTAATACTAACATGACGACAGAGACGTGCATATCAGTTACAAAAAAACGGAAATGATAGAATTGCACCAGACATATCTATCTCAATACTAATTTGAGTTTATTGGTCCTCAAAAGGCTGAAGAAAAAATGCGCGGAAATAATACTCAATGTTATCACTAACGATAGAATAATTAAGATATATCAACTGAAAGACTTCTATTTATTACGGGATAGAAAACCTACAGACATATATTGTAATGATCAAAGTGGAAGTATGCTGTAACATGTTTACAAGTGTAGTTGTTTTACCTATTTACTTTAAAGTTATATTCATTCTCAAAGTGACCATCAAACTTTAAAAAGAGACATTTAGCCCCGATTTATACTCTTGGAAATATGCTCATTTCCAAACTTAGAAGTAAATCATATCATTGATATTGAACCTTTTTGTCTATTAAAGTCAAAAGCTGAAAATCCACTTACAAAATGCTGACGCAAATGTAACTACCATTTCTTTTACCACAACTTCAACTTCTACATTAAAGTACGACTATCTCAACTACTCGACTACTTCGAAAACGCTAACGACTTCAGCGGCAACCTGAACGAATCTTTCAACATACTCACTACATCTTTAATTGTTGTACATGACACTGAAACTACTATATTGCATGTGTAATTATTACTTACTTGCAATGTTTTCCACAGCCTTATCCTTGCCGACAATATCACTATCAAACACCAGGATAGTGTATCGATCTGCAACAATGTCTCCAGGCTGTATGCAGTCAGATTCTATCATTGAAGATGTTCGTAGTTTTTCTTGAAGAACTCTTATGAAGTCTGTGGTGACACCAAAGTTTGTACCAAGGGAAGCCCGTAATATATTCACATGTAGTGGTCCTGAAACTGTACAAAAAGTACTTTGGAAAAGAGAACTATCTTCATAATAATTACAAAAACCTCATCCTTATTACAGTGAGGTAAAAGTTTTGTTCTCCAAGTTCATTTTAATCTCGATATCTATAAAGTCCCAATATGTATGTATATTAGAGCTTCATTGTTGGTACCGGTTTCCCATATGACCAATGCCCCCAGAAGAGGTTAGTTATTTTAGGTTTCGGAGGATAGTGCAAGATACAGAAAGCATCCAAATTCCAGAGACACCCTTGATTCTTATACATGCCAGGTGTATAGCATCCATACATGGGATCTCGGTTTTTAAGTCTCATTCGAAGCACTGGACTCGTACTCTACCGATTGAGCTAACCGGGCTAACAGTCCCAATATCCCTTTAGTACTAATATTTATTTCACACCATATGAACTATAACCAATAGCCTTCGAGCATTTGAACCACGTGACAGTCCAACATAATTCCATATTGCGCTCGTTGATCTAACTGGTCTCTTTCCATTTACCTAAATTAGTTTTGAAGCAATATTTGAGAAAAGTACACCGAACCGCAAAATAAACGCAACACATTTCTTTTTTGAATATGTCCGCCGTAATTATATTTTACTGACGCAAACGTATTTGAATATTATTTATACATGTAAAATAATACTATGCCACTAAAATTTATTGAAATCATCGTACCGTGACACCTGACTGGCACATTAATACAAAAAGCACGTGTTGAAATTAAGTAAATTATTTTTAAAAAATCGATAATTTCTTGACCAGTTACGATTTTACAATTAAAAAACACCCCAAAATATATTTAGCTGACATAAATTGTATTTTGCAATGCCACGACTTCCGGATAATTTGCGAAATCAGGCTGTCGGGATACACGAGATACACGAGATATTGACAATGTGTGAAAATTGAACTTGTGGGTAATGAACTTTGACATTATGAAATCCGGGTTATCTGTTGTTATATTTTAATGAAATTTACACAGTATGTAGGTAAGGTACCAATGAAATGAAATAAACTCGTTATTTATCATTTGAATTGTTTATTTTCAAATTATATGTGTTTCCCCAACTGTTGCGTTTATTTTGCGGTTCGGTGTATATTTAACTGTTTTCAACAATTTCAGTATTCCACATTCAGTTCCCAATGGGTTTTCTCTCTTAATTATATCATTCTAAAGAATTATGATGACTGTTGCACATATCTCAGGTGATGTGAAATAAAGAGGCCATTATACATTGTTGTGAACAATACCGAATTCTGTAAGACTCGTACACAGCTGTGAAATCTATATTGAACTCGGCTAGCGCCTCTTCCAATATAGATTTCACAGCTGTGTACTCGTCCAGTATAAGTCGGTATTGTACTCAACAATGTAAACATAATAACCTCATAATATATGATAATGAATTCACGGATAGAATAATATCAGAACTGTGTTCAATTTTTCTACCTTAAAACGATGTCGATGTTACCCTTTTTTGATATTCGAAAGCGTTTCTTATTTTTTGCAATTTCATTTAACAAAATTGTGGTGCTTTATGTACAGCAAGCAATTTCGATAAAAAATCAATACTAGGAATGTCTCTCTTACAACTAATGATCAATTTCACTGGTAAGATATCTGTCTTTGTAATATAAATGGTAAAAGTAAAATGTATCACATGCATTGTGTAAACTGTGTGTTTCTCATTAAAATCCGTTAAAGTTCCGAGTTTTTTTAATTCAAAACTAGTATTTTCGGTAGTTTATCTTTCTCTAACGTTGTTCTTTTTCCTTAATTCAACACTGAACGTTTGTAATTATTTCTAATCAGTGGACTACTGCACAAAACAGTCAGACATAAAAATTGCAGTATGTTGAATTAAACTTGTTTGTCGAAAATTATAATTATCGTTGTGTTAACAGTAAAATTTATCTAGTTCACTGAAAAACTTAACCTATTATTTAAAACCAAATGGTTCAGTCAAACCCCAGTACCTCTCGCAATTTCATACCTTTTAGTCTTCCAAAAGACGTCCGCTCAGTTATACAATTCTCGATTTCTTTATTCATCTCGAAAGCCATATGCTTAACCTTTCTTTGCTTAGATTTCTCAGCATGCTCCTTTCCCAGCATCGTCGTCTGTTTCGCATTATTGATGTCTACAAATGTCTGAACATCGTTGTAGTTCTTGGACTTTTTAAGTTTATCAAGTCTTAGTTCAACATCGTCCAAAATATCATCAATCTTCTTTCCGTAAGCAGTGATCTCCTCTGTTATCTCTTTGTGTTTTTCCTTTACGTCTTTAAGTGACTGCTTCTCTATTTCTTCGACCCTGGCAATAATACGCTTTTTCAACTCGTGTATGTCATCAACTATAGCATCTCGTTTCTGGTTCAACAATTCAAGTTCGTCTTGCATCTTGGATTTCATTTCGTTTAAATCATCCTTCACGTTTTCTAACGATTCTTTTGCTTTCTTCTTATCGTCTCTCTTCAGAAGTCTTTTGGTTATATTAGGTATGTATTCCACGCCTTCACATGATCTGCAAACATTGAAATAATTCATTGTGTTAGTTACCACTTGAGTAAATTAAGAACACTTTTACTTTAAATGAAAAGATTAGAAGTAACAAAAGCAGGATACAGTGAAGATGTGGTAGGCATATAACATTTATTCATAATCGGGAAAAGGGCATTACGGTAGCAGGGCTTGGTACAACTCTCCATCGCATATATCTGGATCTGGATGTTATGTGTCCCGGAACCTCATATATTGTATGTATATTTATATATAAATTATACTTACCACTGAAACCTGGATATGGTAATTTATTTTTATTTTTTGATTCGGCTTTTCAGCAACATATGAAAATGTGACTGCTAATGAAAGGCTTTTTTCGTTACAGCTCTTGTTTGTCTGCAAAGCGGACTCTTAACAGATCATCAGAATGAAGCAAGTATCTGTAAATGCAAGGCCACAACATCTAGCACGGTGTTCATTATTGGCTTATTGAATACTACTAATCTATTGATACTAAACAAGAACTGGAACACTGAACCTTCATTTCAGTCTAAATTAAAATGTCTGGTGGTGAAGAATATGTACGAAATACCATGTAAATTGTATACAAAAACAATTGGTTTTATACAATAAAGATTTTTTCAATTAAAACTCTATTTCTAAATTGGAGATACTTCTTATTCTAAATAACTCTAAAGTAACTCTATATTAATGTTTAAAGCACAGCCTGTGCAATTTAATTGTAGCACGGCCATATAATTACAAAAGCGTGCGTATTTGAAAACAAAAGCCTGAAATTATTTTAGAGCTATCTGTAATGAAAATTGATGGCTTCTCAATTGTACTCTCCTTTATCTTTACACTGTACGCCTTAACAAACAACAATTAAACATATCTGAAATCAGAATGAGAGATCTATGGCTCAAAAAGAGAAATATCTATTCGGAAAAGTTATCCTTTTCAAATTGGAGAGATTTGTAATTTTAAAATGAATCCGGACGTTACATCATTTTGGCACACTATTCTAAAATATTCTTCGTATAAAATCAGAAGCAATACGAACATCGACAAATATTTCTATCAAATGATTCAAAAGCAGTAGAAGTAGTTAAACTCCTTAGAAAGTTTGCAACAAATGCATTACTTTTAGTTAATCCATGCGCGTCCGTAACATAGTGAAGCCGACCTTTAAAAGATCATTTTCGTGCACTGACGAACATAATATTAAGATGGGTGCTGTGTTTGGGAATTATTTTTACTGACGTTCAAATTACTAATTACCTAGCGCCCGTTGAATGACAATTAGGGAGAGTACCTCTTGCTGTATTTGAAACTACGTATGGAATTAATTGGTACGATCGTATTGTGACAAAGGCCCCCGAAATGGCCACGCTTGAATATGGTTTTTAGTTTGGTATAAGGTTATTGAATATTTAAGCACGGCGGTCTGAGAAGATTTACCAAAAACAAGAAAATGTAACAAGATGGGATGATTAAAATATTAATTAGAGTAGAGGCATGGTTCTTATACACTGCACTTTCTCTCATTGTATTCTATTCTTGTATGCAGTTTCAAGAACTTCTCTGTAATTATTTTGCAGTTATGCTTCGGACAAGAAAATTCAGCAATGGAAATGGAAAAAGGCAATATAGGGTTTTGGTTCTTGTGCACTGTACATCCCTTGTGGTCTTCCCTCATTGTGTCCAATTTTAATAAATTTCCGTCAGTAATTTTAGAGTTATGCTCTGGACAAGAAATGTTACAAAGGGGAATAATTCAAACATTAGGCAAGGTAGAAGTTACGGTTCTTATGTATTATATTTCCCTTTCATGTCCTCTTTCACTGTGAGCAATTTGTAAGAATTTCCTCCAGTATTTCAAGAGTAATAATGTAACAAAGAGACATAATTAAAAATATAGGCAACGTAGAGCTACGATTCTTGTACAGTTGCACTTTCTCTAATATATAAAGATTCAAGTAATTCCCTTCAATACTTTTGCAGGTATGATCCGGACAAGAAAATTCAATAAAGATAGATAATTAATAAACTAGGGCAATATAGAGTTATGGTTCGTGGGCACTGCACTTCCCTTGAGTATCCTCTCTCATTGTTTGCGATTTGAATAAAGTTCCTTCAATACTTTTACAGTTATGCTCTGGACAAGAAAATGCAACAAAAAGAGTAATTAAACAATAGGCAGGAAGAATACTGCATTTCCCCCATTGTGGTCTATCATTGTATGAAGTTTCAAGTAATTCCATTAAATATTTTTGTAGTTATGCTCCGATCAAAGAACTTGGGACGGACAGACGGACGGACAGACAAGTCGAGTTCTTTATGCCGCCATAGTAATTCGGGGGCATAAAAATAGTGTTTGTAGGTACAAATTACAATAAATCTAAATAATTACCTGTGCTTCACTGCTATGCAGATTGAGCAACAAACCACATCATGCCGCCCACAGTACATTTTAATCACTTCCCCGTGGTGCTCTTCGCAAACGTCCGTCGGCAATTCGCTGGAAGCTGGCATTGCGGTTTGTTTCGGAGCTTGTCCGAATCCATCCGAACTCTTTTCAAGTACGTTGTGATTTTTTGTGAACTTATTGTGAGTCCCCACACATCTCCGACAATAAAACATCTGACAGACGGTACACTGGAATATAGCTTCCGCGTTTTTACCATCATCAGCGCATGGTGAGCAAGAGAAATCATAAAAAGCGTCAGAAGCCTCAACCACCGACTTTCCAAACTTACTGCCTGTCGCCATTTTGCAGCGGAAATCCCCTTAATCTTTCTGTACAATATACATGTATTAGTAAAACGAAACAAGAAATCGATCGTTATATACCACATAGGGAAAACGAAAGTAGTGATATTAAATTACCGACAACCCTTTAGTCGTGTATAAATACTTCACGGATTGCATATTAACACTAAAATATTTAAAACTTAAGTGGACAAAAGCTACATATTATTTGTATGTATGTCATATTTCAACAAATTAAGCAGTCGTTTGTGATAGGAACATAGATCTTTTTTAAAGATACGACAGTTAACTGCGTGTAACTAGTCGCAGTTGTTTTCAATGTTGTGTTAGTAACTATTTGCAGTAACTATGATATACATGTAGATCTATAACCAGTAGAAATAAAGCCCATATAACTCCGTATGTCTAGATCTATTATGAAGATCAGAAGTGTCATATGATTATGCACTCCCTACATCTAGCCAACTATGTTCTCGAAACATAGATTATGTGTTCAATGAACGTAAAATGATAGATACATACAATTTCAATGCAGAAACTATGGCGAAAAATGCTTCATTTTACCACAATTAATCAATAAAGAGGCCTTCTATAATAAATCGCATACACACGTTAATTGTACAACAACAACTCTACATAGATTATTGAATAGTTTACGGTACTACAGTATATTTTAAACCGCTGATTTTATCGATAATGACTAGAATTCATAGCCTAAAATTTAGGTTAAACAAACGATATATACTTTTGTTTGGAGGGGCAAAGACGGTCCTCTTTCCATTGTCGTACTTCCACCTTTGTCTTTGAGTCAATGACAATGTATTAAAGTTTACAAGAAAATAGTGTGAATTAACCATCTCTGCAATAAAATCAAACACAACGATAGTGGATCTGTTTAATTATATGTTCGGTCGTACATGTATTTTGTTTCAGATTAAGGCAGGTTACAATGTGTTAATGCACCAGTAACCGGGTGATTGTACCAGCGCGTGGTTCTGTGTGTATATATGTAACCGTTGACATTTTGATAATATCATTTATCAATGATAAATTATAATGGTTTCTTATTTTAAAGTTTATCTTGTCAGAATAGTTAGGAAGGACATTTTCGGTATCATGAAAGTATCAAGTATTGGTCTTTAATTCCTCCAAGATTGAAGCGATATTTTGTTTACAAAAACACAACTGTTTCTAGACCCTATTTTTTCTTCTTCATTTGATATATGGATACAACATACTCTGGATATAAGGAACAAATGTAACTGGTCCCAGGATTTTGTGTTTGCTAGGATCCTGTGTAGTTCACGCCAAATTTGATTGGTTCAAAAAAAGAGAATCTGCATATCACATTCATTTGACAGAGGAAAAACAATATTACAGACACAATTCTATACACAGAGGGGTAGGTGTATAGTGAAAGCAGAATTGGTTAGTGAGAAAATTGATAGCAAGCTTTAGAAAATGGAGGTTAACGTTTTTTTAACGAGGTCAAGCGCATTCAGACCAGGGAAAGTCGTTTTCTTTACACTGTGAAGTTGTGTATATATGAATATGCCGTTAGTTAGCTGAAACAATTTCAGCGTACCTGGTTTATATGCTTGACAGAACGGGTACGCTGAAGCTTACTCCGTCGGGAAGTCGAACCAGTAATCATGTTAGAAATCTGACACGCTACCTTTTCAGTATTTCATGAGAAATGAGTGAAAACAATAGATAATTTTATTAATCAGACAACAATCTTTTTATTTGCCAAATTTGAATATCAAATTTTATCTATTTAACGTAAAGCACACCTAGTTTCAAGCAGGTCAGTATTTTCACCAGCTGGCCGCCTTCTTGCCGATTTGACATTTATCACGTGACCTTTTCCAAGAACCTTTGGAAAGGGATCTCTGCGGGAAATAGCCGAGGATTCCGATTGAGGTCACGGTGACAGTTTATTTATTTACATGACCACGTGTGTTATGACCCAAACATGTCCATATTTCCATACTCAACGTACATTAGATGAAAATTTGCATGCTCGCTATTCTGGTAAGGATTCGTAGTAGGGCTGATCCAAAACTCTAAAGCACCTGACGAAAAAAAAATTATCAAAGCGCTGTGAGCGCTGATGGCCTTGGGGCTCTAGATTAACTCCCCTAAAAACAACTTTTGACCTTCGTGATTTGCGCTGAACCTTACCTAAAGCAAGGGTCGAAATGTGCAGAGGACGAAATTTAGTATATTTAATCATTATATACAGAATGAATGATTCACAAATATATGGGTGGCAGGGAAGTTTGTTTTATTATAAAACGTACGTTAAATGAAAAATAATGACATGGTCAACAATATCAAATGTTTGAGAGAACAATCGAAATAATTCACTCTGCGCTTTGTTCAACTTCAAGCAATATCTAATGATGTCGATCGAAAATTATTGTGTACCAAGGACAATACCTTGAAACAGAAATAAACAAAGCAATACCAGCAATGAAATATAAATAGTAGTTGTAATCGGTGAAACCGTTCACTGGGCCTTGACATGCAGCGTCCTCGATAAATGGCGGGTGATTTTGATCACGTGAGTTCCTTCTCGGGAATGTACGTAAATTATATCTTTTTTTTTTTTAATTATTTTTAGGTAAATATATATCTAATCGTTCGTAAATAAGAAAGTTGTCAATGAAATAACATCAGAAATTTGAAAATCAAACTATCGTGCTCCGTACGTTTCCGTAAATTTCCGTAAATATCCGTACTTTTCCGTGATATGCATATGGTTATCTTCCGTAATCAGCTAACAGCGCAGTAATTTCTAAAACAGAAAAAAATGTGTAATGCAGCCCGTAAGCTATAGACCTTTCTGCAATCGTTTGAAGTTGTATGTACTGTTTTTATTTGTAATACTGTATGTTCTTATCGTATGCGACATTCAAACAGAAGATTGATCTGGTCTGTCTTGCACTACTTTCCCATAGCGCATGTTTACAGTTGTTATTCGCACATAGCACAGTTAAATTGTCTGCAGTGTTTGAAATGTGGTATGCTAACTTAGGCCTAGTGTTTTTTCAGTCCCCAGGCCAAAAATAGCGGCATTTAGAGTTTTGGAAGCCAGAACTAGCCGTCAGTCAAAGGTTATATGTAACCTTCACTCTGTTCTTTATTTCCAACCGCAATGAATCGCAGTTTTGAAGTTATTGAAGTTGAATCTGGTCAGGTGGAAGCTCTCACGAAAAGAAACCGAAAGTGCCCTGGCCGTTTTTCAAACTTTCACCCAAATCGATAGATGTTGAGGCCAGAGATCGCTTGGTTTACGAGAAAATATATGGGAAATATTTACCTGCATTTCACCGCGATCATGGGTGTTTATACTCCAGTATCTTCGTTTTAACACATTTTGGAGACAAACCTTATACTTTACTACTTTTTAAAGACAAACTTGTCACGCGCGATTCACTAAGTATACGACTTATTTGAGGTAGACGACATTCCCTGTTAGATTTTTTAAAATCTAGATTCTAAATTTATGATATCTAAAAGAAATGAACAAGGTTTAGCAGTGGCTGTGGGCTGACATGGTAAGGCTAAAAGGTAGAACAGTTTAGAAAACCAAACGGCATCAGCGAACTACTTGGTTTCTATGTCGCTCTAAATGTCTCAATTCAAATAGCTGCTACACAGTCTATATCACTGCTATGTTCAGAGTGATTTTACGTTTAAAAAAAATAATACACTATCCGTGCAGTGAATTGGCATATGGTCAAAATATTTGATACATTATATTTGTCACATATAGACGAGTCTTATTGGCCAAGATATGTCACCTGCCCAGTCCTCAAAGTACGTGTATTATTTACTGTAGTGGTAACGCACTGTACTTGTAAGGATCGTAGGTTCGATTTTCCACTCCTCCAATAACATTAATACATGAGTATATATGAAATGGTACTTCCAGAGCGGGGGCACATTTTGTCTCTAGGCGTAAAATCTGAAAAGAATTTGTCGAGGGATACTAGACAAATCTACACGCCAAATATCTAAGCTCTGTGCGTTACGGTTTTGAACAAATAAGATTCGATTTTTCACGTATTTCCTTACGATAAATCATATAGAAAACAAGCTTCAACAGAGCAGTTTTTTCCCAGAGCTTGATCATATGTATGCTCTGATTATGCTTGTAATCAAACTCAGCCAAGATCATGCGACTATTCTCAAGGTATGCTGATGTTTGATTGAGAAATGTCGCCTGTAGAATATTAACAATGTCAAATTTGATACAACAGGGGCAATAACTCAACGTAAAAATTAGACTGGGTCTAGATTTTGAAGTCACACTCATTCTATCCAAATTTGGTAATATTTGCTCAAATAATGTAGATTGAACGGTGTTAAATGGGCACTCCCTACATCTAGCAGATTACATTCTCGAAACACAGATTATGTGTTCAAAGGACATAAAATAATAAATAAATACAATTTCAAATAAGAACCTATGGCGAAAACATGCCTTATTATTTAACCACAATTAATGAATATAGAGGCTTTCTGTAATAAATCGCATCCATCCATTAATTGTACTACAACAACTCTACAAAGATTGTTGAATGGTTACCGGTACTGCAGTATATTTTAAACGGCTAATTTTATCGACAATGACTTGGAATGCATAGCTGAAACTTTTAGGTTAAATTATAGAACTTCAAAAGATTCTATTATATATGTTTTCGAGGTAATTTAGTTTGGATTCAGATATAGGGTATATCCCTTTAAGAAGGTCGGTCAAATATGGCAGTTTTGCTCTACCCGGTGCTAAAACTCTAGAACTATCCCGTAATCGAACTTGACCGATATCTTGTGTCCATATTTATTATAAAGGATCACTCAATGAATCTGGATGCTATAGTGTTACAAAATGTAACGGACTAATTGTTGACGGACAACGAAATTCATAGACCCTATGAGCCCATCCTGAGCCAGTGGCTCTGGTAAACTTAAAACCATGAATATAATAACACTATTAATTTGGGCTTATGCTTCTTCAATAATGTCTCAAGTTTTACAGTCATTCACGTTCCCTTAATTTATCTTTCTACGATCAAAGATCACCGTGAGCCGATCTTAGAAGGCTGATTACAAGATCTATAGCGGTCATCTGGTGACAATGAGCAACTTGACATTTAACTTCGAGGTCCCTTGGGAAAATTGGGCGGATACCTTTTTTCAATAAAAGGTCGCCTTGACAATATATAGATTGGCTATATAGGGGTTTATATGCCGACCATCAACGATATGCTTACGAAGTAAAAAGATGCTGGGCAACAGCGCTATCTAGTAATTAACAAGAAACCACTGCTGTAACCTTGACCTTTGACCTGTAATATGACTAGCAAGTTTGAAAATCCTAGACGCAAAGGTTCCGAGCTATTAATTTGAAGGTCCTTGTGACTTTGTTGTTTTTTTCACCTACTGAATAGAAAAACAAGGACTGCCAACTGACCTAGATTTATTTATTTCAGTAAATTGACTGTTGATTTCTGCATTAGTTTAAATTCTTCTTCTTTAGCATTTTCTTCTTAGGTATAAGTGAGAAATGAACGTCCCGTCTCTTTCGTCAGCCCCCGCCCCTACCCCCGTTGAGTTTTTCATGCAGGTAAGAATGTAACAGGCTTATCGCGTTGGTTACCAAGCGGGATAATACCAGGCTATGTATATGCTGTGTTCGCGCATTTCCGTTTGCACGTGTGAGAACTCAGATACGTGTATCCCTTGTAAAAATATTCGGTTAAAATGAACTATAGGTCTGTTATCGAAAAATCAGTTTTCGTTGTAAATACAGAGGTGTAAGAGAAAAGAGCCGAACTGCGTCATTGTTACATAACTATCTTCTGTCAACGCTCATACTTGCGAGACCTGCAAGAAGTATCGAAGTACAATGTATATAGCCTTTAAAATCACAAAGTTTCAAAGTTTATTTACAAATAAAGCTACGAGTCTCACAAACTATGGGCTGCATAAGCACAACATACATAAATATACATGCAAAAGTAAGTCACAATGAGTAAATGGAAAACAGCAATAATATATTGAGAACAATAGTCACAAAAAGAAGAAAAAGTAACAAAAATAAACAGATCATTTTTTATCATAATTATAGGATATATGTATAGCAATAAATACTATACTGAAAATTAAAGAAAACAAAACAGTATGGCTAGTTTTTGTATTCTTATAAAAGTGGGTGAGTCGCTACCAGAAAGGAAAAGAATATCTGTTATCTTTCTACTATTTTGATGAATTATACTAATCTCAAACCGGTCATGGGAAAACGACACCTATAATCTACATTCACGTGAAACTCGTGAAATTTACTATTAACGGCTAAAGTAGATTACTGTAGTGACGGTTTGCGACAAGGTTACAAATAATGCTAAAAATTAGTTTTCACACTCTGTAACTTTCTCGCCCCCGTCCTGACATAATTACTTCCCTTATTTTTAAATCGCCATTTGTACAGACGTAAACATAGAGTAAGAATAAACAGGAGGTAATGTGAGTTCTGCTGTTTGTGAAAGGTTTAAAACAGAAGAAATATTTTAGAAAACATGTGCTAATATTTAGAACTGTTCTGCAAATTTAACGTGTCATTGCTTTGTTTCAGCGTAACATTTATGATTCAAATCATTATTTTAAATTTATTTGCTGTCACGCAGCCTCGTCGGTTATTTACATTATTTAATTAGTTTATACCTATACAGTATACTAGTGCTCAGTTACACAATAATACTTGTTCTTTTATTTTTCCGTTTAAATAGAGTACAATAAACCCGAACATCACGAGATGCAATTGTACTTTTTCTATTCTGTAACATCATACTGCCACATTGTAAATGCCTATACTGACATGTAGGGGTTCTCTGTAATTATCAAACATGTATATACATTGGGGAGGGCCGTGGTATAATGTGGTAAGCACTTGCTTGTGACTTGTTGCCCAAGCCATTTGCTATGTATCTTACAGGCAATAAATTATGTTTATACGCTAGGAAAGGTGTATCTGCTTGTGTAGGGGCCTACAGTGAGTGTACTGCTGTGTTTCTCCTTACGCTGTAAAATGCTCATTTTCATAAAGTAATTTAGCTTAGATCGTTATGGTATTACATTTATCAAAATGCATATAAATATAACCCATAAACAAGCTTTAGTGAGAAAATGAAAGATTAAACTCTTATGGTTAAAACTAAGGTGCGTATTTATCTCAAATCTAAAATATTGAACACGTTGAAAGTGTTAAAGATAAGAAATGTAGGTCAAGATAGCGTTGATATTTAAATATGGGTCAACTTTAGCTTTAACTAGTTACCTGTGTAGTTTTCAATCTGATAAGGTTGAGAATAAAATGAATTGAGTTGAATTGAATAAACTAAAGCTGTACATAGTGTACGATTTAGTCAAACTTTCAGTCGCAAGATTCGCGTGCATACTTGCTAATACCAAAGATTGTATCTTAAGTAATAGTTAGAGGCTAAATAGAGAAATTTATACAATACAGAAACCCAAAGGAGGGAGCGCTAGCGACCGACTGGGTTTCTATGTTGTATTAATTTCTCTATTTAAGCCTCTAACTGCCTTAGTGTTTGCCCTGTATTTAGTCTTTATTTACTACATTTTATGACGTCATGCGCAAACAGGTCTATAGAGTTTCGCTCTCTCAATATAGAGTGATACGTAGAATAACCTGTCAGAAGTTTATGGGAAATAGACAGGGGACATTTTAAATTTTTAGATATTTTCACTGGACAGAAATGTAGGGCAAAAAAGGCTTGGCTCGGCTACCATGTCATGTGATGAAAGTTCAATAACTACATCTGGGCAGTAAAAGAATTGTAATCAAGTGTTGTTTTTTTTTCAAGTTTATACATCAAAGAAATAATTCATTAAGTTCAGACTTTTTAGTAAACTGATGTTCAATAAAACAAATGTATGTAAAGTTGGTGATGGATATTGTGTTTATGTGTCAAATACAATTACAATTAAGAAGACTGAAACATGTCATACCGAAGGAAATATATTTTGTCACAATAATATTGAAATAGATCTAAATATGAAATTCAAAATTCGCAGAAGGAATTATAAAAACAATTCATTTGTTCGGTGTAGACCTGCCGCCAAAATGGCCCCGACATCGTCGCTAGTGGCCGTGACAGAAGGAATCAATATTTTCTAATTGAACGTCTGCCGCTCCCGACACAACGAAAAACGAAATTTTCTGAATCGTGGCGGGGATGAAAGAACAATAGGCCTACGGATGATTCGGCAAGGATATCAGAACGCCAAAAAAAAAATAGAAAAATTGAAAATTCGACGGGGGCAGCAGAACGCTAATTAACGAATGAAAATTCGACGGGGGCAGCCGAACGACAAATTACGTAATGATAATTCGGCGGAGGCAGCAGAACGCCAAAAACGAATGTCTCATGTCGTTCAGTCGCACTTGCTAAAATAAGAAATATCAACCGAACGTCAAATCATTGAATGTCGGGTTGAGTTATATCATTTTAACAAATAAATAGGCTTATGTGTGCTTCTTTGGTTTACTCTTTCAGCTTAAATTAATATCATTTTGACAGCCCGACTCAGTGGGGCAATTCTATTTAAAAGGTAATTAAGCGTAACATGTATTTTAACAGAAAAAATACAATGTCTATTATTTCAGGTTAGACAGAAAATGGGATTGAAGATTATACAACGTTGCTACAACTGTAGGACACTCCTTCGTACGCACAGACAATCTAAGATTTACATCTTCAAATACCCGAAACGGTTTTTCAGTAATAAATGTAATGGTGAGTAGTATTCAAGGCAACAACTTCATCTTTTCTAAATGTTTTAGTGGTAGGACTGAACTCCTGACACTGTTTTATTAGTCTTTTACCCGTCTTTAGTATTACAAAAGGCAGAGCGTTAATGGTACCCGGGTTTAAAACGCAGAATACGTCACAATCATGCCGTAAAACACAGATCACATCATACGTAATGTAGATCAACATTTCAATAAGTAGAAATGACCATGAAATATACAGGCAAATGACATTCATGTATTTTGTTATCGAAACTCATAGATTCTCCGTAATATAAACTTGATAGTCTTGAAGCAGGATACTGTAAAATTGCTAGAAACAAAGGCAAATTTGGCATGTATTTGCTTTGTAATACTCCATGTTCAGATTTTGCCACTTTCGAAGTCAGTGTGGGCAGATGCTTGCAGTTATATGAACGATGTCGTGAAATGATGAGTTGCGTGCGCTTTTGCATTATAAAAGTGCCAGCCTTCTTCGTTTAAGGAATTTGGGCATTTTATTTTCAGAATTTTTAAATGAGAAATGGCAGTATGAAATGGTTTCCATGTATTATATTTTTGCAGATCTTTTCAAAATCTCCGAGGAAATAGAATCTGCTGTACACGCAGGTAGACCAGTGGTTGCCTTGGAGACGACCATTATTACACACGGAATGCCATACCCAGATAATCTAAGGTAAAAGTTTTATGTTTCTTTTCACGTTTTGCTATATGAAACTCCCATTCGATGACTAACATTTTTAATAATTATTTGAAGAAATGCATCCGTTGCCTTTCATTACACTGCATAATTACATATTTAAATATTTTAAATCAAGACTCAGTGTTACGTTCCTCATGCATAGCTAAGTTACTAGAACTTAATATGAATTATAATCTTTAAAGGTTAGCTGTCAACAAATTGCCAACGAAGAAAGTGTAACAAAAACGAAAGTATCAAGTAATTATCACTCTTTAAGTAAACGCCTTATATGAAACTTTTTATTCATTTTTAGTTATTATGTTCTGCTTGTATGAATCAAACTAGTTTTGTCCGAAGTTTTACTGACCTTCATGATTATGTTTATAACACGATTGCTAACAATTGTACTGGTCTACTACTGGCTTACAAGAACTAGGTAAGCCGAAGTTAGTTTAACACAATTTTAGGTACATTTATTACCCGCTCATCATGAGAACAAAGTGCTCTCTGTTTGACCGATTATTTCTGTGATCACCTTATGATCTGGGTCGCCGGTTCATAAACTGTTTGCCGTGTGTCCACACTCAAAAGGCAACACATTTGACCCATTTACTATCCAATCATCATGAATGTTTGTCTCAATGATCTCTATCGCCATTTCGAATACTGGGTCACATCGTTAATTTTAATACGTCAGGTCACAAGGTCAAATCAATGGACATCCCTGTTAACAGTTTGTTGGCCACTTTAGATGCCAAATGCGAAAGAGTTTTGTCTTGATGATTTCTATGTATACTTCAAACCTGGGTCATCTTGGGTTAAAAAATAGGTACACACCAGGTCAAATTAAAGGAAACAAATGTTAACACTCTTGTTGAGTTCAAATTCACTACCCAGTTTGTCTGAAAACTCCGTAAAACAGACTGTTTGTATTTCAGTGATATGCTAGGTCCACGTTTAATCTACTACCGGAGTTCGAAAACTAGGGTCACTTGGCCAAATCTATGTAATTAAATTGTTAACAATCTAGAGGCTACATTTTATATCCAATTTTCATGGACAAATTCTTATCTGGGTCACCTGGGGTAAAAAACTAGGTCACATAGTCTAATCAAAGAAAAACCTTTGTTAACACTTGATAGGCATCATTTTGTAAAAATTCTTCATGAACATTGGTCGGAATATTTGTCCAAATGATTTCTAGGCCAATTTTGAATCTTGGTCACCATGGATCAAAAACATACAAAGTTCACACATTTAGATTAAAAAGGTTGTTATCACTCTAGAAGCCACATATAATATCAAATTTTCATGAAAAATGGTCTGAATATTTGCCCAAGTTAAAGCTAAGTCAGGTATAATATGGGTCACATGGTGTCAAAAACTATGTCGCACAATTCGATCAAAGGAAACCCCTGTTAACAGTTTGGAGGCCACATGTAAAACCAAATCACAGTATTTGTCTTAACGATTTCTAAATCAAGTTTGAATCTAGGTCACCTTGGATCAAAAACTAGCGTCACCAGGTCAAATTAAAGCAATACGTTCAGTTAATACTCAAGATGTCACTGACTTTATAGTCAGTCATCATGTTAATTCGATAGACTGTTTACGTCAAACAGACTGTTTGCCATTTATGTTGAATCTATCTAAGGTTTGAGCGTATAGGGTCTTCTTGACATTCTTTTTGTTTTTCGTAATTATAGAACGTACTTTAGTAAATTTTCAAGGTTTAGCAAAGGATGACGTACTGTTCCGGTACAATTGGCATAACTGTCTGGCGAAAATTCATGTTGTTATGTACGTCTCTGACCCTTGTCTCGCCTAACTCCGTCGTATCATCAGATGTATTACCGAATTGTCAAAAATCAATTTGGTATTGAATTCTCATGCCCTTGTTAACTTCGTCCATAACCTTCAGAAAATAAATGTAGGTTGCCGAGTTACTATGTCTTCCAATATGTTATACCAATTTACATTTGTGAGGATCGGTTTCTTGACCATTGTGTTCAATATTATCTCGAAAAGCATATACTTAATTGCCTTGTACACATTGCACATTATATTGATAACTCACAATGTAAATGATCACTTACCCCAATTTCTAATTTAACAGGAACTCGTGGCGCAGACGGAAGTTAAAACTTATCACACGTAATTACATTCTAATTAAACAAGTTAGTTCTGATTGCCACATATCTTTTCCGGTTAACTGAATCATCAACTGCTCCAGCTTCTTAGTCATCCAAACAATTCTTCGTAAAGTACATCAAGACATATCTGCCGTTTCTTACTTATAACAGGTAAATCTATATGAAGGATCGGTGGCTATTTGTATTTTCTATTAAAGAGTTTGCACTTATTGATGTTTGGACTATCGAATATGCTAGACTTTTAAATATAGTGCCCTAAAATGAGTTTGTATTTATTAGAAATCATGAAGTTCGTTTATTTGACAAATAGTTATGAAAAATAAACAGTGAGATTACATGCATTGTACTGTACAAGGACTCTATGTAATTGTTATTAAGTACAGGTCATATCAATGTTTGAGAATAATAGGCGAGGACAATATGAGTTGATAGGTCTTCCCAATTCATATACTCTTTATCTGTGTGATCCTTGAGAAAGATTCGAATTTGCTGGGAACGTAAAGAAGTTGGTTTATGCCGCAAAAGTATGTACTTTATGTATATGGGATGTTTAAAATAAGGGTCTGCATGGGACTATCAGTATCGGGGACATGATCCTGAGCAGCCTGTACATGTGCGGGAATTAGACTATATTTGTCACTAAGCAGGATGTGTTGTATATTGTTGCGCAGGAGTCAAGTACATTTTAATAAATTCTATTCAAAATTAATTGAACAATGAAGTATTAAACACACAGCTGAGACTAATTCATCCCCAGATGACGCTTTTATATTCGAATAAAGAGGGATAACTGTTTCAATTGTTGTTTAATGATATGATCATTTTTCAGGATTCCTTAGATATTCACTGGAAAGAGAGTTTCTATACATAGCAATCCATATGACGATTTTTTACTCTGTGTTTCTTTGTATTATTTAATAGCTTGGACAATATAATCTTGCTTAGTAATGAGTCGGGAGTGCCCTGATTAATGAATTTGTGCTTAATCTTTAGAAGTTTATCAATTGTAATTCTGTTTCTTCTAGGAAAAGGTATGGACATTTGTGCAGACATTGACTGAACTGTCAAGGACTCAATTTCCGGTTTTCCCAGCAGGGGTCAAATCAATATTAGATATAGGCAGGACACTTGAGTACCTGGCAAGTGAAGCCACTAAAATGTATATCTCTGTTACTTTGTCAAACCTTGAGCAAGTTCTGGATTTGGTAAAGAAATTTATTTCTAAAGTCCATTGTACTTCTTGGTACATTAAATCTTTAACCACATGCAATTAGTAGTCCATACATGCGTTTTTAAATTCATTTATTTCAATTAATGCTCTGTCCGTTTAGACATAATGGTGCAGTTCATCGCTATTTCTTGAAAGGCTTAAGCCTGATATGACCATCGAAGCTTCAAAATGTACCTTGGAATTTGTTGTATATTACTCGACAATAGTTGCGCTAAAGATACCCATATTTACATTAGTACTTGTACCAACTCTTTAGTGTCTTGCAAGACCAATGACCAAAACTAGTAGCTACTATTTTTTACTCCCCAGATAAACAAACTAATATTTTATTTGTTTCAAACGGCTTCCAAAATAGACCATAACTATGCCAATGGTCCGTTTGAGTGGTATTCATTTTTATTAACTTGTGCTAAACCTTATGAAAAAGCAGGAATCGTGGAAAGAAGATGTGTGTGTCACCAATTAGGATATATCTTGAAAGAGTTTCCGGCATAATGCTGCAACCAGAAAAAAGATGCGGTTATAAAGCGCCTTATCGGAATACTTTGAAACGGCCAATGTACAGTTGAAATGATTTGCGTAATTTGTAGAACATGTGACGTCTTTTTGGAGTGAAAATGACACCTTACTTAATCCTTTTTAAAAACATCTTAGTGCATGAAATCTTTGACACATAGCTAACTGTGTATTTCCCACATTGCTTTTAGACATTTTGTTTGGATTAAATATGCTTTATATCTATTTGCAACTATATGGTCCGCAGGCCCATTTTCTGATGGTCGCTAAGATATATTCTTAATTTATTTTATGTGTGCATACATTTTAACATAATTATGCGGAATTTACATACTTTCCTGGTAATTTCTTCAGTAGGGTAAGATGTCCATATAAAATAGTAATTGATCTAAAATCAATTGTTTTAACTTTAAAAAACTTAAAACATGGTGTTTATACGTAACAGTTAAAACGCAAATAAGATTTAGACTCCTAAGTGGACTGATTTGTTTCAAAACAGCGCTTATGAACTGTCCAAAAAATTCAGACCATTGAAACAAGTCATTATATTTTCAGATTCAAAAGAGTGTTTAGGATTACAGACTGGTTCTCTGATAGCTGTCCCTATACCGGAACAGTTTGATATCTTGGGACAGGAAATAGAAACAATGATACAGTCCACCGTTCAGGAAGCTACGTAAGTCTCGTGATTATGTTCGTGTGTTTAGAAAAAACACTCGCTAACCGATATATCACCTTTGAAAGATTGCATATTGTACAAAATACATCAATACTGATGAATGTTTTACATTTCAGAAAGAAAGAAATTCAAGGAAAGGAAATAACACCATTCATCCTAAAAAGGGTAAATGAACTGACTGAAGGAAAGTCGTTAAAAGCTAGTATCCTTTTTAAATGCTAATACCGGTGTTATGTGTTATCCTTTTAAATACATGTAATTTAAAGACATGCTCTCACAGATTTTCCGAAGTATATATCATGGTTTTACTCCGGTCATCAATATCAAAAAGAAGTAAGGTATGTAGAAACAATATTTGTTCTAACTCCACTCATAATTAGTGGAAGATTCAGTAAAATCAATTTTATTTAACCATCAACCAGAAGTTATCCAAATATACTCAGTGTATATCAAGTTTATTTTTCGACACCCGTAATTTCTTTTCTTTTGATAAATGTTTAACCTAAGGGCAATCACATAATATCAGGAAAATTCTTTTTTTGGAAAATCATATACACGCACAATAGTTTCCTGTGCGATAAAATGTAAATTTAGACAAGAAAAGTTGTACATAATTGCACTGATTCTTTTCTTAACATATTTCGTAAGCAGCTACAGTCAATGAACTTTTTCGTCGTTATTTAGTTTATATGAATTTATTTTAGTTCGAGTCCGAAGAAAGCCGGCCACCGTTATTTAAAGCTAGCATACTAGTGAAATTACCACTACCTTCCAATGAATACACCAGGAAATTGAACCCGCATCTTTCGTCGATATTGCCAACCGATACAAAGTAAAAAAACTTTTAGTCCACTTGCCTTATGTTACTAACCGAAACGACTTGGTACAAATAAAAGATCTCCGATATGATTATTTGAATTACTTCCCACTTGTAAAGTACATTAATACAGAAACAATTGCCGCATATAAATAACAGGATGACAATTTTCCTTCACCCTTGTAACTGATATTCATTTGATAAAAAATAACGCTGAAGTCGGTACTAAAATAGCAGTGGAGCTTAGCGGTGTCCGTACAAGAGGCAAAGAAAGACATAACGCAACCAGTCGGGGTAATACAAGCTACACTGTAAGACGAGTTAAACAGAGACCATCAACAGGGAGTAAAAAAGTTGTAGGTACATTTGTTTGCTGTTGTTGTTAAAATGTGTAGGCACAGATACATGACATTATTGTTCCTGTGATCTTATTCAATAGACTTGACATTAATTAAGTCCATTTAGCACTAAGGATTCATTCCGTTACTTTGTACATTAAATTTTTTACTCACACGTGTAGTGAAAGAAGCACGCGCTTTCACAATAGCAATACATAACATGTTTCATTGTGGCTCCCTGTAACTGAATAACTGAATAAAACATAGTCAATTAATTGCAATCGTTAAATTCTGGTCTTTATAACATTGTGATGGAAGAGGGGGTAGAGGGGAGGATGTTAAAGTGAAAGCCGTAAGGAATCATACCAAATACAACAGCTTAAAATACAGGGTATTGAATTTTGATGGCAGAGATGGTAAAGTAATAACTGGATATTGCAGACTGTTGTCGGAGGTTCCATTGTTGATTTTACTGCTAGAATGTCAACGCAAGACTTCAAGGTAAGTGTGGAGTTTAAAATGTTTTCTTTGGTATGTTTTACTTTTCAGTGTTTCACATGGGGTTGGTTTTGTGATATTGATAAAATAAGAAATAGATTTTTTTCCAGTTTATAAGAAATGATTGAATTTTTAGGAATTATATTATTTCATGTGGTTGTCCAAAAGTCATCCGATGCAGGGTATTGTGTTACCATACATAAATTTGTGTTTATACCATGCTTTTCTGTTGCTGAAAGATGGCCAAAATCTAACTTCTGTACAGATCAATATATTCAATGTGGAACAATAGTACATTAGCACATGCCCTCGGCCACTTGAAGTTTGTACCCCCGCCCCATGATTTGCTCGTGCAAATTTTCTGTCACACAACCGAACTCAAACTCTGAATCAATTGTTTAAAAAACACCTCAAACCGACTATTATTAGTAACATATAATATATACAAGTTGTCAAATATTCTCGGTGAATCGACGTGTATATTCATTGTAATAGCCGTTTGACACCATTTCCCACTCAGTGTGAGTAGTGTTCTAGTCTTGATCATGAATTTTGAAGCTTCATGATTGCGTTGATTTGGTTCAATACATAATTATATGTTTGTTGTATTAAAATAATAAAACTAAATTATTCACTTCCATTAGGGGTTCACTTACACTTACGACACAGAATTGTTTGAAATTTAAAGAAAGTCAGTTTACTCGCGATGTTTGCGAAAGCTTCCTTATTTTAAAAAGTAATTTCATGGCCATGTTGTGTTGATAGGATAAGCAGTTTATATTGAGGTATTAATCTATAGATGAATGGTGCAACATACTCTGGAAGTGTGCAGCAATCGTTTGGTGGTGTTGGACGAAACATTGCTGATGGTCTCTCTAGACTTGATGTAGACACACTCTTCATATCAGCTGTAGGTAATGACTCACACAGGACAGCATTTGAAGCGCATTGTAACCATATGGTAGGTAACTTCCCATTGTATAATTGAAACGATTAATTTGACACATTGCTCATTGAAAAATAAATATTTGCATATACATTTTATCAGGTTACATTTTATTATACATTGTACTAGTCAAAATATATACATGATACCACTAAAGTAATAATAATGACACATTTTATCTCACCGTTGTATGTTTGGAAGTAATGTCAAAATGTAACGAATGTGAACTTTCATATTTTGTCGCTTTTTACCGGAAAATTCATCGTCAAACAGCGTTTCTATTATTTTGCAATATCATTTTAAACATATTTGAAAATATATTGCAATATGTTTGTAACATGTACTTTCGTTTGAAAAAGCAACGTCAGGAAAGTTTTTCGAAAAAACTAATGATCAATTTTAAGATATATGTCTGAATATAGAGACGGCTGTGTATGAACTACGAATCATTTTACAAATTAAGTGTTAATTGGACTTGATAGAATGTGAAGGCTTGGAAGTAATGTCAAAATGTAAGTACTGTGAGGCTTATCAGTACCATATATCGTGTGTTTTTGTAACGTTGTCACTAATTCAGACTATGTTTTGCTGCATAGAACCTGGAAGGTGTTGCTGTTCTAGACGGTCTAAGCACTGCCACATACTGCGCTGTATTGAAAGACAATGGGGAATTGCTGTTTGGAATAGGTGATATGGACATACATCAGCAAATTACACCTCAATATGTAAGTGTAGAGGTATTTTCTGCTTTAAATCCCTTCAGCTTTGCATCAACATTATATAATTAAATCGGTTGTGCAGAAACTAACGCCATTTTTAACCGTGTTTAGCCCTTTTAGAAGAAGAGAATATCGGATGACTGTTTAAAAATAATTTCAAGTGTACAATACATTTATTGTTAAGACTTTCTTTGATATAGAAGTGAACAGCACGGGATTCGGATCAGACTGCCAGGATGGGAAGGCTGATGTTTTAAAGGCGTTGATGTACATGTAACAAATCTTCTACCTATAATTACAGTTCTATGACTTATTCGGTGATCAACTTCGTGTAGAGTCTTTCATTACACTGGCTTATAACACCATATCAAACATATGATCACATTTTGCGAAGGCTTCCTGGTTTGTATTTAGTAAACTCCGTTATATAACAAACTCCTTCGAACCATTGAAATGTGTTCCTATTATCCGGAGTATGTTATACCCATATAGCATTTTCATGTCAAATAAAGAAGGGGAAAATCGGGCCAGGAACATTGTTTCCTTATGTCCCAATCACTCAATACAAACATGCTGAATCGACATGATATAGAATAACACATAGCAATATAATAAACCAGTCCCCGAACATATTGGCCAGTCCCCGAAAACACTTTGCTGTGTTTGCCGTTTGAACTGTTGTTTAAACAGTCTATCTTTTGTTTAGATATCACAATTTGAGAGAAAGTTAAAAATGTCATCGTTGGTTTGTATAGACGGAAATATATCAGTAGAGGCAATGGAGTATGTGTGTCAGTTGTGCAGGCAAAATGGAATACCAGGTAGGACGTATTTATGTCATTTTCTAATCGTTGTTTGCAAAAATCTGACTTTATTTTTGCTAAAACAATGAAATAACCATCAGTTCGAAATAAACAAACTTACCTGTGACAGTTCTAGAGTTTGTATGTTTAGGGATGGAATAGTATTAATATTTTTAGTGAATATTCTGTAGCACTCATTTCAATTTTGGTTGATTTTTCCATGTTATGTACTTTTAAAGAATCTTCTCCGAAATGTAAGAGCTTGAAATATGTTCTGAAGAGTGAAATAGGACAAAATACTAGAACACCTATACATAATATTTTATCTTTTTTAAAATAATTTAAAGTATCCGCTTACAGTTACCATTGAAAATATTAGTTAATAAAAATTTGACCTTGTACATAAATATAAAACTAAATGCTAGAATCAATATAAGCATAAATCTAGGTAGGAATTTGAAATCGTTCTGTCGGTTTCCGCCACCGCTTGATATATGTATTCTATTTCAAAAGCTTTGCAACGCTTTGAATTTGGCATTGTTTTTGAAATTTAGAGATATACCTGATGAATTATATACTGAAGCCTTTTAATATGATATATGAAAATTGTTCTAAAATACGTTATTTGCATACAGTTTCAAGATTTTTCTTTTTTTACCAAAATCTGAGAGCGAGCAGCTTTAATATTTAAAGTAAATTGTAATTCAGTTTGTTTACCTTGTATCATTTAAACAAAATGCTGTTAGCTTTTAGACCAACAGTTCTTATGAATTTTTAAAGATCTGATCTGTCAATGTTTCCGACGTTGAAACTTATTCATTCATCATCCGCCTGATGGCATGTTTAATATTCCTGTATTTATAAAAAAAATATAATCATATACTAGAAGACTAAAATATTATCGGTATTATTTCATAAATAAGGATAGACAAGGTATGACTCATGACATCTCATGGTTGCGGAAAAGATGTTGATTATCTAATGTTTTAACCAAATACTGAGGGTTAAAATAAACTCTTTAATATGACAAGCAAGTAGGGTCGAGTTAATTTTATGCAACGGAAACCAGATTTAAAATGTAGGGTCGTCTAACGTAACATGTATACCTGTTTTAGTATTTTTCGAACCAACTGATGTACACAAAGCCACCAAGCCATTTCAGAACAACAACGATGGTCAAAATATTACTTACACTTCTCCTAACTTCAATGAATTAAAGATGATGGCGTCGCACATGTCTGGAAAGGATATAGCTATTACAAGTAAGTCATGAAAGATGTATTAAGAGTTAAACATAAAAACGTTGTTAGCTTGCTTTAAATGACTTGATATTTTGGTCGTTTGTTTTGTATTTTGAAGAATGACTTGATATTTTGGTCGTTTGTTTTGTATTTTGAAGACTGTCGCCCCTACGGCATTCGTTCCGCACTTTTTCATATTTTTGGAAAAAATTCTGCACGTGAGTTATTGCATTTGTTCTGTATCGTGTTGTGAAATTAACAGCCGGAGAAGGAAATGTAAAAAACTTTACATTACCCATAGATTGTACATGTATTTATAAAATTAGGCAAGAGCATCTTTTTTAACTCTTTAACTCAATAAAGTCAGGATAAATAAGATTGAATTATGTGCCGGGATACATATTGGTTTTCCTTGCCTTTCGTCAGTTTGTCTGAACGTCCGACTGTCTGGATATACCTAGTAGACATTAGCTGTATAGGGTTTGTTTGCAACTAAGTATTTTAATGTTTGAGTGAGTTAATTCCATCATTGTGAAATGATTGCCTAATTTTGCATGTCTATTTCAGTTTTACATCATTTGATTTTCAAATGAATAACAAATGTCCTGGTATAAGTCATCATTACTATATACTTCAGTTGGTAGCGTCCGTAGAAACTTCAAATGTCTTTTTATACTACTTTTGTAAGTGTTAGATAATTCTCCTATTTCGAAGGTGTTGTAGATGAAATGGACATTGACACGGTACTACACGAATGTTCTCATTACTTGAAAACGGTCTCTACGTATGTTCCCGTCACCTTGGTAACGCTTGGTAAACATGGAGTTGTTTTATGTCACCATGGAGACAGACTTAAAAAATTACCAATAAAAGGAGACCAGATTGAGGTAAGTCTTCATTGAGAAAGTTTGGTTTGGAAAATGAAGAAAAAAACATATGCCTGAAATAAGTGATACCTATCTTGTTTTATCAAACTAGATAAATACGTAAGCAACCTAGCCATTTCTTTTACATTTTATGTTTAAGTATATAACTTTGGAGAAATGTAATTAGTTCACCGAAAACAGTGAACGGGCAGCTTCAAAATATAATGAAATGACCACTGAAGTTGATTGTATATAGTAAGGTAATGAATCTACTGTCAAAATTTTATCACATGTTTAATAAAAAAGATATGATAGTTTTCCGAAAACTCATAGAATTTTCCCTACTATAGCATGATCACTCTAGATTGTAATTAGTTTTAGCTCTTATACAATACATTATCAAGAACGATATTTTAACAGAGAAATGGACCGTTGTTTGCATATTTTAAATTTGCTTTTTAGATCAAAGGTACATACAATACAAATAGCGAAGTTTTTTGTCAATGATATTTAAAAAAAAAGAAACGCTTTCTGGCAACGTTTATTCACGAGGACGCTACAGACATATGAAAGGATGGTTTACGTCCACATTGTTTTAAAATAAACTAGAAAAATACTTTATTCTGTACGAGTATTTTATAGTGATGATGGGACTCTAAAGTCCAAGGATCTCCTTGAATTGACTGATATGGTAATATTATTTCATTGATAGGATAACGATGGAACCATGTTCTATTCACTCTGAAACAAGGTTGACATATGTTTTTCTTTAGTATTCAAGATGTTTTTTTCAAGAAAAAGAGTTGCCAGAAAGCGTTTATTAATTTTTGCAATATCATTAAAAAAATTACTGCGCTGTGTTTCTAATATGTACTTATCCATTTAAAAAGCAAAGCTAGGAATGTTTTGGTACAAATAATGGTCATTTCTGTCGAAGACATCTTTCTTGACAAAATGAGAGCTACTTGTAAATGTGAACCTGTGGCTTAAAGATAATGGTAATGTAATAATAGAAACAGTAAGTTTTAATGTTGTATTTTGAACGCTTCAGATGCTACAATGAGAGGTAAGTATAGTGAATGCCATGATGCGGTCTTGTACTAATAACTGGCACTCATAAAGGTGTATATGTATATATAATACAATAGGTACCTATATTTCTGGAAGCAATTTGTATTGTTAGTCCTGTATATATAGCACAGAATTGTTTAACATGCAGTGGTTGGCTGTTTATCGCTTCATTTCCTTATTTTAATCTATAGCTATGCATTTACTTTTGCATTGATGTTTCTTTCCAAAAGACACTTTCAGTGTCTCGGTATTGATTGGCTGATATGATATTTCTGTAAAATCTGGAACAGTTTACACTACATGGATCGAACGTTTTGATCGGCATGTTATTATAAAAACAGCGGCTGGCATGCGGAAAGTAATCTTATAACATATGTAAAGTCTTATACCAAATTTTAGTTGAAATTTTCATTTATAAGCCATTGTAAGTTAATAGAATAATATTTGAAATAGTTTCTTAAAATATTCACAAAAGAGAAACTAGTTCACATGTTAATTTATTAGTCAATGTAAGTTAATAAAATAAATCTTAAACTATTTTCTAAATATTCACAAAAGAGAAACAATCGCAACATGTGCATCTTTTATCTTTGCTTGTACAATTCAACTTTGATCATTATAACTCATGTCGTAGTACTTCTAAGATTGGAGTATAATTGAAAACTTCTTCTTTTATTCTCCGTATTGCCATTTTTATATCACTGCTGTTGGTATTAGTGCCGTGTGCTTTTTGCTGTTGGTACTAAAATATATATTCGAATTAACACTTGTGGAATTACTAAGGTCTCTTCCAAGAAAACAAGCTAATATATATGCTCTCATGGACGGACATTTACAAAATTTGCTTCAAATCAAATCAAAAGTGGTATTACTAACATTTTATAAAACTAGTAGCTTCTTATTACGACTGTTAATTCAAATTTATAATTTTATAAAATGTGCCAATGTTTTTCATTCAACGTTCTCCACGATAGGATAAATCTTAAGATGTATTTTGTATTGACCTAAAGATCCTTTCAATGTCCTACGATCGAGAGGTTTTGTCAGAACCCTAAAATACCCCCTTTAGCCGTCGATCAAAATCTCATTTGCTGCTCAACAAGCGATGCATGACATAACAGCATACAGACAGTTTTATGCTACGAGTTCTTCAGTTTGCCCTTGTCAACATTTTTTACTTCCCATTTGTCTTATTTTATGATGTTTGTCAAAGTTGCTTACTCTGAACTTAATTCTTTTCTTTTTTGCCGAACACGCAGCTCTCAAAATTTGCTTCATGTCTCTTATGGTACATTGCAAAGGGATCTTGTAAAGCAATATTTTCAGTTCTTTTAAGATTTTGGGCTTGGATAACTGATGTCCAAAACTTTCAGATTAAAGCCGAAAAGTGTTTGATTTCTTTCAATTGTCAGGTAGTTTCTTATGCATATATCAGCAAGCCTATAAGGTCGAACGTTGATGTAAATTGACTTAAGCAATGAATTACTTAAAAATAATTGGACACGAATATGCCCTTTTTAGAGAAGCGGATGTATTGTGATGGAACATTATCCTTCTTCTGTACAAGATAAACTCTCGAATGAGATTGTGAGCGTGTCCGGTGCTGGTGACTGGTATGTATACTTTTTTTAAGAAAGGCAAAGGCATGATGTTTGAAAACCTGGTTTTGTGACACGTATGATCAATGTCAGTCTGTTTGAAAAAACATGTTTTTAGTAGAGGTCAAAGTCATTATGTTTTTGGTAACCATCCCATTGGATTAATCTTCTGGTAGAATGAATCAGATCCCTTCAGCTGCATATAAAGTTTTTTTTCCACACAAATTTTTATGATTAGATACTTAACAGTTATACCGAATGCAAAAGCAAAAAGTTGGTGGCACACATCATGCCTTATTGTTTTTGTATGATTGTATGCCTTTTAATTTGCTTTTTGTGCCAAAAGCAGTCACAGGTTTATTCTGTTTTCGACATACATACTGGTGGAGGAAGACTATAAGTCATGTGGTCTGCATTTTTGCATAGAAGATGAAAGCAACAAAGCAGCTACTGTGTTTGAAAGCATTCAAGCCTGGCCACATTCAAACCTATATAGATGAATATTAAACTGTTAAAGTTCAAGTTCTAATTAAGATTGGTACTGTTTATCCCATTATTAGGAAGTCGTATTAAACTCCTCAAATCATTTAAAAACTTCATATCTACTTTGATTTCAGCATGGTTGCAGCATTCATCGCCCACTTACTTCAAGGTCAGGCGCCGCCCTATTGTGTCAAGGCTGGTCTACTGGCGGGTCAGATATCACTTGGTTCTAGTCAGGCAGTCCCTGCCAACCTGACACCAGACACCGTGTCATATGACGTCATTCAGCGACACATGAATGTTACACCGCGTGATATAATATGTCAACCGTGACTTTAAATATCCAAGGACTGGTAACTGGTATTTATAGTGATAGATTCCCGTTATGCAAACATGTACTTCTATGAAATATTGTCAGAAACATACTGAAGAATCGGTTATACAAGACACTGACACAAATAAAAGTTTATATTTAATAATGTAGTTCTGTCATTCTTTATTGGAACTACTTTATTGAAAAGCAAAACACATTGATGTTTCTTATTAAGAGACACATTAATACATAGATGCTCATCAGTGTAGTTAAAATCTCATGTAAAATGTTCATATGTAGAATAATTGATTTACGGATAGAATAATAATAGATCTGCGTTCTACTTACGTTAAAAACAATGTTGACACATATCTATCTGTCATACTTTAGTAAAAAGCTTTGTCAGAAAGCGCTACTTTTATATTTTGCAGTATCTTTGAAAACAAAAAATGTACTGCGCTATAGCAATGCACTTTCGGTTTGAAATGCTCCGGTCTCCGAGTATTTTTAAAGATTTTTAAAGATTTTCCTATATATCGTAATGTAAAATATAGTGAGTATAATTTTTCTGTTTTTGGGAAGATTTTTCTTGCGTTGCAATGGCAACCAGAGAATGGAATGGCATTCTTTGAACAGTTTTGGTAGAGAACCACCTAAGAAAAATAATTATCAAGTTTCATCAACTTTTACAGAGCGGTTTAAGGTTAGATTTCGTTTAAAGAAATTGTTGGCAGACGACGACTCACACGGGATAACCGCTGGCCACAATAGCTCACTCTTGAGCACTTCGTGCTCAGGTAAGCTAAGACACATTGGATAAATTAAAATTCTCTGCCATATGCTTTGTGCCACTCCATCATTATAGAAGTGTTTACCTAGTTTCTTCATAAATGCAAGTTATTATAACAACTTTCGTGTTGAAAGCTAAAAAGACGCTGGCAGTTATTGGAAGGGTTGTTAATCAAAGAAATAGGAAACAGGCAGGCAGTGCGTTAGAAGTTTTATTTAGTGTATTATATGTGAATGTAATGACAGTGTAGTGTAACACAAGTTACAATGAAATCATAAAAGTAAATTTGGTAAACCTAAACGTGTCGTACATTAATCATGAATTCGTCATTTACTGTCCACTATGCTTCACTTAAATCTTTATTTTCAATACGTCTCTGATTTTTTCTTCACAAATTTAAATGTACATGGGTTGCCATATGGCTGTGGAGTGTATCTTGCCTACCAAACCTTTTACTACATACGCTACATTGGAATGGTTTCTCTCCGGTATGTGTGACCATATGTCTCCGTAGGGACCACTTGTCCTTGAAACCTTTGCTGCACAATGGGCACACCGTTTGTGAATTTCGGTTTGTTTGTGCTGAAATGTAAAATGCAATATATTCCATTATGTAAGATATTGATATTTATATTTACAAACTTAATTATAAAAGAATGTTTTAAAGCTGCTCTCTGTCTGATTTTGTTGAAAGAACAAGGTTCTTCTAATTGTACGAAATTAACATACAAAATGTATTTTAACCTAATTATCAAATAAAAAGGTCTAGAAAAAATCACTACAAAATATTTCCGTTTTTTTTTTAATTATATGCTACAAAATTAATCAGTATTGCAAACGTTTTTAAAATTCCAATATAAACATATAGCTTAAATAGCTTAGCAGTCCGTCAAATCAATCTCGCAAACATTTTCAACGTATCTTCTCCTAATGCTATGTACAAATTTACTTGTGTTATTAACTCTAGTCGTTACTTTTGCATTTTATATTCTCGTATATCAGTTTGGAGAAATTATTTTTTTTCACAGGAAACTGTGAAGGAGCAGCTTTAACTAAATTTCGTCACTAATTGACTGTCGGGTAACAAGCTAATAAATATGGATATAATACACGTGCAAGTACACATTAAAACGTTCTCCCGTAGTTCCCAATACGCTCCCAATGGGCCTAGGATATAGTTTACTTTATGTGATGTACTTTTATGAGAACCCATGACACTAAGAGTAGTTTTAATACGGGTGCATGTGTACTGACTTAATACTCGTCCACGTTCTAAAATCGTATTTTTTATTTTATGCTAACCAATGAAATACTGTGTTCTATCAGTGAAATATAGTATGATTATATAGATATCATATCAGTCACAGAGTTTTTCAGTGTTGCATATATACGCAATTGAGATTTTGCTTAAAGTCCCAGGATCACTTTGAATTTACTGATATAGTAAAATAAATTCATTGACAGTATATTGACAGAGCCATGTTCTATTCACTCTAAAACAATGTTGACATTTGCCTTTCTTTCGTAGCCAAGTCGTTTCTTCAAGCAAAAGAGTTGTTAGAAAGCCTTTCTTATTTTTTTTTGCAATATCGTTGAAGAAAAAACTACGCAATGTTTCTAATATGTACTTATCGATTTAAAATGTAAAGTAAGAAATATTGTTGGTACAAATTAAGGTAATTTCTGTCAGTCAGAAATCTTTCTTGATAAAATGAGAGCTACTTGTAAAATTGTAAATGTGATCCTGGGATAGTTAGCACACAATAAAAGGGAAATTTGTTTGTTTTTAGTAAATATGGAATATATCTCAACTCAAAAGGATACATTTTTCACATTTTAGTCACGCTTCGCTTTGCGCTCGTGAAAATTTTAAAATTGTATCAATTTTCGTTCAGATATATTACATATCCACTCATAACAAACAAACATCCTCCATAAACTTGATAATAGTTCTATTTTCAGAATATTACCCCAAAAAATACAAGAAACTGTTGCAATCACCAAACCTGTCCTTCCCGTCAAACATTAAGTTTGAGAATGAAAATTTCAGATTAATTCCATTGACCAGAAGATTCAGTTATGATAACAAAAATAAAATCGGTGAAATTCAACATAATACAGTCATTCCGTGAACGAAGAACAAAGGGCCTTTATTCACAAGCTGAATAGTTCAAGGTTTTTCGTTTGCTTGCTTTTATTCGCAGGTTGGTCTTTATTCGGAGGTGGTCCTTAACACAGGTTCGCTTGTAATAACATGACATCATTTGCTTTTGTTAGTCGATTTCGCCGTACTGATGCAGGCTCGAGTCTGACTTTGGCTTTAGATAGAACTTTAGATTTTTACAAAACATGCTTTATTAATTTTATACTTCCAAAATCAGTATTAACTTTAGTGCATTTTTCCAGAATCCTTAAAGAATATTTAAAGAAGACGGCCAAGATAGCCCTATATCGCTCACCTGAGACCTACGTAAGGCAATATGTGACCAAACTTCAACCCTATAAATCTATGTATCATAAACTCATACATTCTGTTTGACCCTGACAAGACAAATATTCTGACAAATTCAAATGATGATTAGGTTGTAAATGTCATCAGTATGGAATACACAAGTTCTTCAACCAAGTGACCAAGTTTTTGACCACAGATTACCTATATTCATACTCGACCTAAATTTTATTAAGTCAATCATACTGACCAAATTTCAAGAAGATCCAATTAAAAATGCAACCTATATTGCATACACAAGGTTTTTCCATGATTTGACTCTGACCCTAGATGATCCATATCCTAACTCGAACTAGATTTCATCAAGGCAATCATACTGACCAACTTTCATGAAGATCTAATGCAAAATGCAACCTTTATTACATATACAAGGTTTTCCTATGATTTAACCCCTATGACCTAGTTTTTTTAATCCCAGATGACCCATATTCGAACTTGACCTAGATTGCATCAAGGCAATCAATCCGAGTGTTTTGAAGATTAATTGAAAAATGCAGCCTCTATTGCATAAACAAGGTTAAGTGTGGACAGACGACATACAGCGGGTATACACCAGGCGGTCACAATAACTCACTTTGAGCTCAGCTGAACTACAAAAGGACAGTTCTGAAGACTGATATACACAGATCATACATGTTTTTAATAAATGCGCTCTGTGTGCACTATTACATGCTGGAGATACTGTATTAGAATTACGAGACCACTTCTACACATTATATACATTATTATTGTTACTGTATATCTTATTTGAAAAATTATACAAGTCAGTCTTTTTGTGTGTATTATACTTGATCTCCAGATACTCTTATAAATCTGAGTTAAGATAAACGACCCTTCCCGAAAACGACTGTTCTGAGAGAGTTTTTTGAAAATCATGTGGAATGTTTTCAAAGAAAACCTAATAGTCACTGTGAGCTTGACCCACCGACTACCAAAACGAACGGGGATCATCTACTCAGTTCGACCAATCATCCTATACAGTTTGATATGTTATTGATAATTAGATATAAAAATAGTGAGCGGAAATGATGTTCGGGTCACTTTACTCACTCATACCAAAACAATATGGACCATCAACAGGTTGAAGGCAACCTTCCTAACAGGTTTCATGGGAGTCAATTGAAAAGTATAACCTGTGATTGTCAAGAAAAGTATACGGACAGACGGACGGTCTTAGTCCAATAGAGCTTAAAATGATCACATATTGGATCTTTAAAGACTAACTAAAAATTATCTAATTGTTTTCCATATACCCATCTTGTGTACAGGAAGTTATTCACGTCATTTACAATATAAGTATCTTGTGAACATTGTGAACATTCGAGTTCAAGGGACATATCCGAACCATGTTCCTGAAATTATTTAAAAACATTGCAATGTCAAAGATTTAAGGAACTTGGTATTTTTCGTGTTTGTAAGCTGTTATTTCAACAATTGTTAATCAGATCAAGTGATTATGCACAAATCTGAGGTGTTGCTTCAAGTTGTTCTTCTGAGCAAACGCTTTGTTTGGGCACAAATGACATTTGAATGGTTTCTCTCCGGTATGAATCCTCATGTGCACCCGGAGAGCATAGGACGAGGACTGCACTTTCCCACATATATTACAACAATGTTTTAGTATGTTGAACGGTAAATCATCCGTCTGTCCGTACATGTTCTGGGGGACTTTCTTTTTTGCCGTCACTGAAAGAAAGAAATTAAACTTAATTCTTTATTTTTTATCAAATAACAATAACTTATTCTAAACGTGACTTCAGTTTCAATAAATATCATGCAAGTGGCATGCGAAGTAAAGTTATGGTATAAACACATAGATTTGAAAAGATGCCTGTGAAACAAAATTAGGCAGATACAATTTTTCTTTTATTTCTGTAAAGGGACGCTGACCCTGCTCATAGTTATTAAGTTATTGTCCAAAATAATTCAGAAGTAAAATTCGGCTAAATCATATTTAAATGCTACAAGTTACTCAGATCGCTTTCCATTAAGTAAAATCCATTAATGCTGGCGTACCACAAGGCAGTGTTAGGAAAGCTCTTATTTCGGATTTACGTGAATGACATTGCCGATTCGTTAGAAAGCTCTGGTTTATTTGCAGATGATTGCTACTTGCGATATCTTCCATTAACAAGATGGCAAAAATGGCCCTATACCGCTTACCTGGCTACTATTGGCTAAAATACATGGTCAACAATTGCAGAAAGAGTCAAGTTTATGACCCAGGAGTCATGATTTTAACAAACTTGGTACAGGTCCACTGGGCATTGCTTCAGGCTAGATATCTAAGCTCTAGACCATGTGGTTTCAGCGAAGAAGATGTTTTAAGTTTTCCCTATATAAACCTATGTGAAATCAAGTGAACCCCGGGCAGGGTCAGTTTTGACACGGGGTCATACTTTGAACAATCTTGGTAGATGTCCACTAGGCAATTCTATATACCAAATAATTAAATGATTTAATAACTTTGACAGAGCTTCATGGAATGAACATTCCTGCCAAGTTTCATCAACATTGACCCAGTTGTTTCAGAGATGTCATTTTAGAGAAAAAGTGAACGGACGTACGACTTTGTGCCAGGTAAGCAAAACCTGATTGAAAGAAAACTAAACTCAGATCGCGAAACAATCTTCTGCCTGGTCAAAACAATGTTTGGTTTACTCCAATCCTTCTAAAAGAGAAGTTGTAGCCTTTTCACTTTCAGAAAGAGATCTTCCGAAACTACGAGTCGAAAATACAGAGCTTATTTACGTAGACAATCACAAATCTCAGAAAGACGATTCATGGCACGAACATATAAAAAACGCAATATGATCAGCTTCCAAAATGTTAGGTTCTATGCAAATGCTGAAATACAAGTTAAAATGTCGAACGCTTAATCAAATATACATTTCTTATATTCGGCCCATTTTGGAAAATGCATCAAATGTCTGGGCCAGTTGAACTTTACTAGCTAAAGAATCTTTAGAAAAACTTCAGTATGAAGCTGATTGAATTGTTAGCGGCTTAGCGCGATATGCTCGTATTGAACGACTTTAAACTGAAATCGGGTGGGTGTCTCTTTCGGGACGACGTACAGTACAAAAGTTAACATTGGTTTACAAAGGCAAACATTGTTCCTTCTTAACAGAAAATATCTTTCTGAATTATTTCCGACGAGTACCAAAGATACATACACGTTATTTGGACTAAGCCACAGTTATGTAACGGTCTCTTGGCGTTAAGGGATTTATTCTTCACCAGTATTCCCATCATCTATATATTAAGCTTTTGGAAAGAATTTGACATCGACATTAGAAATTTGCCAAAACTTTCTAGTTAGAGCCAATCTAAAAAGACATTTTAAACCACGATAATACCCGTTTTCACACCACCTTAGACAAAACTCCAATTGCAGATGCGGAAATCCTTCTGAAGTTGTTGAACATTCCTTTTTGTAAACGCAACAGATATGACCAACAAAGAAACACATTATTTCAAGCTATTCGTATATTTCACCAACTTAATATTAATTTACTCTTATTTGGTAAAGACAATCTCACCATGTAGAAAACGAATTCATATTTCTTGAGGTACAAACATTTATCAAGCGTTCAGAAATATTTAAACAATAATAGTATAATTTTTTCAAGTAAATTATCCTTTAAAACCAAGTTTGTGAAAAACATGCATATTTTCGACCGTTGGTCATATTAATTATCAAAACATTCTCTGTACTAAGAAGTGGTTAAATTTTCAAGTTAGTATTGCTAAGAAACAAATATATTTGTATACCAACTCGGACTTTTTGGAGAGGGCTATTCCTATGTTATTAAAACTTTTAGCCCAATTCAGTTGCACTTTTCTTTGTTCTATGTATATATTATTTGTATTCATATGTTCTGTACGATAATTATAGGATGAACTTTATATCAACTCCTAAAACTGGTGTCTGATTCAAAACTTAAAAGCAGAATATAATATTTACAAGATTGTTACTTAACCTAAATTTATAAACTATAACCGTTCATCGGATTATAGCGTTTCAAACTATGTCACAGTACCGTAAATCATTCAATAATTTATGTAAAGTTGTTGTACAATTAATGGGTGGATAGCGATTTATTACAGAAGGTCTCTGTATTATTTGCCCTAAAATAAGGCACTATTCGATTAATGTTGTCCTTTACAATTTTTATCATTAAACGTTAATTGAACACATTATTCATGTCTGAAGAACATAACCTATTAGGTGTTATATTCAATTAAAAGCGACGTTATTAACATCGTTGACATGCAAGAAATATCTATTGACCAATAGGAAATCTTACAAAATGCCTTTGGAAGTGCGGTAATACGGAGTCAGATTTTTACATGTACTTGATCTGTAATGACGGATTTGTCGGCGATTTTTTGCGGAAAAAACATTGTATCAATGGTAAGACAAACGTGATTCCAGGCTCCCGACAGACCTTCACATTTTACTGCCGACTTCAGACTAGTTGTTATATAAGAATATGGTCAAACAGAACATTTTTTAATGTTTCAGAGCAAAAGAAAGTAAACATAAAGAGGGCCAAAATGGTTCTATATCACTCAAATGAGACCTACTTGTGACCAAAATTCAAATCCTAAAATCATAAACACAAACAATCTTTTTGACGAAATCATTGATAAAAACATTTTGACCATTTTTCAGGAAGACTGATTATTACATATGGCCCATGGGGTGTTAACACGGATTTTCTTTGGTGAGCGTGTGGCCTAGTATTGACCCCATATGACTTAGATTCGAACTTGATTTAGACAAAAGACAAACATTCTGACCAATTTTCTTGAAGATTTAATATTACATGTTGCCTCTAGAGTATTAACAATTTTTTTCTTTGATTTGACAATGTGACCTAGTATTTGACCCCGTTTGACCCAAATCTGAACTCGACCAAGCAATCATTGAGACAAACATTCTGACTAATTTTTATGATTGTGTTTTACATTTTATTCGACCACGTGAACTAGTTTTTAACCCAGGACACAGTGTTCTGTTTAGATAACATATATAATACAATTTATCGCTCGCGAGACTCAACCTCGAAGAGAGGCAAATGTGGAAATATCTGTGTCTGCCTACGGACACTATCGCCTTTGCATTGGTGGAAAGCGAATTCAGGACCTTCCCATTCTGATGCGAACATGTTACCACTGCGCCAGGGTAGCTCCACGAATACATGATATATACAGTAGTTTTATAATAATCAGTATCTATTCTTACACAACTTCAATGTTCACTTCCAACGTCAGTTTCGTTAATTCTGCGTAAAAAGAAACACACTTGAACACGTTAAATACTTAATGCAAATAATTTGTCATTTCTTCTGAAATTGAATCCCATGATGCATCCGCATGTGTGTGTACATATTGCTTGTTTGCGTGAAAGTCTTGTTACACACTTGGCAAACAAATGGTCGTTCTCCGGTATGTTTTCTCATATGTTTAGACAAATCTAGTTCTGACGCGCACGATTTCCTACAAACGTTACATACATGGATCCTCATTCCGCATAACGAAGCTTTGAGTTGTTCTTGGGATAATGAAGTTTCTGAAATAAAAGTAAATTGATAGTTTTACTTGCAAAACATTACTCGCTGTTTGTATATACAGGTTTTTCTAACTAAACCCAACTTCTCTTGTAACGGATAAGATATTTTCAAACTAATTAAAATGTTTATAGTGGTAGAAGACCCGGGGATTTCTCCTCGGGTAAAGTTGCCTAGAGTCCTTGAAAACACTTGAAAAAGAATAGTTACTTACTGAAAGATTAAATGTATTAAAAGGGCCATAATGGCCCTATATCGACCACCTGTGTTTCATTACACAAGAAAGTAATCAAAAGGTCATAATAAAAGTCAGTCATAATAGTTTTGGAAGTAAGTTTGCGAAACTTGACAAATAGTCCAAGTTAAATATCTCTAGCTTGTTAAACAAAAAAAATACGCCTAAGTAGGCCAATAGGTCAAGGTCACCCAAGGCCAAAGTTGAAATATGCATGCAAAACTATCCACTTAGCTCAAATTTCATTACTGTAGCTTAAAAACACATGAAAGTGATCAATAGATCAAGTGATCCCAGGGTGGGGCCAACGTGGATCCAGAATGGTATGGTATGCACAATGATGGTAAAGGACCAATAGGCAAGGCGTCAACCCAAATATCTAATTTTGAAATTTTCTCTACATCAGTTTGTATAATAACAAGGGCCTCCCCGGACGGGGTCAATTTTAACCCCAAGGGCATGATTTGAATTAACGTGTAGGAGTACAACTAAACAACGCTACAAACAAAACATCTAACATATACTCAGTTCCAAAAGAAAGTGTGCACTTTGTTTTCTGTGATTTTTCATCGACTACTTTTCTGAAAGCCTATATATTTGGTACCAAAATTGAGATCTGTTTACGTACAATATGGCGCACATTTTAGATTTTGCAATCGATTGATGACAAATAAACATGAGATATAGTGTGCGAACATGAAGCCGGTCGTCGAGCCCCTGCTAAATATTGAAATATTTAAAATAAGAAGTGCACACTTTCTTTTGGAACTGAGTGTATGTATACGTTACTCTTAGGGCGAGGTCAAGTTAGAGCCCAGGCGCATAATTTGAACAAACTTGGAACAGACTAAGCAATGCTCCACGTCAAATATCTAAGCTCTTAGACAAACAAGAGCGGTCACTTGTAAGAGACAAATGCCCCCGAAGTGGTGTCTCAGTCTGTGACCTTGACCTTTATCTCCATGAACATTTGTGCCAGTTTATTTTAGAATCCTATAATGCTCATAGTATAATCAGCCAACAATCAATCAAAACTGTTTATCACATCTAATTGGTCATTAGAGGATTTGGGCATTACTTTCCACATCATGACTATTATCGTCTTGTCATTTACCCTTTCAAAGGTTAAGAAGGTGGAGCTAATGGTGTTTTTATAAATACAAGACAAAAATAGCACTGTAGTGGCATCTATTCATGTCAATTGACTGCAGACAACAGAATGGAGATAATAAACTTCTACTGCTAAGTATTGTTCTACACGGAATATGTGCTAAGAACTGATGGTGTTTTAACAAAAACAAACAATCAAATTATATAACAATTGAGAAGCTAAATAGATTTTGTACTGGTTAGTATTATTTTGTTTATATCTTAAATATGTATCTACATGTATTTCTTTGAATACATTTTACTTAACATTCCCAGCAAAAATATATAATTTGCCAGCAGACAGAAATTATGTTCATTTTATTACAACTACTGAAAGTTTCATTTTTGTTTTCCAAGACACTGTAACAATAGAGTCTGTACTTATTATTATCCTAAAAATGTAGATATGATATCCTCATTAAATCTTTTTCTGCATTCAAAATCAGCCTAAAAATACCAAAGAATCACTACACTAACCCTTAATGTCCTCTATCATTAATTGCAATTTGAAGGAATTTCCTTTAGTACTTTTAGGGTTATGCTCCGGACAAGAAAATGTAACTAAGGGAGATAATTAAACAATTAGTCAAAGTAGAGTTATGGTTCTTGGGCACTGCACTCAGTGTGCTCTATCACCGTACGAAGTTTCAGGTAGTTCCTTTCAGTACTTTTGGAGATGTTATGCTCTGTACAAGAACTCAATAATGGGAGACATTTAAAAATAACCTACACATAGTTATTGTTCTTGGGCACTGAACTTCCTCCCGAGTGTCCTCTCTCAATTTTTGCAATTTGAAGAAATGTCCTTCAGTACTTTTCGAGTTATGCTCAAACAAGAAAATATATTTTTAAAAAGGTGATAATTCGACCAGTAGGGCCAAAATGGCCCTACATCGCTCACCTGACTACCATTAGCTATACCACAGGTGATTTAACATAATTTGTAGAAGCCCACTGCTCAAAGCTAAGTAATATTCCAAATATCTAAGCTCTGCTTGCCTGCCTTGTGGTTTCTCTAAGTTTTCCGAATATAAGCCTATGTATGGCACAGGGTTAATTTTGACCCGGGTATCATAATTTGAACAATCTTGGTAGATGTCCACTACGCATTTCTACATGTCAAATATCTAATCTCCAGGCACGTGGTTTCAGAGAACAAGAATTGTAAAGCTTTTCCTATATAAGCCTATGTTAAATCAAGTGACACCCTAGGCAGGGTCAATTTTGACCCGGGGGTCATAATTTGAACAATCTTGGTAGAGGTTCACTAGACAATGCTACATGCCAAATATCTAAGCTCTAGGCCTTGTAGTTTCAGAGAAGAATATTTTCAAAGTTTTTCCTAAATAGCTTATGTAAAACCAACTGACCCCCCAGGCGGGGTCAATTTTGACCCGGGGGTCATAATTCGACCACTCTTGGTAGAGGTGCACTAGACAATGGTACATGCCAAATATCTAATCTCTAGGCCTTGTGGTTTCGGAGATTTGGAAAAGTTTTTCCTATATAAGCCTATGTAAAACTGAGTGACCACCCGTGCGGGGTCAATTTTGACGCGGGGGTCATAATTTGAACACTCTTGGTAGAGGTCCACTTAGCCTGGTCACCAGGCCCTGAAATATCTTTTTTACTAATAAATATCTATCAGTTTTGTTCTAGAGCCATCGCCGATTTCAGATAAAACTGCCCCAGTGCATAAAGGAAAATCATATAAAATAGATTGGAAATAGTGCATGAAATATAGTATATTGAAAAAACATAAATTTTATAAGACTAGTAAATAGTCTAAGGTCCACTGGATAATGCTACATGCTAAATATCTAAGCTATAGGTCTTGTGGTTTCAGAGAAGAAGATTTTTAAGTTTTTCCTATTTGTTGCCATAGCAACCAGAGTTCTACATGGAATGAAATTCTTTGAACAACTTTGATAGAGCTTCATGCAAGGAACATCCCTGCAAGGTTTCATCAACATTGGCCCAGTGGTTTCAGAGATGTCGTTTGAAGGAAATGGTGGACGAACGGACGACGTACGACGGACCCGGACGGAGAGCGATCATAATAGCTCACTCTGGCATTTTGTGCCAGGTGAGCTAAAAATAGGCATGGTAAAGTTAAGGTTCTTGGGTACTGCACTTCCCCTGATTGTGCTCTATCACTGTAATAAGTTTCAAATAATTCCTTTCAGTACTTTTGAAGTTATGCTGCAGACAAGAAAATTAAAACATTTGGCAAATAGATTATGGTTCTTGGGCACTGCACTTCCCCTTATTGTGCGGTATCATTGTATGAAGTTTCAAGTAATTCCCTTCTGGGCTTTTTGAGCTATGCTTTGGACAAGAAAAAACAAGAAAATGGTAACAATTAAAGGGAGGTAATTAAAATATTAATCAAGGTAGAGTTGTTTCTTGGGCACTGCACTTCTCATTGTGCGGAATCGTTGAATGAAGTTTCAGGTTTGTCCCTGTTCTGTGCTTTTAGGGTTATGATCAAGACAAAAGTGTCGGGACGGACGGACGAGTCGGTATCTATATCCCTAAAGATGTTTCTTCGGGGGCATAACAAATTGTGAAGATTTCCCTGTATAAACCCTATACAAGGCCCGTCCTCTGAAGGCCATCTGAGGAATCAAATTTTTTGAAAGCATTCGGAAGAGGGTCACGCAAGCAACATTGCTGTGAAATAATAGTGGTTTCAGAGAATAAGATTTTTAGTTTTCGGTATAGCTATACGGGAAACTAGTCGAGAAACAACAAACGAAACGCAAAACATACATGGCAAAACAATGTTTCCCTTTCATATATACAGAATTATATATCCTAAATCAATAACTGACAAAAAACGCACGTACTTTGTAAAATTCACCTTACATGTACTATGAAGCAGCACAAAGAAAATGTTTCGTTCATTTAAAGCTGCTCGTTCACAGTTTCCGGTGAAAAAAATAATCTTCAAAATGATATACTGAAACATAAAATGTTAAAGTAATGGCTAAAATCAAGAACACAAGTAAAATCTACATAGCAATTTCATTAGGTTGACGGCTCCGCCACACTAAATATTTATATTGGAATTTCAACTTCCTAATTTAGCAGCGCATTATTTCAAAAATGCCGACAGGAACCTTTTGATTTGTTGATTCATTCGAACATATTTTAATTTCAGACAGTTGGAAGAACCTTATTTTTCACCAAAATCTGAGAGCGAACAGCTTAAATAATATAATTATAAGAAAGTAGTTGATTCTTTTTTCACTTTGCATATCACATTCGGAGTAAAATCTTTCCAGCCAAGCCCTCTGTTTTCACATTTCATTTATTAATTTAAATATCCGATGAGGTGTACAGTCTATTTCAGAAAACTATATACATCCAATAAAGTTCACATTTACGTAACTAGATGCAGTTATTTATCTGCTTGCTTTGCCGAAAAGTAGTTCGGATCATGGAATGTTCTAATATGTCTATACATTCCGCTAGACTGTGAGAATGATTTCTTGCAATAGTTACAGACATACGGACGTTCTCCGGTATGTGTGCGTATATGTTTCTCTCTGTCGTGTTTACTTAGGAACATCTTCTTGCAGTGTGTACACGGTAGTAACATACTAGGTCTCTCAAGGATCGAATTCACCAGTCCATGTGGTCCACCTGCAAGCAAACAAATAAGGAAATAGTATACGTCTCGGCAATACATGACATAGTTTAATGCAAAATAGTTATTTTCTATCTTAACGTTTATTCATACTTGCCAACGGAAAAAAGAAAGATCGACGGAAGTGTAGTGACAGAATACTTTCTAATTTTTCATAGAACAAGTACGGATGAATACTATCATACTTTGTAGAAAGCCTTATTTGTCATCCAATGAAGCCGTCTTATCTTTCTATATTATCTCACTGATATAGTGAAGTAGTGTAAACTGTGTTAAGCATCGAAACCGCATAGATTGCCCTATATCGCTCGCCTGAGTATCATTGCTCAAAAAGAGAAAAAGTCACGATCCAGGAAAACCGATGACAATTTTGAAATCTGCTTGAATAAATATACAACACTTTTGACCTCACGTGATCCAGTTTCGATCTAGACCTAAAATTCATCAAAACAAGCATTCCGACCAACATTTGCGATGATTGGGTACATAATGCAGTCTCTATTTATTGCATGCACAAGTTGTTTCTATGATCTGACCTGGCCCCGTGCTTATAAAGGTTTCTTGAGCACAATCTCATACTCAGCACAAAAGCATGCTCAAGAAATATTAACTAAAGTCAAGCTATATCTTTTTGAAAAGTCCGGTTCCATAACAACAATCAATCTGTTCTTGAGCTATGTATCTATATTAAATCCGACTTAGTAAATAAATATAACTTGACATGACCTCATCTTACTTCAGCATGATTTTGTGCTTAACATAAGATTGTGCTCAAGAAACCTTTATAAGCACGGGGCCTGGTTACCTAGTTTATGACACCACTGGACACAGTTTCAACCCTTACCTAAAGTTAATCAAGACAAATATTCTAACAAAGTTGCATGCAGTTTCCATGAAAACTGTGGTTTCTGTGGATTGTACAACCATACTATTGACGACACACGACGGACGCAGACCCATCACAATAGCTTACATTGATCATTTTGTGCTTATGCGAACTTAACCGATATACGGAGATAACATTGGATGGCAAGTTGAACTGCCAACTTAATATTCATTTAATAGCTTTGTTTACTGTAAAAGCGAAATCAATATGCAGTGAATGCGTTATGGTATAAAAATTGGAGTAAACCCCTAACTTAAGTATGCAATAACATTTGATTAAACCCCCAACATGAAGTGGTTTATAACTCTATCATTCCTACAAGTAACTTCTTTCAACATTTTGGTCGTTTCAACTCAAGATTTTCTTTATTTTCAGTTACAAACCTTACCCATATTTCATTTCGTAGGATTCACATTCGCAAATTCTAAATTAAAACATGTAAATTGTGTGTCTGTGATCATGTTGAATATCCGATACCTAATGAAATTCGAAACTCAAAACATTCAAATTTATTAAATTAAGATAATAGGAAATCGATGAATGAGTGACTTACACATAGATTTATTTGATTGGTTTTTCTGTTGACTTCCTTTCTAATTGAGTATTTGATTTGTTAAAGAGGCACATCGTAAAACTTGGTGCAATTTAAATCAAACAAAACTATAAGTCATACGTTAAAATATTGTCAGCAATAATTAAACCAATTACCACTTAGAGAAACAAAACGTATAACAGAGCCATTAACTCTCATTTTCAATTTTACAATTTCGAGATTTATTACAGGTGTTATATTGTTTTGGGATGCATAAATGTAAAAGGTAGTATTCATTTGGTAACCTATTCTAATAATTCTCTTCCATATGAACTAATCATTAAACATGTAACGGAAGTACCTACCCGATGTCTGAATAAATGCAATGCATAATAGCTTTCGTGCATCGATAGCTAAAATAAGCAGACACATATTGGAAAGGTCGATAATTAAATAAAGAAGGTAAAAGTCTGGTGGATTCGTTTAGTATATTTAGCCCATATTAAACATTTGCATACGATAGCAACTTATCCAATATATGCTGGTTGTAACTTACACACTATGTGCTGGTTGTAGGCCATGTGTCTTTTAATTTATATTCCGAGCGTCAGTGTGTGCGATAATGAATCATTGCTCATGAATTAGTTGTCATTCATAACACATGAAAATTAAAATAACTTAAAACGCACAGAAAATTCAGAATGGTGCGTAGTATCAAGAATTTGTACTTTTGTAAACAGTTCCAACAAACAACGCATGGAGAGCACGGAAAATGTTCCAGAGTGAATCGTGCTACCATAAAACTGTAAATCTGCTTTTTATATTTCTATTACAAATCATATAGTCATGGATTCATAAGTAATTCAACTAAAATACAAAGAACTCAAAGTCTAGGTTTCGTGTAAAAGTAGATCATCCTTTCTCTTTCCATCACTGTCGGAGATTCGAACGTTCACATGCTATTATAATGTTTTTACACACATAAATGGCTTTTCTATACACTTTTCATATTGTCCATAAGCAACTGCCGGAAACTTCCCATAACTTAAACAGATTCTGTAAAAGTTTAAGCTGAAATAAACCCGAGCCTCTTGACATCAATATACACCCTTCTGTGGTCCTCATCTCATTAAGGTAGGAAGTTTGGGTCATGCAAAGCCCTGATATGTCTGTACAGACTGCTGCAGATGGTGAATGCCTTGTTACAGTATTTACACACATGGTTCCTTTCCCCAGTGTGAGTTAGTAAGTGTCTCTCTAAAGCTAGTCGTGAACCATTCACTTTATTACACACATTACAGCGATATTTTGCAGCCATATCCACCATTTCTGATGCAAAATTTTGTAGTAGAAAAGTATCTTTCTCCACGGACGTGTTTCCCTCTACAGTGGGTCTTTTCATCCTCCCTGATGGCTGTGGGAATAGTGTCCGTCCCAATGTCCTAGCCACGTCAAGGCCAACTGAAATGAAAAGGAAACAATTCAGCACGAATTCACAAAAAAAAAAAACAGTTTAACGGTTCTAAGCTAGCATGTTATGAAAATAACATTACTTTTATTCCAGTGCTTGCTTAAATTGTTGTTTCACTAGCACAACATAATCAATCACACTAAGTCTTGTAAAGTAAGTTTCCATCACTAATTTCGATCGTACATCTAAAACTTTAAGGCGCCTTGTGTTCTCATATGATTATACCACTGTTACAAGGATACCATGATGTTTCTTTTGAACATACATGTAATACAATACGGATGTGTTTTATGTTTCAGAGTATCTTTACTTTCTCTTAGAAATAAATTTTGGAATGAAGTGCACTCAAAGCCTCAGATCGTTACGATTCATGTCAGCCTTGTGTACGAACAGTTTCCAGAATGAGTAATCTGGCATATACATTAGCTGATGAAAAAAACTTCCCTAAATTGAATTACTATTCAAGATTCAATATATTACATCATCTTATTATAGAATATTCAAACATAATTTTTATCGGCTGTTATTTAAAACATATCTAAGCACCTCAACGTGCATCAATAACACTAGCTATAACTTTGTGTTTGCGATAACACATTGTGCTTATTACTGTTGTAACAGTCTATTGTAAGGTAAAGGAGTACCCTGAAATACTGGGTACAGCCATACGATTCGTCATAACAACCAACTGCATTAAACTATAAAATTCTCAAGTACTAAGTATATTTTTTTACCAACAGCAATGTATCATGGTGAACTGCTCCATCATAATTGCACAGAGATGCACCATTATAGAATAATGTAGTGTTGCCTTAATGTAAACATATCAGCGATATATATTTTATTGTCTAGCCCTTTTTTTCCTGAAAGAATATAGAGGCCATCAAATATTTTGATTGAGGCATATGAAGAAATATGGATAACATTATACAAAATATAGTTTAACTAGATGGTTATTTTTGTCACAAAAACAAATGTCTCCCAAATGGCAGTTTGTCAATGATTGTAATACTGAGACAGGATATTAAAATAAAATAATTGTGGAGAAGAAGTGAAGATAAATAATAAATTCCATTGTTGAGTGGGGAATGTGTCTGTTACATCTCACACAGTTGCTGAACACTTCGTTCAGACACGAAATACAGTCACATGACTTTTTGATCTCTAATTGTGACCTTGACCTTGAACAAAGGTGGTCGTTACACGTATGCGCTCTGCACATCGTCTCAATATGGTGAACTTTGTGGTGAGTTATTCTAAAATCCTTCAAGGGGTACAAGAGATATGGAGCGGACACAAAATATAGTCACATCACCTTTGATACAGTACACGCAATCCCCCTAATTGTCATTATCATCTTAGTAACAAATAAAGCTACCACTTTCTTGTAATAATCTCATTAAAATATATACACAACTTTAACCTGTACTTATATCTAGTGAGTTAATTGCTATATTTAATGTTTTCCAAATGATAAAGGGTAAAGCCTTCTCTATTAAGCTTCCAATTAAAATATGTTACAAACGAGAAATTGACCAACGGTCACTGTGGCCTTGACCCTCACCTTGAACTACTGACCCCAAAAACAATAGGGATCATCTGCTCAAAAGACCATTCATCCTATGAAGTTTGAGAGCTGTAGGTCAAAAAGGAACTCTAGTTATCGTCCAGGAAACGAAGAATGGACGGACGGACTGACGGACCCCCAGTTTGAGGGTTGTAGGTCAAAAGGAACTCTAGTTATCATCCGGAAATGAGAAATTGACCAACGGTCACTGCTGACCTTGACCTTCCTACTTGACCCCAAAAACAATAGGGATCATCGCTCTAAAGACCAACACCTATGAGTTTGAGGTCTGTAGGTCTAAAGGAACTCTAGTTATCATCCGGAAACGGAAATGACCAACGGTCAGTGTGACCTTGACCTTTGACCTACTGACCCCAAAAACAATAGGGATCATCGCTCTATAGACCAACACCTATGAAGTTTGAGGGCTGTAGGTCAAAAGGAACTCTAGTTATCATCCGGAAACGAGAAATTGACCAACGGTCCTGTGACCTTGACCTTTGAACTACGACCCCAAAAACAATAGGGATCATCTGCTCAAAAGACCATTCATCCTATGAAGTTTGAGAGCTGTAGGTCAAAAGGAACTCTAGTTATCGTCCGGAAAGAAGAATGGACGGACGGCTGACGGACTGACGGACGACGGACTGACGGACAGGGCAAAAATATGTCCCCCCGAGTGGGTTAATTAAAGTGATAATATCCTTTACTTTGACCATCAGAAATTAGTTTAATACGTTCACCAATGCTATATAAACAATTATTGTGAAAGTTATAGCTAAATGCCATAAATGTATAGAACAGTTTTATTCCTATTGAACATAGTTGAAAAAATAACAAAATCTTTTTAGACTGGCCCAGTCATAAAATAATTTTCGAACAATTTTGTATGATAATCTTTTTAGCATTTTTCATGTTTTAACATTTCTTGACCATGTTTTTTCTGGTCATTTCGAAAAGTATTATAGCTTAAAGTCACCAATACACTCACACATCCTATTGGTCGTTTTATGTATTATAATTTTTCTAATTGCTGTATTCCACAAATTTCACAACCGATTTTGAACGGGTAATGTAGCGAATTATTGTTTTTAACTGGCTCGCGACGAAAGTTATTGATTGGCATGTGACCATTAAAGCACGTTTTGCACGGCGGGGCAGCCCTATTTGCCTTTTGGTGACCGTTGGTTTTGTGTACTTTTGTTATCATAAGCACTATCGTTAGTTTAGTTTTATTTGTTTACTTTTCCAAATATGTATAGTATTATGTGAACGTACTTTCGAAACACAATAAAAAGAAAGAAATGTCTGAATATTTTGGCTAATGAAAGTATATATTTGATCAGGCGTTACCTCAAAACCTCTTACTTTACATTAATTTTATTACTGGGTTTATAAGGTCTGAGCCTTTTAGTCATGAAGGGGCGTCTACGGCCGACCCCTGTATTTCTACCATAATGCTGTTAAACTTGATTTATTGTCAAAAAGTAGGAAATTAGGATGGTGGCTCCTAAAGTTGTTAGGTTGCGCCACCATCCTAATTTCCAATTTGTGTGCCAAATGAAGGGTAGAGCTGCGCAAATTTTGCCTGCCCCAAGAAGTATCTTTATTATATAACTTCCATAATAAACTTTCAACTGAATTCTTCAAATCCTATAGGGGATATACTGTTGTAACCTGCAGGCAAGGGTTACAATATCTTCATAGAAAACATGGATTAATGGCATTGAAGGTAAATATAAACTTTCAAATATCTAAACGATTGCGGAGATAGAATTTTCCATGCTTAAGTTGTAGCCTATATTAAGTGGAGAAAGGATCAAAGTTTCAAATCAATATGCGAAATTGCAAAGCAACATCTCCAAAGGTGTAGAGGAAATTTTGGCTGGTACAAAAACTTTGGAACTAAAACTAGTACAGGTTTTTCAACAACAAAAACAATTAAAAAATACTTTAAAGTTTAATCTAAGTTTAGCATATAATTATTTTATATGTTACCCATTTAGCATAAGCAATAGAAATCAATTTAGTCAGCATACAAACGGCAAAGAATGTCAAGACAAATGAATAATGCTGAATAGGTACACACATCCATGGCTATACATATCACCTTTTGTCCACCACTTTCAAATACATTTGTAATTTGACATTTAGATACAATTTTTATCTCAACAGATTGTAGATCGTTTACTTTGTATAAAATCTTTGGTAGGAAACTGCCAACCAAAAGTTGATTTTTGTACGACAAAAAATCTCCAAATTGTAAGTTTTATTCAGATATCTGTCTTCATCCAGTATAGCTTGATTAAACTGTTGGACGTCATTTAAGATTTCAGATTCTAATGACTTAAATAAACAAACTTTGTATTATTGCAAAACACATAGAAGTCCATCTTATCGCATTGATGTATCATCTATTTCTACGAAGGATTATGAAATTTGTTTAAAATAATAGTAAACAAACAGCAGACGTATAACAAAGAATGGTCAATGCACTTTATCTCTGTGCATGTGCAGAAGATCTTAAGTTCCAGGATTACATGGACTTTACTAATTTAGAAAAATAAATTTACTGATAAGGTAATGTAAGAACCATGTTCTATTCAACTCCTTTCCTAACACATTCAGATCATGGCTGCTTGAAAATATAGATCATATCCATTTACTGGAAAAGCCTTTACTTTGGAATGAAATTCGGATCGTGTAGCATTCTAATATGTCGGTACATGTTGCTCGAAATAGTGAAAGTCTTCCTACAGTATGGACACTCGTATTTCCTTTCCCCAGTATGTGTATGCATGTGTCTTTGTAACGCACATTTCGACCCGTTTAGTTTGTTGCATAGTTTACACCTGTATTTCTCAACACTCTGTGCCATTTCTAACTCCGAGGTCTCTAGCGATACAATCTTGTTAAAGCAGCCCAGATCTTCGTTAGAACTTCTGGAAACCATCCCTGCAGTCTTCATGAAGTAGTCTTTATAGTTACCACTTGCTATGTTCTTTGCACTACCTGAAATAAGCAAATGTTTAGGAATCAGCTTTTGCATGTGTTTCTTTTCCCTTTTCATCTTATTTGGTACATATCCTACAAGTAGAAGATTATTTTCTCGAAAAGTTAAAATACTTGAGGAGGTTCCGAAATGGAGCAGAAAGCGAAACCAAATAAGTGATATCAACTGGCCTTTAAAAAAGTATCTGTCAAATATTACTGCAAACAAGTTGATATATCATCACTGTACAACTCGGAGCCTGACACAAAGGCACGCTTAAACAACCCATTGTTACATTTTTGTAGTCTTCTTTTACCGTTACTAAACAATATCTGAATCTGTACAGTAGGTCAAAGTCGGCCAGTGTCAAAGTTAGTTCTCCAGTTATAAAACATAATAGTAAGGTGCAGACAGTAAAAAATGTCGCATAGCCGACAGAACATTTGTAGCGGTCACGTGGTAAGTAGCCTACATTTGTAGCGGTCACGTGGCACCTTAGAAGTAACAGTAAAATACATACTCCTATGTCCGCTGCAGTTTTACATTGGCAATCAAATGTACTAATACCAAACAGTGTAGCGGGGCCGACAAACTGAAACAACCAACATCGATTTTTCTCAAATTCCTATGTTTAATTTTATTCTAGCATTAACTTTAACCGATTTTATGTTGTAATATGTCATTTAAAGTCACATAAAGATAGACGTACATAGACCAGTGTTCTGTAATTTGTTCCTTACTCTGTCACTATTCATTTAATTGTGAAAGAGTAAGGAACAAATTACAGAACATTTATTTTAAATTATTCATTTAATTGTGACATGACATCCGTCTAAGAAATCACATCAAGTGGGGTACTCTTCCAGTGATATCAAATCTTCATTCTTAGTAACCAAGAAGCATAGGCATAAGAATTCTTCAGAAATGTCATAGAATGTTTAAATATTATACATATTTAGAGGACCTAGCTTCTAGAGTGTGCGAAGGTATGGTCAAACTAATGATAGACCAAAAATCTGTACAGATCATCGTGAGTTTTAACGAAAACAAAAAAGTGAACAACGACAAATGGCTCACGCATTTATTACTTGAAACAAAGCATGTCCTCAATAACGTTACATGTTTTACTTTGTTGAATGGCTTCAAAACCGAAGGAAGGTATGGCTAAACTAATTATAGATGAAACAATATTTACAGCTCATCTCGAGTTTTAAAGAAAACAAAAATGTGATCAACGACCACTGGCTCACGCATTTATGATTTTATCACTTAAAACAAAGTACGTCATCAATAAGGTTACATATTTTACTTCGGGATGAAGTTCGGATCATGGGTGTTTCTAATGTGCCTATACATGCTACTGGATATGGTAAAAGCCTTTCTACAGTATTGGCAAATGTAATTCTTTTCTCCGGTATGTGTTAGCATGTGTCTCTCTAATGCAGCTTTTGAACCATTAAGTTTGTTACACAGCTTGCAACGAAATCTTTCGACGGTCAGGGCAATCCCGATACTCGAAGGAAGTGCCGGGGATGTAAACTCCTTGAAGAAATTTTCATCTGAACTTCCGGGAGCCAAATTTGTACTTTTCACAAAAGAACTGCTACTACCAACACGTGCTACTTCGGCCCCACGGTTCTCTGAAAGCAAGAAGTAAGTCCACATTAGGTTTTTTTCTTTTTTTCAGTTTAATACAGAACTTATATTCGTGTTTTATAGAATTTTCTGTGACAAGAAAATATTCAGTGACACTATTATTTTCTTAAACAGTTTTTAACAAACACATTTAGTCAATGGTTTATGATTAATTGCGAGGAAAAAACATAACATAAACAAAACCTAGTTCGTGGTAGGAAGATATACTAAGTGAGCAGTGACTTTATAGGATAATAATCCACCGATATATATATTTCGGCTAACCAGCGAAATATCTGCTCATTAATGTCTGACTATTCAAACACTAACAGGTGAATTTCAGATTAACATAACATGGTTGTACAAAAACAATAAAATGAAAGCTGCATATGTCTTTATTTTCGATTATTAAATGACAATAATTTACAGTATCTGAAGAGGGCATTATATGTACCTCATACAGTGGCGTAATTCAATCAATACTGTGTAACAGTAATAACTCTAGAAAGGTCATCATGTCTTGAATCGTTGCAAACGATTAGTCGCTTCTTAGTAAAAGGCTTGCATGTTTGTTAATATTTGTTAAACCATAAATGATAACGTATACAAGTATACAGGAAGTTACGTTAACTCGCTTCTGAAGCATAATGGTTAGTTCAAACAAATGTACTCGTGGCAAATCGTACAATTACAGTGTGTTGCTTCGTTTGGTGCGAGTCTGCCTAGTTCACACTACAAACTACATGTAAATCGACGATCACAATTATGATCGTTCTTCAAATGATTTAAGTGAAGTTTATAATCCATGTACAAACTACAGCAGCGCAACCATGACGACATTGTAGAACCAATGAACGCGTGATACGCACTTTGGAATCCCACCAAAATATAGTTATTTTTTTCGGGTTCATATCTTAATATATACATTTTTTTCCCTGGAAATATAGACTTTACTTTCGCTTTAAAAACCTTGAAAAAAGCTCTGATTGGCTGGCGCAAAGGTCGTCTGAACGTGACCTTCTATTGGTCGTCCTCTAGAAATCGTTTTGATATGATTTTAATAAGCTGTTCTACAAACGAAAACAGTTTCGTTTCTCAGATTTTTTCTGCATGTATGCAATTTTAGTAAGGAAAACCAATTATTTTGACGTTAGCACATTCTCCTTAACTTCTTTGGTAATAATCACACGTAAGTTCCATTGATGTCCAGCATTACTTCTACCATCGTTTGTTAACCGATTTATTATTTACATTGCTGATTGGAAACTTCGTGACATTTGTGTTTCGGGTCTCCTTGCCTAAAGAAAATCGGTAGTGGCTAGATTTACGGTACCGTATCTCTAGAAATCCTATTCGGATTGACTAGAGTTACGGAAGTTTATAAAGGAGGTTATTACATGCTAAATATCTAAATTTTAGGCCAAGGGGTTTCAGGGAAGCCTATGTAAAATTCAGTGACAACCAGGCTGGTTCAATTTTGACCTGGGGCTCAAGATTTGCACAATCTTGGAATAGGTCCAATAGGCAATGCTACATGCCCAATATCACTAGGCCTTGCGGTTTCAGAGAACAAGATTTTTAAAGTTTTTTCCAATATAAGCCTATGTACAATTAAGTGGACCACGGGAGGGGTCAATTTTGACCTGAGGTTCATGATTTGAACAATCAAGGTAGAGGTCCACAAGGCTATACTACATAGTAAATATCTAAGCTTTCAGAGAAGATATTTCTAGTTTTTCCTATCTGTTGTCATAGCAACTAGAGTTCTGCATGAATTGGAATTCTTGAACAACTTTGATAGAGGTTAAATCATGCAAGGAAAATGCCTACCAAGTTTCATCAACACTGGCCGAGTAGTTTCAGAGGAGATGCCGTTGGAAGCAAAATGTTGACGGACGGACAGCCAACCATCAGTGGGCGATCCTAATAGCTCTACCTGGAAGTTTGTGCCAGGTGCGCTAAAATGCTCGAGGTCGGCAGTAAACAGTTCGGAAGACCCGAAACAAACACTGTTTTGACCTTAGCATAAGCAACTTTTATTGGTGTCTTGGAATAAGCAGATAGCTTTAACTACGGTAATTATAAACAGAAACCACTGTTTGAAAATAAGCAGAACAATTTTCACTTCCACTATTCTTTTGAAATATTACAGCCTATTTCCATTGTTGTTTCGAAATGTGCACAGTAAACATGTGTGTCTTCTGGTTGCTTTTGTTAGCAAATCTCTTGTCACAAAAATTGCATGCGTACGGTCGTTCTCCAGTGTGTTTTCTCATATGTATCTCGAGAGACACTTTAGAACGCTCTGACTTTCCACATACTGGACACATATGGAATCCTGTAAAGAAAATAAAAAATAATTTATTATTTGCTATGGTGGTGCTTTTTTCATTTTTCTATATATCACTCCAGAAGCAGATGAGGCAATGTATAAACTTTTATAATAATAATAATAATAATAATAATAATAATAATAATAACTAGAGCTATCACTAAATGTGATTAATACCCCCGAAAGACTGCTTTATAAACTGAGGAAGTTCGTAGTAACAGAATACCTTGCAAAAACAAACTAAAATAGAGATATTGTTCTTGGCAATAACTCTGTAAATACTCAAGACAGAGTTATGGTTCTTGAACACTGCACTTCCTCACATTGTGCTAGACCATGGTATGAAGTTGTATTGAATTCCAACCACTAATTTTCAAGTAATGCTCCGGACAAGGAAACGTAACAAAGGGCAATAATTCTGTAATGGTCAAGAAAGGTTATGGTTCCTGTGCACTGCACTTCCTCTCAATGTACATTGACCATTGTATAAAGTTGTATTGATTCCAACCAGTAGTTTTCAAGTTATGCTCTGGACAAGGAAAAGTAACAAAGGGCACCTGTAAATACTCAAGATAGAGTTATGGTTCTTGAACACTGCACTTCCTCACATTGTGCTAGACCATGGTATGAAGTTGTATTGAATTCCAACCACTAATTTTCAAGTAATGCTCCGGACAAGGAAACGTAACAAAGGGCAATAACTCTGTAATGAGTCAAGAAAGAGTTATGGTTCCTGTGCACTGCACTTCCTCTCAATGTACTTGACCATTGTATGAAGTTGTATTGAATTCCAACTAGTAGTTTTCAAGTTATGTTCTGGACAAGGAAAAGTAACAAAGGGCAATAACTCTGTAAATATTCAAGATAGAGTTATGGTTCTTGTACACTGCACTTCCTCTCATTGTGCTTGACCATTGTGTGAAGTTGTATTGAATTCCAACCAGCAGTTTTCAAGTTATGCTCTGGACAAGGAAAAGTAACAAAGGGCAATAACTCTGTAATGAGTCAAGATGGAGTTATGGTTCTTGTGCACTGCACTTCCTCTCAATGTGCTTGACCATTGTATGAAGTTGTATTGAATTCCAACTAGTAGTTTTCAAGTTATGCTCCGGACAAGGAAAATGCAACAGACCGCCCGACCGACCGACCAACCACCAGGTGACCCCTTTATACCCCCCAAACTTTGTTTCGGGGGTATAATAATCTCTTTATTTAAAGAAGCTAACTCATTCATTAAGCATATGTTCTTAAAGTAGCATAATTCTTATCTACCATGAGGCCCTCTATTAACAATAATCAAACATCAACTGAGAAAAACACATGAACACACACATACACACACGCACGCATAATTTATTCTAACAAAAGTGAACACTATTTCGTTACTAATACAGTATTTCCTTAATCTACTGAAATGAAACATACCTTCATACACGGTAGATATACATTTTGAAATACTCGTACATTTGGAAATACTTTAAAAAGGGCATTTATTTCAAAGGTACATATAACGACAAAGTAAATCATTTCAACAGCAAGTTCTGTTACAACACTTGCCAACTATGTTTAAGTTTGTTTCACTTTGTTTTTAAAATTGTCATTATAATCCAGTACTGCTTTACGTTTCGATGATTGTGAAACATGTTTGTTATAAACTGATGCCAGATATTTTTGCCGCGCCGGTACTTGACAAAACGTAATTTTACGACATTTGCAAAAACGAAAAGTACATCACATTGTATTGTGTAATTTTTTCAAGGTTTTAATTTTTAACATTCTCTAGCACTTTTCTAGATTTCTAGAAAAGCGGAAAAACTTACTTTTGCTAAGGAAAGGCAAAACGTCTTGTCATTGGAAATATTTAAAAAAATGAGAATGAAAACAAACTTAATTCATCTTGCAAAAACTATATATTCATGCACCTAATACTGTACACTTACAGAAACAAAGCAACCATGACAATCTTTAGAAACAAAAATCAATGAAATCTGTTTAGGAATCTACGTGATTTCTAAAGATGTAATAAGACACTTGTTAGACAAGATTAACTACAATTAGTTAAGTCGATTCTATATCTACACGTAAATTAATTAATTCTACATCATGGTTCACAACAGTACATGTGATACGAGTGGGAGTAAACAGAAGACAACCAGAGATACCTGTGTGTATTTATTCAGATAAGGAGTGCATGTATGTTATTTGAAATGTACATTTGGCGTCTCGGACAAGACTGGTACATTTTAGTCCTGAATAAATATGACGATATTCTTAAAGTCCCAGGATCTTTTTGAACTTACTTAAATTGTAAAATAAATCTACTGATAGGATAATGATAGAACCATGTTCTATTCACTCTACAACAATGCTGACATATTCATTTCTTTTGTACTCAAATCGCTTTTTCACGAAAATGAATTACCAGGAAGCCTTTTCTATTTTATGCATTAAAAAAGGTCTATATTTCTAACATGTACATTGATTTAAAAAGTAAAGTTATGAATGCTTTTGGTTCAAATAAAGGTAATTTTTGCCGGTAAGACATCTTTCTTGGGTAAATAAGAGCTACTTGTCAAAGCGATCCCGGGACTTTTAACATTTCACATAGTGCAAAAACATACTTATAAATAAAGACTCACGAGACACATACCGATGATCTTTTTAACAACAATGAGGGGAATTATAATTTGAATATTCATGTAGATACAGACAACATGTTGCCATTCGTCTATTTAAGCTTGGTTCAAAATTAACGAAATCTTTATCATACATCAAAGAACCTAAAATACACCTGTACAAATTAATACTGTCACTGAGGAAATGATGTACTAAGCATTTTTGAGTTTTGACTGATGTAAATATACTAAACGAAACTTCTAAAGCATCACCTGCCTTTCTCCTTCTTTCTTAATTATCAAACCTTTCAAAATTTGCAAGCTTATTTTTAGTTATCCATGCAGGAGCTCAATCATGTCTTGCATTTATTTGAAGACATTGGGTTGGTACTTCCGTTACAAAATTTCAGAATGATCGAGCGATACAAATTTCATATGAGAGAGAATTTTAAGAGCGTGTATCCCAAGAAAGAACATCAAGGCAATAAACTATGTTAAATCTACGGATGTTAAATCTACGGATGTTTCAGCGTTAAATTAAAATCCTCTGCTACATAATTTATACCACTAGATCATTTGAAATTCATGTAACGGAAGTATCTACCAATTGTTTTTTATAAATGCAAGACATTAAAGCTTTCGTACACTGATAGCTAAAGATAAGCTGGCAGATATTGGAAGGGTTGGCAATTAAATAAAGAAGGAAAAGGGCAGGCAGTGTGTTAGATGTTTCGTTTAGTATATGTCTTGCTTCTGTGCAATCTTGCTTGGTGGTGGTAAGCTTGGTCTTACTTTTATTTCGTTCATTTAGTTCATAATCAATATTATGTAACAAATAGGAACATGTGCTATCACAGCATTCAAAACAGTATTAGAGTTCTAACACTCATTCATTAATTGAAAAACGAATATTATGTAACAAATAGGAACATGTGCTATCACAGCATTCAATACAGTATTAGAGTTCTAACACTCATTCATTAATTGAAAAACGTCTCTTCATCGTTACATTTTTCAGTCACACTTCTTTCAAAAATATGGCAAGAGTTATTCCAGTAATCTCCCTTTTCGTAGACAGTATCATTATGGCAGGAATACTTCTATGTTTTTTTTCCGTAGAATGTGGTATCACGACAAGAAAAAACTTCTCCTTTTATTCATCTTCATTGAAAGTATATAACAAGGTTCAGTTAACACTACAAACTCTTCTTTAGCGTATATTCAACACTAATACAATCACAACTGGTATATAAAGTGTTGTAAATTCTTTTCTCCGTGCTGGGCAAGGATATGTCTCTTTATATTACTTTTATGGGTAAATCTTTTGTCACAGACTGTACATTGGAAAGGTCTCTCTCCTGTATGTCTTCTCATGTGTATATCCAACTGATACCTGATAATATATTAAAGAAGTTGCTTAGCAAATATTAGAATGTGCTCATCATTCATGTACAAATTGAAAAGCAAATATAGCACAGTTCCGACACTAAGTCCGCCTTGGTAATTAAGACCATTTCGGAACCTGAAACAATCAACTTCTTAGTAAAAGTATCTCAATATTAGGACTACCTGAGTAACGAGACTTTTTCCGTGTTCCTAAGGGTGGTTTTAATACGGCAACTATTTCACAGTCAAAATTACCAAAAAAGCACCTGCTATTAAAATGTCAGTCCTGCAGACATTTGACTGTGCATCTCATCCAAGATGCTCGATTCAAATCCTTGTGTTGCACTAATTGTAATGGTTTTAAAGGAATTAGACTTCTGACTGATTTAGTTAATTTTACGTTTTACCTTAATATAACTGAAGATAGTATGTGAAGCCTTATAAAAACTAAATCCCTACAAGATGAGATGAAACTACCTAATAATACATTGTAGAAAGTATATTAATTTTAATTAAAACATTTTGCACTGTAATAATAGTACCTGCTCTGCAACAACTTGCCACAAATCCGACAGATATGCTTGCAAATTGATCCTTGTGCGAACAAAGGTATTGGTGATAGTTTATCCATGATACCTGAAAAAGAAAAGAAGAAAGTAGGTAAAAATTCATTTTTTTCTCTAAAATGTTGAACTCAGAATACTGGATAAAAATGTAAAACTTCACATATATGTACAACTAAACTGAATTCATTGGGGTATTGGGTAGGTATCTAATACACATACACAATGTCAGCATTGTTAAGTATAATACTCTGCATTTCTATGACACATAGCTTTGAAACAAATTTTCATTAGCTTTCTGTCACTGGAATTGATATGACAAATTGATAATCGGTCAAAACCGGCAAAGTTTTGGTTTTGCCGAGCCCTGTAACTCACCCATCTGTCTTGCTACATGTTATTGTCCTCCATATAACAAAAATTAAACCAAACTCCAGTAAACTAAATAACTTGCTAATCATTGAAAAAACATAGCATACTGAGTAGTAACTTTTTTTAATCAAAATTCCCTCCAAATACAATTTTTAAAACATAATGCTTAAAAATTTAGTAAGATTACAATTGTCGTGGGTAATCTAACCTTTAAACAAGAACAAACAGAACTGTGCAAAATTTATGGCTTTATAATTTATATTTTGTTTTATAAAGTCTTGTATGAAATCGCTGACGACTTCAGTTGCTTCGGTGTGAATATGTTTTATGTTGTGACTTTTCATGTCTGCTTAAAAATGTCCAAGTGTATATTTCTTGCATTTTATCACCGAGAAAAAAATGTCTTCTTGGTTTTTTCAGGAAACAACTTTTCCAGTTCTGGAAAGTATAACTGCTCCTCTGGTATTGTTCCAAGAAAACTTATTCTAGACAATGTTTACTAAATTCACTGAAAATGTTGTTGCCCGTGTTGGGTGAGGAAGTGACTCTTCATGTTGCTTTTGTGCGAAAATCTTTTTTCACACACGGAACATTGGTACGGCTTTTCTCCTGTGTGTGTTCTCAAATGTATGTCCAACTGGTACCTGTGAATATATAAAACTGGCGAATAAATCTGGTTAACACTCATGGCAAAGGGGAGTAACTCTTGTAAACATGCAAAGGGGAGTAACACCAAAGTTCTCTTTCTTTGTAACAATTTTATTTTCAGAAAGTTCCTTAAGCTGCAAAATCACATCTTAATGAAACTTTAACCACATGTACACTACTAAGAGCAAAAAGACAGACTGGAAAACAATATGGGGGACTAATACATTGTAACAGGGCTGCAAAAACTTGTACGTTGAGCGTGTGACTGACTTAACTGAGAAAAAAAGTTAGGTCTTAAATATGTAGTCCTATCAATGGTATCATCATAAATGCAAAATAAAAGGGTTTTTTTTTTTAAATATCAACATGTAATATTTCATTGTAAATAAAGAACTGGGCAACAATTTATTACCTGCTCTGTAAGAATTTTCCACAAAATTGGCACCTGTATTTGCTAATGGACGCAGAAAGCGTTGATTTCAACCGACCTGAAAATAAACAGAAAATATGATTTCTCTACAGTACAACCATAATGCCAGACTTTGTCTTTTTTTATTCCAAGGCGCATGATCTAACCATTTGATATTCACTTAATCCACTGCTGAAACAGCTAACAAAAACATAGCAAACCATAGCAAATGACATCTTCAGCATAAAGACAAGACACAATTACAAATAAAGAAGACAAGACTTTTAAATCCATGGTACACACATGTCCCCATGCCTAAAACAATGATGCAAAAGAGAAAATCTCTTTTAAAAAGTCTAATACTTTCATTTGCATTTATATTTGTAAATAACGAAAACTCAAATCAAAAGGAACACCCATAACAGCATCAAGACATCTTGTATGGGGAGATGAATTATCTCAATACTAAAAATAGAGTAGCAGTATCTCCCTAAACTGCAACATTAATTGCATGTCAAGCCAAGAAATCACATTCATAATTAAACTGGTGTGTATTTTCAAATCAAACATCTCATTACCTCATACAATTCATTTTTAAAGATTGAAACACACTATTTTGACAAAAGTAAGCAAAAGGACCATGATGGCCCAAGTTGCATGACCAGATCACCGAGGGTATCAAGAGCTGTGATGAGAATTATTATTATAAAGCTAACACCTTCCCTAAAACGTATGGAAAATTGGCTTGATCCATGGCATCTGTATCTTTAATGATGAACATGCATAAAACACTAAAATTGTCATTTCAACATTTTTTCTACTTCTATTACTCTATTACTCTGGCAGCCCTTATTTGCAGTTGCGTGTTACCACCAGATTCAAGCAAAAAACGGTAACATGATATTTTTGCAATTTTTAATGTTGCAATCATTATGTTTAGTAAAACAGAATTGTTTCAACAACTTAAGAAAAGGACCACCCAATGAAGGTTAGTAAAAAAAGGTTTCCTTAAGTTGCTTAAAGATTGAAGGAACAGTGAATACTTTGCACTGAACTTTACAAATTTGGTAAAAAAATGGTACATTGTATAGGAGACATTTCCAGGTTTCAAAGATTTTATGTTCCTTTATATAGCAAAGTGCATTTCAAAATAACAGTTGTAGTGAAAGTACGATAATCACATGACACAGAATTGGCGGTAAAACCTTGCGTATTCAAATTTATGTAATTCTGTGTGTCTGATCGAGCAGTTGAATGTTGAGAGTAGATGCTCGTTGAATAATGTATCAAACTTATAACATGCTCTTTCACTTCATTTGGCATCAAGCATGGTGATGTTTTCATTTCATTCAACGAGTTCTTGGACAATGATAAAATTCAAAGAAAGAAAACTTTACATTGAAAAAGATCAAACTCTTAACTGTTTAAAAACAGACGGGAGTAAATTCTAAGGTGACGTCAACTGATTAAATTCTTTCGTTTTGCGAAATAGACCATGGCAAAATTTGTGGACTTAAATCCAACTGAAGTCTTTAACATTGATTGTGAACAGTCTCACCCACAAGGAACATTATGAAAAATATAGCTCAGACCATTTGAACATTAGCAAAAGGTCCAGAAATTACGAGGTATGACTAAAACAGATCACTCTTACTACACTGCGGTGGCATGGAGGTTCAGGTCACTTTTTCACATTGCAAGAAGAAAATGGCATGCATGCTTACGAAAAAGCAGTGAACACATTTAGTAAATACTTTATCACAAAGGTCAACATTCCATATGAAAGGAGCCATTTAAGAGCTATGAATCAGTCAGAAACTGTTGAACATGTGTCCACACTAAGGCAAAAAACCACAATGTGAATTCGACAAAACTAATTAACAGATTCGCTATCGAATTAAAATTAGATGACTTGTGCCAATTGCTATTGTGCACAACAAAGTGGAAGCATTCTGCCAATTTTAGAAGAAGATTGTTACATCCAAAAGTTTGGGTAAAATAACTTAGAGGTTGCTTTGAGAGATGTTATTAGAAGCAAGCATATGAGGACAGACAGACTAACAGAAAATGACAGACATTAAACAATCACATTGTTCGTCCTCAAGTGAGCTAAAATAGACTAATCCTCACCAAAAAGATGGTAAATTGTAAAGGAAATTTTACTGTACCAGTATTTCTTCACTATGAATCTGCAAGCCAAATATGAACCATGTTCTTGGCAGTAACACACAATTTTTTTTCAAAAATATACATTTTGCCGGCGACTTAAAACATTTTAGGTGATATTTTACAAAATTTAAACCCCACAGCAAATTTTATTGACATTGTGATTTTTGTATCAAAAGTTATTGCAATATCTTGCACATTGTTCCTGATCACGAGGACAACATAATATACAGGACACTTGTCGCAAACACAAATGACAAAAAAAGAATCCAAAACAAAATAACTCATTGCATTTACCTTTTAATGTTTTATTGTTATTAAAATTGGTATGGTAACATTCAGAAAATATATCTCAAATGATAAGTACAAAACCTCTACAAATTCAAGACAACCAGTAACTAAAACGACAGCAGTTTAGATCCTAGCTGCTCTGACATAGCACAAAACAAACTACATAATTCACTAAAATTGAATAAAAATGTAAAGTCAGGTAGTCAAAATTTTGCAATGTCTTGACATACAATGTGTTTCTAATATGACACTTGCACAGCTACGTACACTTCAAGAGTAAAATATCGTATATGTTATAAGTGTCATTGCACAAAAACAGCAATTAATTACGTAATACAACTCTGCAATGCTTTCAGTGATGTGCACAAATATGTAACAAAAATAGTTTTTCATGGTCACCTTGTAGTGCCTTGAAAACCAGAATTCGCCTGCTTCACAAACAGCCTATGTTACAATAGGGCAGACTTGACTACAGAGACTTGATCTGCAGGGAGAATCTTGTTTGCCTTCTACAAACCTATTCAGTGTGGTTTAATAACTTTAACATAAACCTAGCTGAAAATAATGAAAATTCAAAAGATAACATCAAACTTACTACGGTACTATGTACAAGACAAACCATAATTCGAGGGTCGACGCAAAACTGTCTAACTAATATAAAATAGAAGACTTGCAACACTTTTGCAGGCAACCCTGATTATGTAATTCTGACTGAATTGGCCTGTTTTATATAACTTAAGGTATGTCATTACAGGTATCAATAGAAAAGTATATAAAGTTCAAACATATTTTATAGGGATGGCAAAATGTATACAATGCCTCTTATAATACTACTAATGTATCCAGGAATGACATATGCATCAGACTAGTGTACACTTTGTGGTGTATATATATGTGTACAGAAGTCTCACTTTGACTAGCAAACACATGTTGACCTCTACGAAAGTGTGACTGTAAATGTTTGACTACAACAAACTCCTACTAATTTCTGAAGAGGTGTCACAGTTCTAATATTAAACAATTGTCACAGTTCTAACATTGAAGAGACGTCACATTTAATACATGTATTGAACAAGTGTCATAACATTTTGCACTTTTATTAATTACTATGTACAATAACGGTTATGCCCCAATGCAAAAAATGAGGAAAAATCATCTTACATGATTAAATTAGTGGTCAATGATGTAACATATACATGAGGGGTATTCAAAATGTTTCTAGACTAATGTGCTACCTTAGAAATTATTACAGGTATGCGCACAAATAACTCCTCTATCATATTTAGTTAAGGCCTCTGAAAAGCATTTGTATCAAGCTCCCAACCAACCTTAAACTTTTTACTGCTGACCTCACACATTTTAAAAAGGACATGATTAAAAACCAATTTTCAAGTAGTATCCGGTAAAAAGGGCAAAATGAAATAAAATAAAACTTCTGCCAACCAACAAACCTTAATTTTTTGGGTTGGCAACCCAAAATGCTTTTTAATTTTTTATATTCTTCAACGTTGACTCACTTAATAATTATTCACTTCATATGCACAACATAATGATTCTTCAAATTCCCTTTATGAGCAAATGCTTTGTTACAGTAATGACACACAAATGGACGCTCTCCTGTGTGAATTCTTTCATGAATAACCAATGCCTGCCTTGTTACTAAGCTTTTGTCGCAAAATTTACACTTGAACATTTCGCCGGTATGAAGGCGCTCGTGTACTCTGAGAGCGCTTTTTGAGCTCAGCCTTTTCTGACAGTAACTGCACTGATTGTCACCTTCGCTATCCCCACCTTCTCCTGTGTACTTGTTACTGTAGGCAGCAGCATCCATGTTACCATGGTAACCCTGAACTTGATTCTGAGGTCTCCGCATTGCAGAGTCTGAAATAAGTAAGAATAAATGCATTAAACAACGTAACTATAAACATTATGAACTTATTTTGATCTAAATCACTACGAAATACATCTATAACAATTATTGCAAATGAAGAAAAAACACCACTTGAACTGTCTCCTTGTTCAACTTCTAATGGACTCCTACTGATGCAATCAAGAATCTTTTATATAAATACCATGAAATCTTGAAAATAAGCCAGGACTTATTTTGAGTTTTCGTAAGGATTTGGTGGCTTATTTTTGATCAGGTAAATTTTCAAGTTCATATAGTAAGTACTGGTGTGAGAATCAATTTCTTTTCAAGTATCAAAGTTCTACGGAATATAGACGTAAAATGAACCAAGAGTTGATACTGTAACTCCAATGAAATTTGATGTTTTTAATCATACATATGTTATAATTAATCCATATTAACAAACGTCAACAATCCACACAAAAGAATGATTATCCATTTATATAGTTACGCCTGGTCTAAAAGGATGCTATCATATAGCTATGATTAGATGCTTGAAAGGTATACTTAGTAACCACTAGGGGTGTCACGTTTACACGTGTACACGGAAGCGTTTCGATTAGCAGCACTAAACGTTTAGTAACTTGGGTATCCGTTTACACGTAAAATAACACATACAACAGCTTAGTTGGTTAATAACATCCACCTTATTATTGAACCAGGCTACGTACTATAACTTATATAAGTCACATGATTGAAAATATATATATTATATATGGTCGCTGAATTTGTATTCATGTATCGGGGCGATCTGGACATCTACATAGCTAAATGATTACGTATCTAAAACGGCAGACATATTTAAATAGGTATGTAACATTTGTTCCTTCAAATAATATTGTTTTGAACGCAGCATGTATGATGATTTACTGAAACTGATGTAAACAACGTGTAAACGGATCCGTTTCGTTTAGTGATAGACGTGTACACGTTTACCAAATTCCCTAAACGTGACAGCCCTAGTAACCACACAATGTGATATAAACACATTATTATGTATACAATCAGTTTGATCAGAACTAACTGTGTTCTGAAGAAGTGTTGGGGAGTGTCCACTAGTTTACATCAATTACATGCCGGGTAATTTAAAATAGCTGACTGCTTATTTTCAAGTCCAGCCAACTTTTGAGTCCTTTTTGCAAGATGTGAAATATTGGCTTATTTTTGAGACAGACTTATTATCAAAAGAGGCATATTTTTGGGGATTTTAGGGTACAAAACATGTTCTGTGTACAAGAAAATACTTCTCCATTCCAATCTGAGCTTTGGACATAAAATGTTATCAAATTACTCTACAAGTTTCAGCATTCTAAATGTGACCTTAACTTGATTTACCGGTATGTTGTTAATATCTTTTGTGACTAAAAAACATTTCATATAAATTACAACTCCCTGCGATCATTCTGATTTTATTAAATTATTATCAATCTGGGGTGACATTCAATAATCAACAATTTCAACTATGTTATCTAAAAAATTATGGCAACATACTAGATGTTTAGCATGCTTATTTTGAAAGTTTTACATAAATTATTATTAGATCAATAAAATTAATGTAACTTTAATGAGGTGGGTCAGCATGCAATGAATTTGAAGCGCATTTTTTAACATCTCCATTTTTTCACATCTCAATTTTTCACATTTCAAATGGGAGGGCCATCAGTTCTGTTCTTAAACATTCTTTATGATTTTCACTCCAGGTTATGTTTGCGCTGTACCCTGTCATACACATGTTACAACACAAGAATTTGCCTCATTATTGTAAGAAAAGTTGAATTCAAATTTCTTTGAAAATAGATGGCATTAAACATGCTTTCACTCAGATTGTCCACAACTGGAAACATTTTAACAGTGCATAAAGTTCAGGAGTAAGACATAATTAAACAAGAACATAATCACATGAATACTCCTTGTTGAATTAATAATCAAATATTAAATTATAAAATTATTATGTAGTAAATTCGACAAGGACTTGTTAACTTTGATTTGCCAAGCAATTCAAATGTTTTTTATCAAATCAGTAGGCAACTTGAAATACCATACGTGTGTAGTTCATTTGAGAAAATTTTAGTTTTAAAACAAACAGGACGCACGGTTGTGTATGCTACAAGACTCACTACTATGTACTTTACAGGACGCATTACTGTGTATTCTACAGAAGAAAAAATTAAGTAAGATGTTTTGTTACTTTATCTCATCCCCACAATATTTCGATAATATACAATTCTCTCGTCACTGATGATTCCAGAATAACAGCTTTAGATTATATTAACACTGATGAACCCAGAACTACAGCACTAAATATGATAACACGGGTGAATCCAGAATTACAGCATTATATATGAGGCTACTTCTGGGAGCCATCATGTTTTTGCATCAGTTAGTTCTTTGTACAATTCGCCCTATGAGTTTAAGAATGTGACCAGCCCATAGCTATGCCATCATGTGGCACAGTGTTTAATACAAAACTCAACTACTGCATCTAGATCACACTCATTGGCACTGATGGTCGTGTTGTTGTGGCCTTTTTTTACGGTAGAGGAAGCCGAAGTACCCAGAGAAAACCACCTTGTCTGGCTTGGTGACGACATACCATCCCACAGGCCAACACCAGGTATCGAACCCGGGCCATAGCAATGGGAAGCCAGCACTCAAAACACTGAACTAGCCAAACTGTTTCTTGGAATCTTCATTCTATATTTTAATATTATGCAAGCTCATAGAAAACTAAACCATCACTATTCCAACTGTATTATATTGTATTACTAACATCTATACTAGAACATGTTACGATATTCAGTCAAACTGTGACATTTTCAAATGAACAACTGAATGTATGTTAAGATTGTTCTTTTGTGCGAATCCCTTTCCACAAACTTTGCAAACGTGCGGTCTCTCTCCAGTATGTATGCGCTCATGTATTGCGAGGTCGGCAGGGGAGCGGATGTTACGTCCACAAAACCTGCACTTGTACCGGTACTTCCCTTTGGAATCTGCTCCACGGTGTTGAAGTGCTGCAAAGAAAATAAACAGAATTAAGTTTCAAGTAATAACCTGGATTTATTAATCCATATTTATAAAGCACAGGAAGTGTCACTTGATAAAAATGTAACACTTTTTTTCATAATTCTATGAATGTTGTCGCATGCAAAAGTAAATACAACAAATCTCAAAATCAATGGATGTACTGAATACAAAAATAATTTCATTTCAATTTTTAAACATTTTATTCTCTACAGTGAATACAAACAAAATATACCACCAGCTTCAGTTGCAATAGAATTTGAAACATCAACACTTTCAAACGCAGATAAACTCTGGTAAGGAAAAAAAAACCATAATTGTGTTCCCATCTCCCGACCACCATTAACTTTTTTCTGACATATTCAAATTTCTTTAGGACAAAAAGATCAAAAGGACCAATTTTCAAGTGTTTTAGAGCAAAAAAGGGCCTAAAAACCCCTGCCACACAAACAACCTTAAATTGTTTGGCAAAGAGACAGGAAACAAACATATTTTTTTTATTTGGCCTAATGTGAAAGGGCATTACTTTAATATACCCTTTATAGCAGTCAAAATGTCCATTTGCACACTATCTCATACTGTTTTAAAGAGGCATTTCCCACAAGCAGATTATTTTCGCAAAATGTTAACAATGAGCTAAATGTCTGTTAAATAATAATTTAAAATGACCAGCGACACGGGAAAATGGGCCTTCGGACAAAATACTTGGAAACTAGCTTTCTTGCATATTTGAACAAACAATATTTCAAAATCAATATTGGAAAATTTCAGTTACCTGCATTCAGTGCATACAAAACTACAACATTTTGAAAAAGTAATCCTAAGGCGTCATTGTTAGCTCTAAAAATGACGTCACATACCACAATTTGACGTCAAAACTCACTTCAATTTACATGGGCAAACTATTCCAGTAATCATTTCCTAACACTCATTTATTCTTGGTTGCACATTATGTACTCTTTCAATATATTCATATCTGGTGAACTATTTCATGTCTTCTTTCCGCGATCTGCTTTTCTAGGGTTAGCCAAGATTTAAAAAAGAATATTTCAAATCGCTGTTGCCTAGTAATGGTCTTGGAGGATTTTGAAGCAAATAGTATGTTTCTGTTGAGTAAAATATAGTAGCTATCGTTTTTATCATTGGTTTTGCTTTAAAGAGGGTGACAAAATGTATTTTGTGTTTTTCAATTATTGTCGAATATGTAACAAATGTCCGAGGTACTTTTCCCCGCAAGCAAATATTAAATAAGTTTTTTCGGAAAAAAATATATCGAGAAGTCTTGTTTACATACAGTGTGCCAATATAGTGATGTTTTATTATAAGTAGCTATCCCCTCAAAAAATATGTAACAAGTCTCTATGAAGATTTACGGAACTACAACATAATTATACGATTCTGCTAACTTCACTGATAATTGCTGGAAATTTTAGCTAAAACGTTGACGTTTGGTGGTAATAATCTTTGCAATTATTAGAATAAAATTTGTTTTGAATCCCAGATTTCAGGAATGCCTCTTTAACTCTGAAGCCTTATATGATACAGGAATGGTTCTCTTATCACAGTTGTCAAACATTAGCTTGTACACATATCTCTTGATAACATGATCTATAAAAGTATAAACAAAAAATATCTCATAGGTCCAGAGCACAAACAGCAAGGCAAAATGAATTTCATATTTCATAATTAACCCCCTAGTTAACAAATTAACCGCTATTTAGAAAAGGTATGGTAATGATATTTACTCATTTACAAGTGTCAAACTAAGTCAAACATTCATGGTGCTGAATTCACCATTTTAAGAATTTGAATTGATACATGAATTCATAGACCTGATGTAAAACATGGATGTCACCCTGCAAAATTTCAAGGGCTTAGTGTAAAAAGGTTGTAACTCTACATGATTACCATCACAGACTTACAACTGTTGCATTTTCAGCCCTAGATTTGAAGCACTATATTGGTGAAATATCAAAAATGTTTTTAAAGCATAAAAAAGCATTATACAGATAATAAAACAGTTGTGGAATATTATATTAAAGCATCAAATATAATGTGACACCCACCGGAATCAAATAATATTGACCAAGTGGGAAGCAAAGTTGGTCATTATTGCCCTTTCCTGGTGAATATCACATCATTATCAAATGCTACAAAAAAATTAATTTAACTAAACAATATCATTTCAAATGTTCCAGCATTTTCAGATTTACAAGTAACTTAACTGAGCTGATTACCGTGTATCAATGAACAATTCACAAGTTTGACTTCTTCATCATTGTAAGAAAAAACAAATCATACATCAGTTTTAGCTCTTCAGTATTATCAATTAGATTATAATTTATAACACTGCAGATGAACTGGATCTATTCTGATTGGCTGAGACCCTGTACATGTACTATATGCATTTTAGACACACATAAACCGTGACTTGTATGATCAAAAGCTTTCCTTTCAAATTATACCCACATATCATAATATTACATAACATAGAACTCCCAAGTATTATTAGACATACAATTAATAAAACAGTAAGGGCTTTCAGCACCTATATACCGCCTCATATCACACCAGTACTGGTTTTTCCAGGAAGCGGACTCAAGAGTGACTCGATAAGCTCAAGCTTTCTTCACATAGAGCTAAAATAAATTAGTATAAACTAAACTAATAACGTGAGATACTAAGAGTTATCCAGTATTATAAGCAACACAGTTCATACATCATTTGGAACCTTCCAATATTCTTAGTTATAAAGTTCATATATCACTAAAAGAGTTCTCCAATATTCTTATCTACACAGTTCATACATCATTTGGAGCTTTCCAATATTCCTAGTTACAAAGAGTTCTCAAATATTCTTCAATTTATACAACATCAGGTGATATTTATCCTATATCACAAATAACTCTTTGACATTTAATTTATCAAAATACAAAAATATTAAGAGACTTTAAAACACCATGAAAAAATAAATGTCTTTCAGTACACACAATGGCAAATCTTTCTCATATTTACACTTAATTATCATGAAGATACATTATCTGAGATTACCTCAGGCAATACAACACTAAATTCTCAACATTATCTGAGATTACCTCAGGCAATACAACACTAAATTCTCAACATTATCTGAGATACCTCAGGCAAAACAATGCTAAATTCTCCACATTATCTGAGATTACCTCAGGCAAAACAACACTAAATTCTCAACATTATCCGAGATTACCTAAGGCAAAACAACACTAACTTCTCAACATTATCCAAGATTACCTCAGGTAACACAACACTAAATTCTTCACATTATCTGAGATTACCTCAGGCAACACAACACTAAATTCTCCACATTTTCTTAGATTACCTCAGGCAAAACAACACTAAATTCTCAACAATCTCTTCAACTTTTAGTTGTACAAACTCTTTCATATGTTCCAGCCTACATTAGATTCCAGTGTACAGCAGAATGAGCTCTCAAATTACTAGAATTTGAAAATCTTTTGTTGCATATCTCGCACTCAAACGGTTTCTCCCCTGTATGTACCCTTTCATGAATCATCAAATCATATTTGGAACGTATGAGCCTCCCGCAGAATCTACATGGGTACTTGTTTTTGGATCCCTGTTTTTGTTGATGTTCTTGCTCTTGTTGTCTACAGTTATCCTCCATATATTGTATAGAAGACTCTCTGGCCGACAACAGCCGACCTGGCATGTCCAACTTGGCATGTGAACCTGCAAAGATGCGAAAGAGAAAATTAAATATGATAATTTAGAAAATGTAAAAAAAGGCAATAAAATTATAGGTTGACTAGGCATTTTTCCACAAGCAGCTAAGTAATTGCAAGTTAAGTTGATTAATTTATGAAGCAAGCACAACTTTATTGTAAGTCTTACCAAAAGAAAACAAACTGCTGATCTAAAGAAGGCAAGAAGGTACATGGTAAAGCCCTGAGAAACTAAAGAATTTAGTATGATTAATTCAGTTATCACATAAATGACTTGTTGTTTTTATGAATGACACAGAACAAGGTGGGCAAGTAGTTGCTATGTAATAGATCATGTCCTTGAATGAAAGATGGCTGCCTGTGGCCTTTGGTAAGTTACAATCCACATTAATTCTAAAGTTGAAGTCAACATGTTACAATTTCAGTTTACATTACAAGTTTATGCAGTAAATATTTGAAACACTATCCTGAAAATGCACCAAAATGTATAACAAGACCACTGAATAAGGAAAATCCAATGGATAAGTCACTATGACCATGACCTTTGACCTCCCTACCCCCACCAGACAAAAAAAAGGGATCATGTATGTTATAGCACGAACCATAATTATAAATTTTGATGGTTATGTGTCATATATGGATTTCATTTTATTGAGCAAAAATGATTTTCAAAGCTATGTGACCTTGACCTTTGTCCCACTGACCTCAGGGATCATCTACTGGGAAAAATAAAAGACCAAACATCCTATTCAGTTTGACGACTGTATTTCATAAGGATATCAAGCTACTGAGTGGAAACAATTTTAAAACTGTGACCTTGACCTCTGACCTACTTACCCCACAAAAAATGATTATCTACTCAGTAAGACAAATCATCATGTGAAGTCAGCACGATAATTGTCTAATGGGAGATCAAAACACCTGGTCTATAGTCCTCTGGAGAAAACTGCACAATATTAAAGTTTTAATTGGGAAAGAGAAATTATGCAGACCACTGATATACAAGATAAAAAAAATGCCCTGTATTTTTTTACACATTACAAAATATCAAAAAAAGCATGTGTATAATCAACTACAATACACTCTCATACAGAAAGTTTAAATCTAAATTTATTTATCTAATTAATCTAAGTAGCCTGTACAATATTCATTTTAAGTGTTCTGACTAAAGTAAAATACTGATATAACAGGTACCAGAACAGGAACCAGAAGCTGGTTGTAACCCTTAACCTACTGGTGGCAAGTGACACAGCCTTTATGACCAGTGCAGATCATGATTACACCGTACATCTGTACAGCATTGTTCACTTTTCAGTTGATAAAATTTCACAAATGGCACTGCCTAAATTGAAAGACAAACCATTTATACAGACAAGTCCATTTTAGACATTTAAGAGGTAAGAGCTGATAAGCTTTGCATATTTTCTAAAACACACCTGTTCATTCAGTGTCACAAGGCAATTTTCTTGAAAGCTTTTTATGGTTACAGGAATGAAATGTGCCTTATTCATAAATTAAAATTTAAATTATTCAAGTTCACCATTTAAGTCATATGTCATAAAACTTACTTCTTATAATTTATTTTCATTGCTTGCCAAGATTTTTCATGTGGGTAACACTATGCGCTCTTAAGTTGCTTTTATTTGAACAGCCCTTGTTGCATATCGAACAAACATATGGCTTTTCACCAGTATGCATCCGTTCATGAATTAACAGGTCACATCGGCTACGTATATGCTTCCCACAGTATTTACATGGGAACTTTCCCTTCTTTCCTTGTTGTTGTTGCTGTTGTTGTTGTTGTAGCTGTTGTTGTTGTTGATACATGTTTCCATATTTGGCTACTTCTAGTGCCTGACCGGGCGGCTGAGGACTAAGTAGCGCCTCTTGTGCAGTGTACCCTGATATGGCATCGCCATAGGCAACTGAAACTATACAAACATATAATGAACAAATGTTTTTAACATCATAGTCTGTATTGGATTATATATTGGGCAAATTAATCACACGATTGGAATACTAACTAACCCATACATGTAAAAAATTACGACAATCTTCGTTTTTGTGCAGAACTATAGCTGCAGTGCTTTTGGATTATTATTAAAGTAACGCAATAAATTCTACATGTTAAGTTTTGGTATTTTATTGATAAATCACATTATAAGACTAATAGATTATGTCTTGAGCATGTGGTTCAGATCAAAACACTCATTACCGAGGGTAACCAGCAGAACATTTACCCAAGGTGACAGATATTTCCATTATGAACCAAATGTCTACGGACAGAAACTTTATTTTGCATACCGTATTGCACTTTAAAGCAAATTTTTAACTGCAAAACTTATCGATTAATGCTTAATCATATAATATAAACGATATTCAGACGTTTTGTTTTGGAACGTGACGTCACAATGTTTACGAGGTCACAAGTAATTCTTGAGAGTTGTCTGGCATAGTAGGGTGCCTGACCGATTTTTACGGCATGGGTAAAATAACCAGAAAGGCTGATGCGATATGCAAGAAATACCAGTACAAAAAGGCATAAAGGATTGAGTAGAAAGCTCTAGGCTGATTTATAAACTCTCTCTTTATCTAGATTTTTTATAGCTGTAAGTCCAGAACAAGTGCCTGCCAGATCTATAGAACCGTGAATAATTTTAAGGTATAAGTCTGATATTTTAAAAAGACAAATTATCACGTTTCCTGTTTTTTTTCTTACAACTTTTTATTTTCACATCTTTATATACAATATCTCAACACAGTAGAAGAGTACAATATTGTTGTGTAAATTCACTTGATAATGTAAATACAAATTTTTTTAAATGAATGCCATCAAGTAACTTCCTTTCATTGTGCATGACTATTGTAAGAAGTTGTATTGAATTCCAACCTGTACTTTTCAAATTATGATCCGGACAAGGAAAAGTAACGAAGAGCAATAACTCTGTAATTATTCAAGATGGAGTGATGGTTCTTATACACTGCACTTCCTCTCAATGTGTTTTACCATTGTAGGAACTTGTATTGAATTCCAACCAGTAGTTTTCAAGTTATGATCTGGACAAGGAAAAGTAACAAAGGGCAATTACTCTGTAATTTGTCAAGGTAGAGTTATGGCTTGTGCACACTGCACTTCCTCTCAATGTGCTTGACTATTGTAAGAAATTGTATTGAATTCCAACTAGTAGTTTTCAAGTTATGCTCCAGACAAGGAAAAGTAACAAAGGGCAATAACTCTGAAATTACTCTAGGAAGAGTTATGGTTCTACACTGCACTTCCTCTCAATGTGTTTGACAATTGTATGAAGTTGTATTGAATTCCAACCAGTAGTTTTCAAGTTATGCTCCGGACAAGGAAAATGCAAAGGACTGACCGACTGCCCGACCGACCAACCACCGGGTGACTCCTATATACCCCCCCAAACTTTGTATTGGGGGTATAAAAAAATGAACTGTTGCAGAGGTGGAAGCTTACAAAAGTGGAAAAACTTGCTAAAGGTACAAAAATTGTGTTTGGTATTACTCTGAAATCTGATACAAAAGTGTAGACACAAACAACACAACATAATTTATGCTGTTTGTGTGAGTGACATTAAGTGAGTGAGTGACATTAATTAAGTGAGTGACATTAAGTGTTGCAATGTATGACTTTTTTGTATAACAATTAAAGTATACATGCCAGCACATTATTATATTAACACAAATAAGACACATCATGTTGCAGTTTGGTGTTGTAGTATAAAATATCCTCAATATAATAAATCACTGGGTAAGTAATGTACATATGGGTTATCATGTCTCTTTTAAATAGTAACCAGTCCTGCATTATGTAGATCACTGTCTCAAAAAATGAATGTCAAATAACTGAAATAGTTAGGTAACTGCTCCTTGTTTTACTCTAATAAATTCCTGTCCAGAGATTATCCCCTGATACATTTCATTGCTACTTTTCATCACACTTTTGTTAAAAAAAGGAAACTTTACTATGGGGTGTGTAGGTAAGTTTTCATTGCTTGTCCGCTGGTCCTGAATTTGGCTGCACAATCCTGACTTTGGCTGCACGGTCCTGACTTTGGCTGCACAGGTCAATTCATCCTGCCCATGTGAAACATTAGGTATACAGTATTCATTTCTGTCAGAGAAGTAAAGCATTCCAATGTACACATGCAATTGTACAAAGGTTATAAACTTTAAAACTACTTATCAATGATACACACCATGAACCTCAGGTTTTTAAGAACTGTATCATAAAATTATATGTCTTAACTTTCACCCATGTAAACACATATCGAACTTTCTCTCATGTAAATTAACACATAAGTATTTACATTATAATACGAGAGAAAAAAAGTCATCTTTTGCACTTATATCGGCAATTTTGCCTAGACAATTCTGTAATTTAAGGACAATTTTCAAGGTCACATATTCTATTAAGTATATTCATCTTAAAGATCAACTTTCATATGTACAAGTCCATGGCTTTTCAGCGAATTTTTATGCGTAAATCTTTTGCCACAGACGTTACAAGCATATGGCTTTTCTCCCGTGTGTATTCTTTCATGTATAATTAGCTCTGATTGACACCGGTTTGACTTTCCACAGTATCGGCACAACAGCTTGGGATTCAAACCAGGTGAATACCCTGGAGCCAGATCATCCACTCCCAGCTGTGCATGCACTCTAACCCTGGCATCTGAAACATAGATGTGTGAAAATAAGTAATAGTTTATCAGTATACAGTAATTAAGTACTCAAAATAAAGAAGACCAAAACAAGTACAAATACACTAACAAGTAACTATGGATACAAAATAACTATTTACAACAGATTCCGATGAATGATCAATAAACTCTAAAGACAATGATTTTAATTTAAAGATCTGTATGTTGTAGTTCATCTAATTATAGAACATCTTTATAACAAATTATTGATCCTGCATTAATTTGTTAGGAAATAGAATATGTACTGTATAGCGCTTTAAATCTGCGATGCCAAGTATTGGCAGTTTTTTTAACTTAAAACTGTACACTGTTGGTTATCATCGTATGAATGTACACACTGCCCCGTTTAGTTTGAGAACTTGTTTGTGTGATTGTTTATGGTCAACGTTAACAAAATTAAAATTCGAAATAATCCATAGCAAAATATGTTAGTTACTTCACTATTACTAGTAAGCTGCAGAGGTTTTAATAACACATCCATGGTAATGCACATCATTAGCAATAAAACCATTACAAACACCGAAAATTTATATGTGTACCATTAAAGACTGACTGAATAAGCAGTTTCACAGCTAAACGTTAGTTAAGTAATGAATTTAAGCCGGCCAGATTTTGCAACTTATCTTTAATGTTGCTTTAAATGAAACAAAAAAGTCTTCCGGCAATCCCTACACTATTAGCATATTTTTAGATATCAAAATACCGAAATATTTGGCGTATTTCTAACGTTGTTAGTAACAAATGAAACCACGTTTGTTTATTTACTGACTCCAATCAAATTTTCATCAAGAGACATGCATGTAATACAGCAATTACCTCATTTTGGTTGTGAAGTTGCTTCCTTTACTTATTTGGGGTGGCTTGTAACTGCGCTTTCCTAATCCGTTTCATTTTGGCGCAACCTGTGGAGATCCCCAAAATAGCCACAAATTAAACTCCGCCAGGTTTTAACTGCGGCAATTTACAATAAAGAATGATATCAAGTCTCAGTTCGGACCATTCTCTTTCTCCAAGATGACACTATTAATCATTTTTCATATTCTTTTTATTTAACAGAAATTTGCGCTCAAACAAGGGGAAAATATTAGTTTATTTTACAATTTACTTCAAAATTTTAACAGCTGGAAACAACAACACAACCCTAATTTATTCAGGAGAGAGTATCACTATTTTGTAAAAATCTAAAAGCTTGATGTCACAGCATTTAGTGCTCCTTCCATTAGTTTGCAGGTACATCCGCATTACCTATATTCTTATTAAAAAGTTAAAAACCCGTGAGTCACAAGAACATTTTTCAGTATGAAAAGCTCAAGCATGATAATTTTGCACAAAAGACTTGGTCTTTGTTATTTGTGCAGAAATATTTATTATACGTCCTTGAACCATTTTACAGGAATGTACCAATTGTAAAACTAAATTTACTGGTAGTGCTTCCATTGTTTCAACCTGCATTTATTCTAAATAAAAGTTACCTGATCCCATAAATTTCAACAAAAAGCTCAATCTCACAAAAGACTGCTGTTTATATTTCCTTAAACCATTTGTGCCAAGCATCTATTTAATTTTCAACTAGCCACACTTTGAAGCAGACGACAAATTTACAATGTCGTCTGCTAAAGATTTTAGTTGTTGGCCTATCACAATTTTGCAAAACAAACCTATTTAAGGAAATAGACTTGCCCAATTTGGAAGTCAGAAGACCCCATTGTAAAAATCTAGGTAGAAATGGGTTTATGTTTAACTGTAACTGATTTTGCCTCGGTGTTTATTTCAATGATGACAAAGATTGCACTAGAATCCATTGCTGGTTGCTCAACAAGTATTAAACTGTATATCTAAAATTGTTCTTTTTTGCCTCAGCAGACGACAGCACCAGCATCCATTCATTTTGCTGGTTGCTCACCAAGTCTTCTACTGTATCTTACTACATTCTTTTTTTGACATCTAAATTACTATACATATACCCAGTACTAAATATCAGTCAACATACATTAATCCAGTAACATCTACATTCAGAATTATAAACAGTACCAGGTAGTGAAGAGTTCTGCAAGTTGCTCATAAATCTAAATTCAAATTCAGATGAAGAATTTTATGAGACTTAAGTCTATTTTTATGGGTGAAAGCTTTGCCGCATATGTCGCACACGTGAGGTCTCTCTCCGGTATGTGTCCTCTTGTGTATCGTCAGATCGGACTTAGAACGGATGAATTTCCCGCAGTATTTACATGCGTATTTGCCTTTCAATGCCGGCGACATATCATTATAATGCCAATCGCCAGGTAAGTGGCGACTTTGATGGTAATTTGATCTGTACATGTCCTTTCCCATCTGTTTACTTTGGCTAGCTTGTTGTGCCATAGTCAGCAGTACAGATCTTTGACTTTGGTCTGAAACATTAGAACAAAACGTATTTCAATCTTTCCGAAACCAACTTTCTTTTTAAAACTTTACTCCACAAGAATAACTTAATCTAATTATTTGTGTTAATCACTTTTAATTATATATTGTAACAATGACATTAACTATCATAAACAAGTTTTCAAAATTCACCAATCATTTCCAAATTCCAGTAACATACAATATACAGAAATGATAACAGAACAAATCTTAACAAATTTGAGAATAAGCATCCTTCTCTCAGAAGACAAGAAACAACGACTCATCCACTTCCTTTACAAGCAGTTTAGACCTCTGTTTTAATTATTCTATTAATTAAAGTAATTAAGCTTTATTCTCCAGCAATTTTATCTATATTTTCTACAAGATTCTGGACAAATTGTATGATATATATAACATAGTTTATATCAGCTTATTTCAGCATCTGCAGTAAAGGATTTATATTTTATCAATTAAAATTTAAATTCTCAATTTTCAAATTTCCCCTGACTGTTCTACTCAAAGTTGCTGTCAGTTTCAGTATTTCAAACAACAGCACAATATCTTCACTCCTGTCACAGTTCATTTCAGAGCCTTTGCAAATCTGAAATTTAAAAAAAAAGTAAAGGCCTTGCTAACTAATATATCAGTAACGGAATTTTTAACTCATCTGATATATTCAAAATAATCATAACTATATACAAATAAAAGCGTTCTTATTGTGTTCATTTCTCACAAAGATCAAAATCCATGTTTCTTATTAGAAAGACGGTGACATGACAAAAAATTTTGTTTTGGCTTTTTTCAACGATTGCTTCAAACACCACCAAGTTTCTTATGTACAAGTGAATGAGATGTCAGATTGCTTTTATGCGCAAATCCTTTGAAGCACACGGGGCAGGTGTAAGGTTTCTCTCCCGTGTGAACTCTCTCATGTATGGCAAGATCACTTTTCGATCGTATGGGTTTGCTGCAGAACCTGCAAATGTATCTCGGCTTGAACTGATTTAGGAAGTCCTCGTTGATCTCGTAATTCACAGGTAGTTTGTCTCCGCCATCCGAGTGTGTTGACTGGCTAAATGTTGACATCATGTCTGGGCTATCTGAAATAATAAAGGAACCCAACATTATTTCCTGATAATTTAGAACTTATCATCAATAGATTGCATCTGTTTAATTGATAATTATAAGACTTATGCACCCTCCAAACTGTAATAGTTAGAGGCTTCTGCTTTAAGTTACCTGACCGAAAAAACACAATTCATACTAAATGAAAAACACAACCCGTATCAGGTATGTATTTACCCGAACACAAACTGAAGGTATGCCCAGGGTAATCAGAGTTTAAATAGAATTACATAACCAGGAGAAATGTTTAGACATGACTACCAACGAGACTGTCCTATCAAAAAGCTTCGTTCGGTAAATAAATATTTTTTTGGCGTGGATAACATCACTTCAAATCTAGGTCAGTAAAATTTTGTATCAAAGTGGAGCTTTTGAACAGTTCTATATTATTATGGTAAGAAAGGGCTCTCTAATGATCATCTGGTAGAATATATAGCAAAGTCAGACATTCTGTAGTTATGAACCAATACCTGATTTTGTGGCTTTTTTTCACCTGAATCGACATAACAAAACCTGTATTTTTTCATTATTTGATCAGGTGATTCCCTACACTGACATCAGTGTACTGTATTACACCAATACCTCAGCCTGTTCTTTTGGCCTAAACACATTTACGCAAGAAAGTTTTTCTCTCTTTTTAAGTATTTTATTGGGTGTAATTTGCCCTTGACATGCTATAAGCAGTATTTACATAGAAGTTGTCATGTGACTTAATATATCAGCAAGAGTTGTCCATCCATAAGCTAATAAAGTGAGCCTCTCTTTCATCTACAACATTACAACTAAAATTTTGCACCATCTTTCTTGTAGACTGTTATGTTTCAACATACTTAAAAATGTATTGAATGAACACTTCCTAAAACAGAATAGGCATTTCTACAGTTAAGTGAAGTTTGCACACATCAGTTATTTTCAAAACAGCATAAAAAATTATCATCTGCAAAGAAACGTTTTCAGCTTTGTACACACCATTCTGTAATAATCTAATTGTGAATTACATAAAAGCAAGATTACATATAATAACTAGTTACAGCATGCAGATACTTCCTTAAATATTTGATACAATTATCTTTAACTGTCAACAGAATTATAGTTTTTTCCAAAACTGAGTTATTATTATTCATGCTAGTTTCACATGAGTAAAATATTATAAACATTTTTACACACTTCATATAAATCAAGACCTTTCACAGTTACATTATCCACTCTAAAGACTAGTACCTTTAATTGTAATTAATATGTTATTCATTCTCCTTTTCACAGTTATATAGTATCATTCACCTAGACTTGTTTTTTTATACTAACTGTAATATATCATTCATTCTCAAGACTCAGGCTGCTGTCACAGTTATCTTTTATTACTGGTAACATTCTGAGTTATATATTATTCATTCTCAAGACTGGTTCCTTTCACAGTTATACATTATTCATTCTCAAGACTGGTTCCTTTCACAGTTATACATTATTCATTCTCCAGACTGGTTCCTTTCACAGTTATACATTATTCATTCTCAAGACTGGTTCCTTTCACAGTTATACATTATTCATTCTCAAGACTGGTTCCTTTCACAGTTATACATTATTCATTCTCCAGACTGGTTCCTTTCACATTTATTATATTATTCATTCTCAAGACTGGTTCCTTTCACATTTATTATATTATTCATCCTCAAGACTGGTTCCTTTCACAGATATACATTATTCACTCTAAAGACTTGTTCCTTTCACATTTATTGCATTATTCATTCTAAAGACTGGTTCCTTTCACAGTTATACATTATTCATTCTCAAGACTGGTTCCTTTCACATTTATTTCATTATTCATTCTCCAGACTGGTTCATTTCAAAGTTATGCATTATTCATTCTCGAGACTGGTTCCCTCATAGTTATACATTATCCATTTTTAAAACTGGTTCCTTTCACATTTATTGTATCATTTATTCTCAAGACGGGTATCCGTTCAGTTACATTTCAAATGTCCATTCTCATGTGCACCACAGCATGAGCTTTCAGATTACTCTTATGTGCAAATCTCTTAGAGCACAGCTCGCAAGCAAAGGGTTTTTCCCCTGTATGTGTCCTTTCATGTAGACGCAAGGCAGCTGGAGACGCCAAACACTTCAAACAAAACCTACACTGATGTTTGTTCACAGATGACGTACCCTCGTCAGGTGGAAGTTGCTCTCCATACGGCAAATACCCAATGTGTCCAGCTGCAAAATGTAAGGAACAATTAAATACAGCGTCCAGAAGGATTGAACCAACTTTATAATATTTTATAGTGTTATAAAAGCTTATGATACCAATCTGCCAATGCTGCTTTTTTTAGTTTATGGAGTCAATGCAGGGATACCACAGAGCTATTAAATTTGTGTTATTCCTTTTTTGGGGGTTCATGAGAAGCAGCAGTTTAAAAAATGTTCAAATGACAGCACGCTCGACTTCTAGCTTTTTAGGTAAAATGGGGTTTTTGTCTAAACAGGTGTATGTGTAATGCCATAAGAATTAAGGTCATATAAAATTGTCAAAGACCTGAAATGTAACAATGCAGTTCAAAGCCCTTACACTGATGCTCCATGTCAAACTGGATGGAGGATGCCTAGTTTCAAAGAAATACATCCTAGCATATTTGATCATGATTTTGTAACTTTTCAAAATTGGTACATTATAAAGAAACCAAAAGCTATTGCCCTTATGCTATAATTATTCTATGACATTTCCAAAAAAGATTTTGAGTATTTCCATATTAGTCTGACAAAACTGTGAATAATTATAAGAAAAGGGCATAAATATGGCAAAAATCAAAAATATTGGTGAAGATGTTGACCAGCTAATTATACATTTATGATTTCCAAGCCAATCGTATCACTAGCATGCTATCTTTAACAACACTTTTGCAGTAAAAAAAGTTGAGAGCAAACTTGTCAAAAATCAAACAACAGAGTTATGGATAACCTAGTTTCCGATGGAATGGAAGGTGACACCACTTTGAGTTTCAAGTAAAACCTTTGCTAGTAGTTCAAGAAATTTGATTTAAAAATTTTTAGTACAAATATGTCGTTAAAAAGGGATTTGAAACTTGTCAATAATATAACTGATCATAACGCATTTTTACTACAAGGAATAGATGTTCATGCTAACCATATATTTTCAGTGCCAAGTCAATTGCATATATAGTGCCCTAGATCTTACTAAATTTACAAAAGCTTTTAACAAAACATTTTAAGGAACAAAGGGGACTAAACCTGAAAAATCAAAACGAGTTACCTGGGAATTTTACCTCAGGTGCAGATGTTAGGTAGACACATACCTTGAGTTTCAATTCAACCTTAAAGGTAGGAAAGATATTTAAATTACAAAAACTTTAACCAATATTCCTATGTTAAGGGGCATAAATCCTTGATCAAAAATCAAAACAGACTTATGGACATTGCTTCCTAAGGTTACATTTTGCATGGCAAACAGGTATTTAATGTCTTCATTTCAATACATTTGATAGTTTCAAATTTGACTTTGATATGAACTTAGACACACCGTACTTAAACCTATCCTTCCGCTAAAGCACCAGTATTCTTATCTACATTACTATTAATGCAAAAATGTTCAATTTTAGTTAACAATGGCTTTAGGAAATGCAAGCTCTAAATTTTGTATAAATTATGTCTTATGTACGGCAGCTAGAGTATCTTTCTATTTACCCCATGTACAATTTGTATTCACTGAAGAAATACATATAGTAGGCTAGGAATGTAGACCAAAGTTAGTTCAGACTAAGACACATTATAAACAAATCAAAACTATGTGCCCATACAAGTTAAAATGTTAAATTAATTCATTAGAAGCAGTTAATTATAGAATCAGTTATAATTATGGATCCTTTCATGCATACAAACAAAAACAGTTCCAGCCTTATTCAATTATGATTTCCAACCAATTATTCTTACATACAGAGTCACATCCTTTTGCAGTAAAGAACGTTTATTTTGAGCAATCCTTGTCCAATAAAACCACTTTTCATAACCAAGCTTGATGGAAGGAAGGGCACAAGGGAATCCTGTACAAGTGCAATTAGTACACAAAAGTCTCACTAAAATTGTTTATGCATATAACTGTCTACAATATTTGAAACTTGTTAACTATACACTGATTGTAACTAAATTTCCTGACTACACTGGATCAAATATTCACTACTTCAATGTGCAGGCTATGTATATTGCCAATACACATACTTATCTTATTGCTAATACTAAAATATCCAGGCTACATATTTACACTAATGTTGTGCAATGAACACTATAACAACTTGTCTATACTGCCATACTGACTTGTCTTTTCCTTATACATTTATCTCATACATTATTATGGAATCCTTGCCTGTAAAACAAAATTGTTCTAATTCAATACTGACTTCCACCTTATACATATTTACATACAATGTTATCATATTGCCTGAGTAACAACTAATGAAATCTTAATGCATAAAATGACTTCTCCCTTAAACAAACTTATGAAAAAGTCTGTATAATTCCCTGTAACAAATTGTCTTGTGCTACAGTCTCTCTAAATTTATACATATTAACACAATGTAAATGTAAATTGCTGTAACAACTATTTGTCATAATGCTACTGACTTCTCCCTTATACATATTCACACAATGTTGTATATTGCCTGTAACAACTTGTCATAATGCTACTGACTTCTCCCTTATACATATTGACACAATGTTGTATATTGCCTGTAACAACTTGTCATAATGCTACTGACTTCTCCCCGATACATATTCACACAATGCTGTATATTGCCTGTAACAACTTGTCATAATGCTACTGACTTCTCCCTTATACATATTGACACAATGTTGTATATTGCCTGTAACAAATTGTCATAATGCTACTGACTTCTCCCTTATACATATTCACACAATGTTGTATATTGCCTGTAACAACTTGTCATAATGCTACCGACTTCTCCCTTATACATATTCACACAATGTTGTATATTGCCTGTAACAAATTGTCATAATGCTACCGACTTCTCCGTTATACATATTCACACAATGTTGTATATTGCCTGTACACCATTCCTTGTACATAATTATGTACATGAACCATTCAAAATATGTTCATCACATAATGCAAAGGCTTTTCCGTGGCACACTATCATTTATATAACATCACCTTTACATATCTTTGTGCACACTTCCAGTATGTAAATCATATAATTATAACCACCATGTGTAATCCCTGCTAACCGTTACATTATGGCAAATTACTTTTCCGTGTACACATACATGTATTCACATTCCCTGTATAAAATCTTAGTACACAGTCTTATATTTCATCCTTCAACTGTTGGGGCGTAAACCCCTGGTTGCACATATTATGCAAAATGACTTCTCCAAGATACATGTTCACATATATTCCCCGTACATATCCCTGTGCACAGTCCCAATATGTTTGGTCATATTACTCTTGTGCGTAAAGCCTTTCTTACATACAGGACATATAAATGGCTTCTCTCCTGTGTGGATCCGCTCGTGTATCTTGAGAGCCCAGTTAGACGGCTGTAGTTTCCCGCAGTACCGACATCGGTGCTTCAAAAGGTTGCTTATAGCAAGGTCTTTAGGCTGCTCTAATCCAGCATCGTTTCCATCTGCCTCCTCTAAGCTTGCAGTAGATGTATGATGAAAATTGTCTGCAACAAAACAAAAATATTAATTCTAAATGGAAGTACAACATACAATAAAAGGTTTCTTTTTTAGACAAAATTCGAGTGCTGACCACAAAACTGCCGTAACTTAAATGAAGTAAAGGACTTAGGACAGTTTTGCGGTCATTCCTCAAGATGTATCTATTGGATATTTACTATGTAAATGTTCCCATAAAGGAAGAGGTTAAATATGGTTCTCCACACACCACTGTCTGAATTTAACAAGGACTGTTCTTGTCTACTATTTTTTACCTTATTTAGTCAACAAAAAGCAATTGTTTGTATTTCCAGCATCATTTGCCCAGCTGTGATGTTCATACTCTTGCCTTAACATGGTTGAAGTGACTGAAACATTTGATAATATCACCAGGTTGACAATTGTAAATTTCACTTGGACTTGTTCTCAGTCAACAGTTGAACTACCTGCCACAGAGGTAAGAATTTGAAAACTTCAATGCAAAGTATGGCTTGCTTAGCAGCATGTCAACGAAACAAGTGAGCCAAGATGACCCTGTACCGCTCACCCGAGACCTACTTATGACCACATATGACAAAACTTCAACCCTAAACTATATCAACACAAACGTTCCGGTTGACCTTGACGAGACAAACCTTTCAACAATTTACATGATGATTTGTTATAAAATGTGAGTTCTAGAGCACCAACACGGTCTTCATTGGAATTGAACTTGTACCTTTTTAAATTCCAAGTGATCCACACAACATTCTCACCAATTTTCTTGATGATTGGGTTGAAAATGTCACCTGTATGGCAAACACAAGGTTTTTAACAGGGTAATCTAGTTTTTGACTTCACATGACCATTTTCCAAACTCGACCTAAATTTCATTAAGACAATCATACTGACCAAGTTTCATGAAGATCCAATGAAAAATGCAACTTCTATTGCATACACAAAAGTTTTCTTTGAGATGACCCCATTACTTAGTTTTTGACCCCAGACGACCCATATTCAAACTTGATCTAGATTTTATCAAAACAGTCATACTGACAACGTTTCATGAAGATCCAATGAAAATACAACCTTGCATACACAAGGTTTTTTCTATATGACCCCATGACCTAGTTTTTGACCCCAAATTACCCACATGCAAACTAAATCTAGAATCATCAAGATAGTCATTCTATCCCACATGAAGATTCAATGGAAAATGCAACCTATATTGCATACACAAGGGTACTCTAGGATTTGACCACCATGAACTATTCTTTTTAACCAAGATGACCCATATTCCAACTGGACCTAATTTAATCAAAGCAGTCATTCTTCTGAACAGTTTATAAGAGTAATGAAAAATGAACCCCCTTTTCTTAAAAAAAGTTTTTTTCTTTTTTCCCCCCCCCCCCCATTTGAATTTACCTAGATTTGATCGGTTATTCTGACCAAGCTTCATGAAGAGTCCAATGAAAAATGCAACCTCTCTTAGCAAGATAAGACACCCCCCCACAATAACTCACCTTTAGCACTTCCTGCTAAGGTGATATAACAAAAACAGTTACTGCATTTTTGAGATCTCGAGTTTATACTTTTATTACATCAAGTGACATTTACAACTATAAACATTAAAAAGTTAACTATGTCATTAACCAGCTCAATGTAAGGGAGATAAACTAAAACATCATTTCAATCTATAAAAGGATAAAACTTAAGATCAGAGCCATGTGGTCCGAGACAAGAAAATTCTCAAGATTTTAACCAGGGTGGGGTCAAATTTGAGCAGGAGTCATGATTTGAACACTCTTGGTAGAGGACCATTAGCCAATGCTACCTGCCGCATATCTAAGCTCTTAGATTTTTTTAATCTTTTTTATAGAAATCTATGTAAAATCAAGCGAGTCCCATGGTAGGGTTAATTTTGACAAATATGGTAGAGTTCATGCCAAGAACACTCCTGCCAAGTTTCATCACTATTGTCCAGGCGCTTTCATATGAGATGTTTGGAGCAATTGTGGAAATACGGACGACTGACAACAAACAATCCTAAAAGCTCATAATCATAAGCACTACGTCCTTGTGTGAGCTAAAACAACACAAATTCTACTAAAATACTTTAAAATAACACTAAATTAAAAACTTATAAAATACTTTATGTCATTTTATGGTGCAAACTTCCATGTAGTAATTATTTGTCTACAACATTTATCCATTGTTCAGCTTATATATATTTATATACATGTAGTTGTCTCCCTCTTATCTATAAACATTAAAGATTTTATTTTTTTAAATCTCAATTTTTCATCAAGTTCTGTGGGCCAGCTTCCTTAAGTAAGACAGCAATTCAGAGATGTGATGTCAATAATGTCAGGGATATACTTTAAGCTTGTCTTACATGTATCAGTTACCGCCAATTGTAGGGAAAACACTTTTTGGACATCTTACAGTCATGTACTTAAATTTTTTGAGACTAAAATGGCATTTGCATGTAAAATAATTTGAACATGAGATAACTAAATGAAAACAGATGATAGTTTTTTTTAGAAAAACGAATGTTGCCCCCCCCCCTCCCTTTGGCTACCTCCAAGTGATCTTGACCAACAACCCACTGACCACAAACTCAATTAAGGGTCATTCATGGGTTATCAAGTCATCAATAATAACTCTACCAATTTAAATTATCCTACAATTAACAGTTCTTCAGTCATTAACAGGTAACTGCTTCTTTTCATTATAGGTCAAAGTGAAATTGACCTTTGACCCCCACAGTGTTCCAATGTCCATGGCAACAGACTTCATTCTGATGCTTCCTTAAAAGTCTGAAATGGCTCTTAGAATTTAAGAGATGAAGAGCAGACAAAACTTTCCAGGACACTGTGACCCTTAATAATATGCACATCTACACTTCCTACTGCTGCTTCAAATCAAGTTTGATGAAAATCTGACAAGGGGTTTTGGTGATTAAGAGCAGACAAGATTTTCAACTTTCAGGCCCCTGTAACCTTTGACAATATGAACAAAAACTTAAGAATTCATACGGAGGCTTTCCAACAAGTTTAATGAAAATATAACAAGGAGTTTTGGAGATGAAAAATGAAAAAGATCTTCAAGTTTTAGACCCTGTGACCTTGACCTTTGACTGTATGACCCAAAATTGTAATCTGCATAATTAGATTGCATACTCCCCCGAAAGTTGGAGGAAAATCCTAGTAGGAATTTTGGACAGATGGAGAGCAGAAAAGGAAAGGTTGCCAGACAGACAGATGGCGAGAGGAAAGACAATATATGTCTCACCATTAAGACATATAGTTGTTGAATTATACAAACATATTGCTTTTTCCATAGTTAGGCAAACATTATGCCTTAATGAATACCGGCATCTTCTAACAGAATCCCATATAGAAACTTGCTGAAAAATTAGCTGTCATAAACAAGAGGGCTAGTAACATGTACTATAATGTTCCGGTACCCCTCATCTGACTTAACAAAACGCTACATACATATCATTTTTGCATGTAAAAAAATAAACATTGATTACTGTATTTAACCAATTGTCTGGTAATACTTTAAACTGATTTCAAAGTTCTCTTACAATAAGTTTTAGCAAAAAAAAAACCTACTTTATATTCTCTTGCATTTTTTTTCCAGATGTCATTCTGATAAGTTGTCTTTGTGCATATTCTTCATATGTCTGGTATAGAAAAATTTACAGTCAAAAGTTTTCGCACAGATTTCACACGCGAGTGTCATCTTCGAATGCTCAGCACGTTTATGCTGGTGCAACGCATTCTTGGACTTGAAACTTTTTCCACAGTTTTCACATTCCTCCTCACGAACACCACAGCTTGCCAGGTGTCTTGTCAGGGATGATTTGTATCCAAACTGGGCGTTACAATTGTAACACTCGAATTTCTCTTCGTCATGATGTTGACGTACGTGGCTTTGCAAGTCGTGTAAATTAGCGTACTTTTTGTCGCACTTGTCGCACGAGTAGTTCCTTTCACCCAGATGCCTGGTGGCGATATGTCTTTTGTAGCTCTGGTTTGAACTGAATCTAACGTTACATGTTTCACACAGTGTACTATATCCCGGACTTTCACAATGTACATTTCTCTGGTGGAAATCTCTTCTGTACTTAACTGTGTACGATTTCGGACAAAATGAACACGTGTAAACTTTTCTAGAACCAAAACTCTCAGTACCTGAAATACAGAAATATTAAAGAATTTATTTTACATTACGAGCAAATATGTAGTTAATCTATATTATAGTTAAATGGGTACTACCTTATACACTGCTAAGTATAAAATTCATTATTCTTTGCATTCATATAACTTAAGTCATTTGACAATATTTTCAACTAATACATTTTCAAAATCACACCAACAAATTTTTTTAAACACTATGATGCAACTGCCTAATAAAGGGAAACTATTAAAGTTCTCAAAACCATTTTAAACACATAGAATGCACATTCCCCTTCCAAAGTCATAAGTTTGGGTCAAAATCCACCATTCAATTTCTAACTGTCTTGTTACACTAATTTGGTATTGCAAAACCCCTTTCTGACCCAACAACTCCCATTTATGACCAAATTCTTAATTGGTGTAGAACTGAAACATTTACTGGGGTTCCAAAAACAACAACAACAATTTATACGATGTACTGTAAAGTTTTATTGTTTCTTTGCAGACCTTTGCTTGGCCTAACATCTATCAGGGAGCTAACAAGTGATGGTAAACAAAGTCATGTGACTTTCTGACCAAATTTCAGCATAATCTTCAACGATTTAATAACTATAGCAATGGAACAATTTGTTAAAATAAATGGAAGAACAAAATAAGGGACAAGTCCTCTTACAAAACAAATCAAAATTAATGATGGTGGGATAAAAATAGCAAAAGCATTGCTTCATTATACAAAACCATTAAACAATGACTCACCATAGCATTAATGCACGTTTTAATTATTAGTAGCATACAATATTTTTACAGCTTTATAAAAGTAAGTAACAGTGAAAACACTGTCAAATGTTACATCTACTGTGTACAGTACATCATGACGTATTCAAAAATGGCAAGGCAATACAACAATAATCTTCACAACATTTTACTAACATTCACTACAGTTTAAAAGCAACTAATCCTGCGTACACACCTTTCACAGTATCAGATACAATGTCAAGGTCAAGTCATTGTTTCCATGACTACCTTAAAGTGACCAACTGTATACAAATATGCTACTGTTGTCAACAAACAGCCAACTGTATCCTAGAGCATTTTCTAGCTAAGTAGGTTTTCTTGAAATAAGTTAGATTTAGTGCAAGTTTTGTCAATTTTTCAGATTTAAAAGCCACCAAAACTTTAGTACAAACTTTAGACTTTATTTAAAAGCAACAACACAATTAGGCTTTGCTCTGTATAAAATGTATGTCTAGATTTTGGCCACTTTTGGCAACTGTGTAAGGTGAGGCTTTCACTTCTTTCGGCAGTATGTTGTACTTTTAATAGCACTTATAAGCTGCATTTCTTCTTCCTTCCAAATCTTATATTTCCATCTTCAATTTCAAACACAAAAGTTTTACTCAACATTTTCCTTCTGACGCGATATTACATCTTCACAGCATCTTACATGAATGTTTTATGGGTTTTTGCTATGTGAGTCTCAAGGTGTGACTTCTGTCTGAATTTTTGTCCACAAACTGCACATGGGTAGGGCTTCTCCCCAGTATGTATTCTCTCATGCCGGTTCAGAGCCCACTTGGTTGGCTGAACTTTGTTGCAATATCTACAGCAGTGAAATGCAATATTGAACAATCCCGTGCCAGACGATACAGTCGCTGTGTGATCTTGACCTGAAAGGTGAAACAGTGTCATTAACAGATATAACACCATAATGCTTGCCTACCCATTTATCTACTAACCATGCATGAACCTGCAAACAAATTCATATTCAAAAACACAAAATTACATTAAAGAAGAGGGCAACGATGGCCCTGTATCGCTCACCTGGGTACTGATGGCCCTGTATTGCTCACCTGGGTACCGATGACCATTAAACAAGGTAAACAACAGTCGCAGAAAAACAATTTAAAAGTACAGCAATTGTTAAGTTTCCACGTCTTTCCTTCTGGTTTACACATAGATTTTCCTATTTTTATCTCTGGTGGCCATGTTGTTCAGTCAACCACAACCATACAGTGGCAAAATACACATCAATAATTTTAAATATATGTATCAACTTAGACAGTTATAACTGTAAAAGTCTGTGCTATCTCCTAACTTCTTCAATACAGCCTAATGCTAAGGTTATAATATATGACCAGTAGTAGACTTCTAACCTTGATTATAAACAGCCAACTTTCTCCATAAAGAGAAACATACTCTCACAAAACTCTTGACATGCTTGTATATAATGTGTTTGAAATTGTTTCAGAATGTGAACAATTTAACCAAGGATGACACTGATAATGGACATTGATTAACCCTCAAGTAAACGCTTAGCCCTGCTGTCTCTACCTTTACAAATATCTGGCCTTATGTCCTATTTTGTCCTTTGCATGCAAGAAATTTTCGCAAAGCATTCCATCTTCAACATCAGGTCTTATTTTATCAGAGCTGTTGTTCTACACTTGTCTAGTACAACAGAAACTGAAATTCATGCAAGAACATACCAGTTTTTATTTGTTCAAATCTGACAAAAAATTACACACTCAATCCCTTTTTGAAATTTATTGATATTTCTTATTCCAATATTATGTTACCATAAAATTGCTTAAAAAAGATAAATGTTAGCTAACAAAACCTTTTCAACAACAAGATTTACTTCAATTCTTGGCAGCCAAGTTTCATTACAATTTCAGTTAAGTCTCCACACACACATGAGGATTTCTTGCCAAGAGCTCTTAAACGTTACTGACCACTACACAATTATTGTACACCTTAATACTGTAAATCTAACATTCAATTACTAAGCAAAATGACTAACTATCTCAAAGATAAACTGCACAACACACGAAGAACTACATAGATCAGATATGATTGCCGGTGTGCATAATGTATTAAGATATATCCGTAACAATTACTAATGCCCACATTTAGATACAATCACTTTCTCTTGCACAAAAACACTTTATTCCTCCATCCTGTCTTTTGAAACACAATAGAAACTGTTGGTAATTGCTTTAATTAGTATGCGATGTGAACAAATCAATGGTTACAATCAAGGAATTTAACCCGTAGAAGAATATACGCAAGCTCACTGAAAGACTGCAAGATGTGTTGTCATATGGGATTTCAAATTATTCTTCTGCGCGAATCTTTTCTTACATATCTCACATATGTACGGTTTAACACCTGTGTGAATTCTACGGTGGATTTCCATTTGGGATTTAAACTTGAACTGGATACCACAGTCTGGGCACGACAGCTGACACTCCATCCTCTTCTGGTTTCCTCGATGAACGGAATCTTCAAAATTTGGCAGGACAGCAGCTACAGAATCTGTAGAAGAGGGAAAACAAAGTTAAATTGATCAGGTGCATTCCGACAGATGTAGACCAAATTCTTGTTTTTTGTTTCTGGTGGTAAGATGACATATCATCAGTCTGAATAAAATTTACCTACAGGTATACACTATTATGTGCCTTAAAATTCAAGAAGAAACACCACTTGTGTTATCCGGTGTTTGTATCTAATACCTGTATACTCAAAGTGATGTATGTTACTGCTTAAAGTCACCATCACAATTTCAAGATGACAACAAGTACAGATTTATACTTATTGGAGAAATAAATACTGCCAAAGATATAACAAGAGGGCCATGATGGCCCTATATCACTCACCTGACTATCATTGCACATTAAAACAGGAAAGTAGGTCAAAAGGTCATTCTGCATAGAATGCAATTCTTTGAACAATTTTGGTAGAGCTTCATGCAAGGAACATTCCTGCCAAGTTTCATCAACATTGCCCAAGTGATTTCAGAGGAGATGTCATTTGAAACAAAATGTCCAAGACTCAGACGACGGAATGACCGACGATGGTGTTAGCTCACCACAAGCAATAGTAAAAAATATATGAAAACCTTTTTCATTTCTACTGAAAATAGTGGAAATCCTTTACTATCTTAATCAAAAATAGATAATCCACATGTCTATTTTGTATGGTTTATTTTCATTTTTATTAAAGAAATAACTTAATATAAGTTATTCTTACATGTTTTAAAAGCAATCTGTTTTGACAATGCACTTGATGTAGGATAAATTATTTGAAAAAAATGTATATACATACATCTCATACATAAAATTTATTATTATTATTACAGAGAATGGTTTCACACAATCTGGCCCCATGACTATAAACTGTCTTTAAGCTCGAAATGAAACATAATACTAGAACATTGAATTCTAAACAAAATATAAAAATCTTCCTGTTAGAAATTTGACTTAAATAGCATCTATTTTGTTTTTCCTATGTTCAAACCTACAGGTGAAGAACATTTCATGCTTAAATGAGACAAACATGAAAAGTTTCATTAACACAGGGCCTTTTTTTCAAGTATAAGAGGGCCATGACAGTCCTATCTCGCTCACCTGAGCAATACTGCTGTTAAAGAGTAAATTGAACCCCACCCCAGGGCAATGCCAATTTTTACCATTGGGGCAAAATCTGAACACTAGACAATGCTACATGCCAAATATCTAAATCCTGTGTATTGCAGTTTCAGAAAAACAGGTTTTTAGTGTTTTCCCTTATAAATTCAAGTGACCCCAGGTTGGGTTCAATTACAACCAGGGTTGTCATGATTTAAGTAATCCTGGTAGAGATGCTCAAGACAATGCTACTTTCCAAATATCTAAGCTCTGGGCCTTGTAGTTTTGGAGAAAATTATTTAATATTTCCCTATAGAACTCCATAAAAAATAAAAGTAGCCCATGGTGGGGTCCTAGGAAGATGTTAAATTTTGCCAGATGAGCTAACAATTGTTAAGATATTTTGGAACTTGTTGCTGTGATTGCTGATGCTCCATTTAAATCATATATATGAATAATACGTATACATGTCCTATACTTTTGAAATTCTGAAACAAACATAGTGTTATAGCGCTGGGTGCTATAAAACCAAGCTCACGAACATTTGCAAAATATTTTCTCAAACTGCAACCCAGATTTTTACTTGTGTTGTTGATTCAAGCCATTACTTTTACATTTTTTGTTTTAGTATATATCATTTTGGAGAAAACAAAAATCACCGGAAACTGTGAAAGAGCAGCTTTAAAACCTCTCTTGAAGGTTTCCTGAAATGTCTGAAACAGTTTTTCCTAATGTCACAAGGCATTCTGTTTTCATATATTCTATAGTGCTCCCTCCTTCACATGTGTGTAGCAAACAATATCAAACAAGCTCTTCTACACTCTATTTCAACCAGTCTACAGTACTGTTCAGTAACATTCTTCTACACTCTATTTCAACCAGTCTACGTACTGTTCAGTAACATTCTTCACACCATTCAACCAGCTACAGTAGTCGAACCTTACAGTCTACAGTGCTGTTCAGTAACATTCTTCTACACTCTATTTCAACCAGTCTACAGTACTGTTCAGTAACAATAAGTTGCAGCAGACATAGTCCTTGAACACTTCACAATGTGGCTGAACGTATTGCAGTTAATCATAATTTTCCATATAATTTATCATGTACAACAAGATGAGTTTTCATGTGATATTTTCTTTTAAATGCTTTGTTGCAGATGGGGCATACGAATGGCTTTTCTCCGGTATGTATTCTCTCATGTATAACTAAGTGTGACGGTGTGTTCACGTGAAGTCCACAAACTTTACAAACAAGAGGACTTCTTCTTCCTGATCGAGACACGCTCTTCTGTACCCCCTGATAAAACCGATCCGGGTCATCTTCAATGTTGTGTGTCATTTGACCTGCAAGAACAATGGTTTTCCATCATTATCCGTGCACTTTCATTTTTCATTGTTCTCAAAATGTACTGACTTAATTAATTCCTTTCTATCAGTTTTATTACATAACTAAAACATTGAGTATTATTACATTGAAAGAATAACCCTAAGTCAGTCTTAGGAAGGTACCCATGCTAATATGGTGCTCCAATACAGAACTCCAAACAGAAACGCAGTACTTACCAATTTTGGTCTTACTCAAAGAGTGAACATATCTGACATGAAATTTATTCATACATCTATATTATCTTCTGTCCCCTTTTGCAAATTTCACCCAAGGACTACAACTTTTTACCTACAGAGATAGACACAAAAAATGTCTAGTTCAGTCTTCCAAGTTCATTAGCTATCCTAGCATGTTCCTAGCATGGGTTATTGGCAGTATATCACAAGCTGTGATCAGAAGATGCACGCCCACATTGTATGGAACAATAGATTTTTTACTATTATTTTACCAACAGGCTCCAAGCATCAGACAAAAGATGCTAATTCAATTCATCTTTTGATTTATTTCCATATTTGGCTCAGACTTAAAAACAAATGTAATGCAAGTAATAATGAAAGTGCGAGGTATTTTCTACTGTATTTAATATCTGTAACTACGAATTAACTATATACAAAGTTATAGGTTACCTGCAGTGAGTAACTCTACAGAAAAAGTCTTAAAAGCATCAACTATAAATACCCGGCCATAAGTCGACCAAATATGAACGCAAAATTTCTTTTCAAAAGATATCTCAACTTACTGCCGAGTTCTACAAAATTTACACTTTTTTATGTCATCAAAATTAATTTTTCACCCTTGAAACAATGGAATTCAGAAAGAGAACCAAATAGTCAGTAACTTTCTTTTGGATCATTGGTCTTTCTAATGCTTCCGATTCCCATGACAGCAGCCTATTTAAATTCAATGAAATGCCCTTTATTCTTTTAAATGCTCCAGTCTCAGAAAGCTTTTAAACAGGCCTCTAATAACCTAGAGGCAGGAGCTTAAAAAACAAGAGCTGTCCATAAGACAGCACGCTCGACTATTCAGTTGGTGTTTGCTAATATAAACAAGACTTTTATCAGTATAATAGCAAAACAAAATTCTGCTAACTATGAAGTATGAACTAGGAAAGTTGAATCATAAAAAAAGTCAAAATTTCTGGTAAATTAATTGTTTGATACAAAATTTACCCTGAACACTATTGCAAGGTTTGATATAACTACCATAAGTGGTTACTGAGATATGTGCATGATAGTACCTAGCAGGCAAAACTTTAACCAAATTTTCAAAGTCAAACAAGGGCAATATTCACACTAAATTTAAACAAGAGTTATCTGTCTTGACTGTGTGACACCTCTTAAGACATTAAAAAGTTTCAAGTCAATATCATAAGTGGTTACTGAGATATGTGCATGATAGTACTTAGCAGGCAAAACTTTAACCAAATTTTCAAAGTCAAACAAGGGCCAAATTTGTACTAAATTTATAGAAGAGTTATCTGACTTGACTGTATGACACCCCTAGAGACATTAACAAGTTTCAAGTCAATATCATAAGTGGTTACTGAGATATGTGATGATAGTATAGCAGGCAAAACTTTTAACCAAATTTTCAAAGTCAAACAAGGGCCAAATTTGTACTAAATTTTTTCAAGAGTTATCTGCCTTGATTGTATGACACCCCTAAAGACATGAACAAAGTTTCAAGTCAATATCATAAGTGGTTACTGAGATATGTGCATGATAGTACTTAGCAGGCAAAACTTTAACCAAATTTTCAAAGTCAAACAAGGGCCATAATTTGTACTAAATTTTTAAAGAGTTATCTGCCTTGATTGTATGACACCCCTAAAGACATGAACAAAGTTTCAAGTCAATATCATAAGTGGTTACTGAAATATGTGTATGATAGTACTTAGCAGGCAAAACTTTAACCAAATTTTCAAAGTCAAACAAGGGCCATAATTTGTACTAAATTTTTTCAAGACTTATCTTTGATTGTATGACACCCTAAAGACATGAACAAAGTTTCAAGTCAATATCATAAGTGTTACTGAGATATGTGTATGATAGTACTTAGCAGGCAAAACTTTAACCAAAGAAGCAACGCCGACGCCGACGCACAAGTGACTGTAATAGCTCTCCATATTCTCCTAATAGTCGAGCTAAAAACTACAAAGGGCATTTCATGGAATATGAACAGGCCATTCAGTATCCAGAAATGTGAGGCGGCAAGTACAAAGGGCATTTCACTGAATTCGAACAGACTTTTGAGAAATGAGAGACAGCACGTACAAAGGGCCTTTCACTGAATTTAGACAGGTCTTTCAGAAATGAGAGGCAGCAAGTACAAAGGGCAATTCACTGAATTTAGACAGGTCTTTCAGAAATGAGAGGCAGCAAGTACAAAGGGCATTTCACTGAATTTAGACAGGTCTTTCAGAAATGAGAGGCAGCAAGTACAAAGGGCCTTTCACTGAATTTAGACAGGTCTTTCAGAAATATGAGGCAGCAAGTACAAAGGGCCTTTCACTGAATTTAGACAGGTCTTTCAGAAATATGAGGCAGCAAGTACAAAGGGCCTTTCACTGAATTTAAACAGGTCTTTCAGAAATGAGAGGCAGCAAGTACAAAGGGCAATTCACTGAATTTAAACAGGTCTTTCAGAAATGAGAGGCAGCAAGTACAAAGGGCCTTTCACTGAATTTAGACAGGTCTTTCAGAAATGAGAGGCAGCAAGTACAAAGGGCCTTTCACTGAATTTAGACAGGTCTTTCAGAAATATGAGGCAGCAAGTACAAAGGGCCTTTCACTGAATTTAGACAGGTCTTTCAGAAATATGAGGCAGCAAGTACAAAGGGCAATTCACTGAAATTAAACAGGTCTTTCAGAAATGAGAGGCAACAAGTACAAAGGGCAATTCACTGAATTTAAACAGGTCTTTCAGAAATGAGAGGCAGCAAGTACAATCTTTCAGAAATGAGAGGCAGCAAGTACAAAGGGCAATTCACTGAATTTAAACAGACCTTTCGGTAATATGAGGCAGCAAGTACAAAGGACCTTTCACTGAATTTAAACAGGCCTTTTAGCCATGAGAGGCAGGAGGACTAGAAAGAACAGAGGGCCTTTCACTGTTCTCAAATTTGAACATGCCTTTTTATAGCCATGAGAGGCAAGAGGACTAGAAAGAACAAAGGACCTTTCACTGAATTTGAACAGGCCTTTTAGCCTTGAGAGGCAGGAGGACTAGAAAGAACAAAGGACCTTTCACTGAATTCGAACAGGCCTTTTAGCCATGAGAGGCAGGAGGACTAGAAAGAACAAAGGGCCTTTCACTGAATTCGAACAGGCCTTTTAGCCATGAGAGGCAAGAGGACTAGAAAGAACAAAGGGCCTTTCACTGAATTCGAACAGGCCTTTTAGCCATGAGAGGCAGGAGGACTAGAAAGAACAAAGGGCCTTTCACTGAATTCGAACAGGCCTTTTAGCCATGAGAGGCAGGAGGACTAGAAAGAACAAAGGGCCTTTCACTGAATTCGAACAGGCCTTTTAGCCATGAGAGGCAGGAGGACTAGAAAGAACAAAGGGCCCTTCACTGAATTTGAACATGCCTTTTTATAGCCATGAGAGGCAAGAGGACTAGAAAGAACAAAGGGCCTTCCACTGAATTTGAACAGGGCTTTTAGTCACAAGAAGCATGAGCATTAGGAAGACTAAAGGGCAATCCACTGAATTTGAACAAGGTTCTCAGTCACAATAGGAAGGAGCATCAGATAGACTAAAGGGTATTGCACTGGATTTGAACAAGGAGCATTACAAAGACAAAAGGTCAACTACCACATTTATTTGATGTCAGATGCTAAAAGAAAATGCTTGATGATGTGAACCGAATGATGAAAATTTTGGTTGTTTGTTAAATAATCCCAAAACAACAGTAACTCCTCATATCATACAAAAGTCCCTCCTCATCTTATGGAATGGGCTAGCCTATATTCTCCTTTTATATCCAAAACTACATTGACTTATGGCTGAGATTGACTTATGGTCAGTAAATATATGGTATTCTTTTTATAGTATAGTACAATTTGATCATAGCACTTCATTCAGTTATACACTATATATGCACGTAAATTAATTATATAAACTAAATGAATGTTTTTATCAACAACTACCACATACTTGCAAACATTTCAATGATGAACCTTAAGGCAATCAAATAAAATTATTCAATTTAGGTAGAACACTCCCTGAGATGCAAGAGCATTGCTCCGTAAGTTTCTTATGAAACGGCTCAAACCTGAATTATATTTTAATGATAGAAGCCATCTTTAAATCTTAATGAAATCTATGTAACCTTTACAGTAGAGATTGACAAAAGTAAGAATTTCATTCCCATGCAGAATTTTCAAATGTTTTTATCTTTGTCATTTGGTTTAGAAATTTTGGTAAACATATATACATTTTCTTAGGTCTATTTAAAAATAAGTACACCTGTCTTTTTTATGTCCATAGAGACCACTACCAATTGCTTTAATTTACTGTATTCCCCTGTTACATTTTGCCAAGAAAATGGCCCGAATATTGTTTAGTCCTCGTTTAAACGCCCCCTATTTCTTAAATCTCCTCTCTTTCGTTTATACGCTTGAAACGACCCCCATTTTCCGAGAACGGTTAAAATCAATAACACGCTTTGTCCTGTATACTACCTACTTGACTTGGCTGGTTTAACAAGTACACCCGATCGTGTATACTCACTGTGACGTCACCTTATGATAAAAATTACACATGTTTACATGCAGTCGACTTGAGCGTTAAATTTTATCAAATGGCTTTATGCAGTTCACAGTGTGGTCACCGCTCATACTCTGCTGCATTTAAGTTGAAAGTTGTACTTTTAGCAAACGAAAAAGGGAAACATCATGCAAGCAGAGTGTTTAATGTTGATCGCAAACGGGTCAGAGAATGGTGCCAGAAAAAGCAAACCATCTCGGATCTTGCAAAAACAGCTGAACGAGCTCCGGGGAAAGGGCGCAAACCTCATTTCCAGGATATCTAGGACAAATTAATTAACTGGTTTACCGAGAGAAGTGCGATAGGGGTTAGGGTTACAGGAAAGGCCCTTCACTTTGAAGCATTATGACTTCACCAGACTTACGGCAGTCAGGCGTTCAAGGCATCAAACGGAGGGTTCACTCGTTTTAAGAAGCGGCACAATATATCCTTCAGAAGGTCAACCCATATCTCGCAACATGCCAGGGAAATAACAGACGATAGAATTGACAAATTTCTTCATTTTGTAATACGATTACGGCACAGTCGTTCTTGTCACAATAGTGAAATTGGGAACATGGATGAAATGCCAGTTTGGCTGAAAATGCCTGGCAAAAGTACTTTTTCATCAAGCGGAAAAAACGAAGTGAGGGTGTCATCCACGGGCCATGAAAAACAAAAGCTGACAGTTACTTTAGGTGCATATGCGGATGGGACACAAATGGCACCACTAGTGCATTTACCTGGAGTCCATCCCCCAGCTAAAACTGACATTCCCAGCGGACTTATAATTTACATGTTTGGAACAGGGCAGAAGTCTTGAGCAAATGAAGAAAGCATTAAATTTTGGCTAAGTAAACTGTGGGGAATAAACAACCGACGGCGGGCAGCTTGTAACCCACCGACTGCGGTGCACTGCTTGTATGGGATGCACTCTAAATTGCACGTGGCCACATAACACCAACTGTTCAGGAGCAAGTCAAAACCAATTTTTTAATACTGACATCCGTGCGTCCCAATGACATGCCCAGGGTGCACATCTAAATTGCAACCAGCAGACAGTATCCTGGAACAGGCCTTTTAAAGCTAGGACTGGCTGAACTCGTTGATGGCGACAGTGGTTATTTATACGTGGCCCAGTCGATAAAACACCTTGACTAGGGGAAACAGGCGTCCCCCAAAACCAATTGTTTTGCATTGGATAAAGGAGGCATGGGATAGCATCACACCGTGATATTTATTTGCCGATCCTTCAAAAATGCGGCATTACCTGTGAACTTGATGGCTCCGAAGATCATTTGTTTGGGGAACCAAGTGACAATGAAGGCGAAGATCGTAATGATTTTGAGGCTGTCGAGATCAAGGTCACGGAGATGGTGTACGAGGCTATGGGAGGACCAGGAGAACAAGTGATATTATGAGACTCGGACGTTGATTCAGACCATGTTAGTAACTCTGAAACAGATTATGATAGCGATGGACATGAGAGTGAGAAGTGTTCAGTCACAAAAGTTGACAGTACAGTTATTGTTTATTACAGTTTAATAAAATTTTGATAATTACCGCATTCAATACTTTAGTGTTAAAGAGTTTTCTGTATACGGTATAAAGTGTTTTAAAGTCATTTTGTGTTTGGATTAAATTCATAAATTGGATAAAACTGGATTATTTCTTCAGATAAAGGTAGGAACCTCTTTCATTTTATTTAGGAATACTGTGGGTGCTAAAACCGGCACTACCGATGGTCATTTTCTGTCCGATTTAGGATTTCTTGGGGTCATTTCCTGTCTGATTTTCTGATTCTTTTTTTTTAAAGTCATTTCCTGACCAATTTTGGAAATTTTTTTGTGTCAAAAGGGAGGGGGCGTCTCTTGGGGGGGAGCCTCTAAACAGGGGAATATGGTATACTAATTTGTTTATTCTTAATGCCGAAACAAGTTCTAACAACTAAGATTCCTCAAGACTCTTTCTTGATGAAATCAATCTCAAAGAGAGGCAATGTGAACATATCTGTGTCTTGCCTAATGACACAACCGCCATGGCAATGGTGGGGACAGAACCTGCGACCCTGCAATACTGAGACAAACCAATGACTTGAGCCAGAAACTTTTCCACACTCTGTAGTGTAAAAAGTCTGTAAAACAAGATGGTCTATCCTTTGGAATTTTCCCTGGCAGAAGGAACTCACATTCTTTTCATACAAAATAACTGCCAAGACCTCTTATAAGATATCTGCAAAGTCGTCTATTCTTATGCCCTCTCTTCTTACAAGATTATCTGTCAAGTCCTCTCTTCATACAAGACATCCTGGTTTTGTAACACAACATCAACTTTGTTGTCGGGTGCTTCTCCTCATAAACACATCATTTTTATTCTTTTAAAGTTCGTCTCTTTTTGCAATAGAAATTTCAAAGTTACACAAGTCATATACATATAAATTATGCCTTTCTTCTTTTCATCCATTTACGCCATAGAATGTAAAATAAAGATATTAGTAACAAGTTCTATTTATAAAACCAGTCTTTCATCCAGTTAACAAAACCCAGTCTACAAACATTAGCTGATAAAACCAGTCTTCAACACAACCAGTCTAATTAAATACCAGTGATCAGAGAATGTGTTGTTTTAGAAATGTATCAAACTTTCTTCAGACATAAACACAGTAAACACAAAGAAAAATGTTCTACCAAACGCATTATGTTATAGCCCTGATAAACACGTTTCTGTGTTTGACAATATTTCTAAACATCAAAACTGAACTTTCATAAGGTAAACACACCTATTTACATATTCCATGAACAAGTGATTTTTTAGTAGTTAACTATTAATAGTTTACTCTGTTGAACATCAGTATTGGGACACAGATTACTGTGTGGAACCCATTCAGACTGTATGGAAAATTTCACTCTGTGAAACAGTTTACTCAGACAAACAACAAGTTTACTGTGCAGAACAGTTAACACTAGTAGGAATCTTCTCTCTGTGGAACAACAAATTCTGTGACACAGTTCACTGTGTGGAACAATTAACGATGTGGAAAATTTTACTCTGCCAAAAAAACAAACTGTGGAACAACAAACTCTGTTGAACAAGCAACTCTGTGGAACAACAAATTCTGTGACACAGTTCACTGTGCAGAACAATTTACCCTGTGGAATAGTTTACTCTGTGGAACAACAAACTCGTGACACAGTTCACTGCGTGGAATAATTTACCCTGTGGAATAGTATACTCTGTGAAACAACAAACTCTGTGACACAGTTAACTGTGTGAAGCAATTAATGCTGTGGAACAACAAAGTCTGTGGAACAACACACTCTGTGACACAGTTTACTGTGTGAAGCAAATAATGCTGTGGAACAACAAAGTCTGTGGAACAACACACTCTTTGACACAGTTTACTGTGTAGAACAATTTACATTGCGAAACAACAATCTCTTTGAAACAATAAGCTCTGTGTGGAACAATTTACTCTGTGGAAAAGTTCAAGCTTTGGAACAGTTTACTGAACACTGAAGGAAAGTTCACTCTGTTAAACAACAAACTGTTTGAAATAGCTCACTGTGTGGCACATTGAATTTACTGTGTGAAAAACTTTACTCTGTGAACAACAAACTTTGTGACACAGTTCACTGTATGGCAAAATTTACTGTGTGAAAAGTTACGTCTGTGACACTATTTACAACCGAGTGGAACATCTCACTCTGCTGAACAACCAATCCATGGAACAATCTACTTTATGAAGTCATTCACCCTCTGAAATATTTTACTCTTAGGAACATATTATGTGAAAGTTTATTGTGTGGAACATAAATTGCTTACACTAGTGCCAGCAAGAGAAATACACTGTGATTGCAACAATAAAATATGACTCATTACAATCTAGAGCAACTTTTCAGTACAGGATTTATGAAATCGATAACATAACAACAAAACATGTAAATTCTATTTTATTGTCTTCATTTCACAAATACATTTATGTTTTTATTTAACATATAACAAAGAGAGTACAAACTTAACTCACGCAATATTCTGACACTGTACAAAATCATTGTTTCCATTTTATTTAGAACTGAAGTTCAGTATGTTTCTGAACGCACACTTCATTCCAACCTTTAAGACATCTGCATCCGTGTCTTTCAATACCTGTTTCCCTCCTCCTGTACTTTCAACTAATGAAGCCCTTATTAATGGATAGACTACCTCAATCTTGTACACTTAAAAACTTTAAGCTCTTTAATGTGAAATTTCAATCATTTGTTTTAATTTAGAGCTTTATTTTCACAAATGTGAGCTTAGGCCACTTAGATGATGGACTATTACAACTTCTTATCAGAGGTGAGCTCAATCAGTGAACATGAATGGACAGTGCATTCAGATCTGGTTAAGTAATATTCTATGCTTACTAAATGACTTGTTTATGTATAGTCAAAACTATCAGCTCCCTGATTACTGAAGGATTAATGGAACAACTGATCCCGACCTAGTTTACATCCTTGGGACCATCCTTCTACATGCCAGGGCCAGAAAAACTGAATGTTTCCACTATAAACTAGCAAGGCATTCAATATGCATAATACCCGTCTCTCACTTGGTGCAAAATAGACCAAACACTATACAGTGGTTATTAGATTGCAAGTCTTTTGGTAAATGAACTAAAACAAGATTCTGGGACATATAAATTAACTTTGGACACTAAGTAAATGTAAGACGGACTTAAGAGAAACAAGTACATCAAGGACTTGAATGAACATGAACACTACTATTGGTCATTTCTACCCATTCAGGTCAAAATCACAAGTAGGCAGATTGTTACTAATACAAGACCTGCACGGCTTTAGGTAATGGTATTGAATGGATCTCTTCTCAACATTCCGTCTTTTCAAATCTAACTTTTCTGACACAAAAGGCCGCGTAAACAAGAGTAACTACTGTAACTACTCCAACTTAATAAAGTAATTTCAAATTCTTAACCATTTAATTCATCTGCTACTGGCTGTATACATGTATAATTACATTTATAATGTCAGTAACTTTGACAACTATATTTCAAATACAAAAAAGCATCTAAAAACCTTAATTCTATCAATGTCTATAGAACTTTTTCAAGTTTGAGTGTAATATATATCCCCTTATTCAATATTACATGTATTTCAAAACAATCTTAAAAATTTATACATACATCATTGCAGATCTATCAAAGCTCAGTTTCAGCCGATATGTACTTTATATCAAGTTCAACTGCTTGAGTGACTGTTTCATAAACTTTGAAACTGTGTCAAATCTTGAGCATGAAAGTGTGATTTACACAGCCAAAATATGCCCAAATACAGGAACACAAAGTGAAAAAGAACTTTTCACTACTAGTTTTTACACGATGTAAAACAATCGCAATACTTAGCGGAAAGGTGTGTCTACAGCAGTGTGCAAGCTTTGATACTTCTACAGGATGTCATCTCCCCCAACAGATCACAACACTAATCATTGCTCAAATAAGTGGTAAGAACTCAATCTTTTATCAGGATGCTCCGTAACTATTGAGCAGATCTCTTTGTTACTACAGCTAGCCAGAATAGAATCCAGGACAAGACCAGTCTGCAGAAGTAAATGTTTTGTTCATGATTTCTTTATCTTTGCATAATGTTTAAACAGTTTCAAAGTTCAGAACGTTTAAACGTAAGCATATATTTTAGCATTATTAGAATAAGGATTTCACCTTAATTAATATGTGTCTATGAGTATAAACTTCCCTTACATTTTCATATATTAAGTGCAAAAGATAAATACAATAGTTGTGTTAACTAAATTATTACGAAGAACTTAATCTAGCACTTACCTTTCACAGCCAAAGTTCACATCACAACGCTCTACTGAAATCCTCCCCAGCTACCTCAGACCTTTGATAGATTTTGCATGTGCTAAGGCAAGACTTGAAGACCTTCCTTTAAAGCTCAAACGTTTGATAGATTGCATGTGCTAAGGCAAGGCTTGAAGACCTTCCTTTAAAGCTCAAACATTTGATAGATTTTGCGTGTGCTAAGGCAAGACTTGAAGACCTTCCTTTAAAGCTCAAAAATTTGATAGATTGCATGTGCTAAGGCAAGACTTGAAGACCTTCCTTTAAGCTCAGGTGCAATTGGACATGTATGTAAAGCAGCCAAAGTTCGACATTATTCATAGATAGGCAAAATTAGTTCTCTTCATTTAACCATTTCAAGACTGTTGCGAGTCAAGAACTTGGTCTCATTCCACATTAGTTGTACACTGCTTGTCATCACTCAGTCAACAGTAACAATACTAGAGTATCCCAAAAAGAATTTCTACCCATTATAGTCTGTAATCTGTTTCTGAGGGCAGAAATTCAGACCCAATCTTCTCATCAAATAATGTACTCCCCCCCACTCACCCCAACACTATTTTTAAAAGATGTCCCCTCCTGAATTTTTTTTTCAGCCATTTGCTAAATGAACTTTTGGTTTGGCTCATACTTTAGATGCAGTATAGATACAATACAGCTGTACTTAAATGGAAAATTTTTCCAAAGATTTCACTAATTTTTTTACCGATTTTTCTAAAATTGTCATGTAATTTCGAAACCCTTAATTTTTACCAATTGTATTTTAAGTGATTGTCATGTATTTTTGCGAATCCTCCTATTACCAATTTACCCTAAGACTTGCATAACATTTGTTGATATTCATAATTCATTTTCCACAGCTATTATATTCATAATTTAGAAATACTTAAATCTAATAATTACAATTAAAAGATTTGTCCCAATTCAGAAGCTGCCAGGACTCTTCCCAAAATCAGTAGGGAGACCCCAGTCTGACCTCTAGTTGGTAATAGGTCATTATGTAAAACTCCTCCTTTTCTAGAAAATGACGCAAAATTCCCCTACCGGAGCCCCCCCCCCCCTACCCCCGCTTCATATTGACCATAACTGACATTTTAATCACTATCAAGCATTTAACAATTACTTGAAAAAAATTTAATTCATTATGATCAACATGATTAATTAACTGAACTTGACCCTGATAGTCACAGGTTCATTTCATAAGGACTACAGGCAGAGTCTGATCACAATTAACATGATTAAAAGTTAGACAGTCCCTGGTTGAAATTTTCTTATTTTCAATTTACAAGTGATGTTCACTAAACAGAGATACTAGGAATCTTTATATGAATGAAATACTCCTGGTTCATTAAATCTGGCCTCTGAATATATAAACTAATTGTTCTTTTACGGAACTGAAAAAGTTAATAAACACTGTCTCAGTAAAGGAAAACTTTATCAAGGAAGTTTGGTCAGAGCATCTACTCTTGTGTTAAAACAGCTAAACATGCAGCCCTTCTACCAGAATAGTGTGAAATTTGAGCCCTTAACTAACATACCTATACAAAGATAAAGAAATACCAGTTGTCTTGAAAATAGTGTTGTGACCTGTTAACCATCCTCCAGTGACATTTACTACAGTAGTCTTGTCTCAATGGAATCTATTCTTTTCACATAAATTTACTTTACTTTTGTTTTAGGTTTACGTTTATACAATTGTAGTTTACTGTACAACAGTTTTCCATTAACATGTGGTCAGGATTGTTTCAGCAACATGCTTGGGTTACCAGAACCTTTTTCAGTTAGAGTTAACTTTTCTTTAGGTAGGTATAGATCTCAGTCATCATCTGGCATAATGATATTACAGGAGTTGTCATGAGTTAAAGCTAAAATAATCCGATACTAGCCGCACCAAGCATTACATTTATATATCTGCTTTTCAAAGCATTAAAAATGTTGGTTTCGATGTAAAAATTAATATCACAAGTTTGTAATTTCATCAAGTGGGCACCAGGGGCCATATTGCAGAAGCATCTTAAGTCAAATCTTAAGATTTCCTTAAACTTAACAATTTCCTTGAGAAGATGATTTAAAAAGGACAGTGTGTATTGCAGCATGTTGAAAATTTATTCCATCTTTTATGACCATTTTCTAAAATGATGATGAAATTACACACTCTCATTCACTTTTGAGCGAGTTATACTTATCAAAAATTTTGTACTTAAGTTAAAATACTTAAAAATCACTTAAGATGCTATTGGAATATGACCCCAGAAGCAAAATGTTCATGTGTGGCACCAGTGAAATTAACATGATATTGCGATATTTACATTTATACAATTTTCCTGTTTATTTAAGTTTATTTCAAGTTTTAAACTAAAATTCCCACTATATGTCGTCAAAAAGCATAGCACACAATGACTTATGATGCCATTGTCATATGGTTGCCAGTATTCATTAAACTCTAAAAAAAAAATATCTGTGTTTAGGGCAACGGTCCAAAAATGCTAGGTAGGGTAGGGACAAAGCTTTTTTTTGTTTTTGTTCATTAAACAAAAAAAATTCTATAGATTGGAAAAGAACAATCTGTGTTTAGCGCAACGGTCCCAAAAATGCTAGGTAGATAAGAAAAAACACTTAAATATTTTTTTTTTTATTTTATGTTTTTTGGTTTAAAAAAAAAAAAGTCTTGTGGTCAGGGGGTTTCGCCAAGTAGGGTCGGGTTGCCCGAAACACTGATATTTTTTTGGCCTCTGTATACTTTTCGACATTTGGGTAAAATATTTAGAAAATTTCACTGTGTGAACAATTAGTTTAGGTAATAATCCATTGTTATATTTTGATAAAAACCACACAAATTAACAGTATCTTATTCAATGACTGAAAAGATTTTTGATCTATTAATCACATTTTTACATGTAGAATGTTCTATAGAAAAAAATACATTTTCTTAATTTCTTTACCTATCTTAAACAACAGCAATTAACCTGGCCACATGTTTGATTTTAATTCTCTTGCAAGTTAAACCTTTCTCTAGAGCTTTGTTCTGATTTATTAAGTGCTCACTGATCTGCTTAACAAATCCTTGGAGAGACAGTCTTCAATTAACAATGATTAATCCTTGGAGAGAGGAGAAACAGTCTTCAATTAACAAAATTAACAATGATTAATCCTTGGAGAGAGGAGAAACAGTCTTCAATTAACAATGATTAATCCTAGGAGAAACAGTCTTCAATTAACAATGATTAATCCTTTGAGAAACAGTCTTCAATTAACAATGATTAATCCTAGGAGACACAGTCTTCAATTAACATTGATTAATCCTTTGAGAAACAGACTTCAATTAACAATGATTAATCCTAGGAGAAACAGTCTTCAATTAACAATGATTAATCCTAGGAGAAACAGTCTTCAATTAACATTGATTAATCCTTTGAGAAACAGACTTCAATTAACAATGATTAATCCTTGGAGAAACAGTCTTCAATTAACAATGATTACAGTCTTCAATTAACAATGATTAATCCTAGAAGAAACAGTCTTTGAACAATTAACAATGATTAATCATACAGACAAGATACTATTATTTCAAACTGGTGACTTATTTATCATGTTTATATACGAAAATGATTTTTTTCATTTACTTTTACGATGGTTACTGTATTATACAAAAAAAAAAATCATTTACTTTTACAATGGTTACTGTCTATATATAAAAAATTCATATACTTTTACAATGGTTACTGTATATAATTTTTTCTAAATATTTTGTACATTAAGCACCTTTCCTAAATAAATGCCATCAAGTTTGACAACATGTAGTTCCGACAACTGGAGAATGGTTTGTTAGATATAAATGTACGAAAGAGACACTTACTGTAGCCTTGCTGGCCTGGCATATCAGCTGAGCTCCCTGAAGCACCTTGCATAACATCTTGAACATTTGACATCCATTCTTGGGAGCTCATTGGCTCATGTACATTACCCTGACCTAACTCCACACCCGTAATTTCTAAATCCATATCAGGATCTGTCACTGCTTCAAGTTTAACATTAACATTAGGGTCTAGCCCCACTGAAGTCTGAGTTTCACTAGTTGAGTCTTGTGGATTTGATGATTGCTGAACACTTGAGTCAGTTCCTGAAGCAGACGCAGATATAATGTTTGACAAGTCTGAATCTAAACTAAGACCCCCTGGTGGGGCAGTGTCACTGAATTTGAGATCTGATGCTTCATTAGGAATGGTTGACGTAGATGATTCTGATTTTTCATCGTCATTATCTGATGCTGAGGGTCCTTGTGAATGTGAGGGTGTGGAGGGTTTTGCAGAAGGTGATGGAGGTTCACTCGAGTCCCGAGCACTAGAGGGTGTCTGTACATTACCAGAATCACTAACACTTTGGTTTGATTTCTCGTCATCATCATCAGGTTCTATTTTAATGACCTGACCATCAAGTTTATTTCCCGGTCTTGGACCGGGTCCGAGCACCTGACTTTGATGCTCGAAATTCAAGGGAACTCTAGGTGGGCGTGTCATGGGGTAAGGCTGATGTCTTGCACTTGGGGACCTCATTCTAGGCGAGGCTCGACTAAGCGATATAGGGTGTAAGCCCCGCTGAGGTGATGGGTGTCTGGGTGATCTTTGAGGCATGAATCCAGGTCTAGGACCACCATAGCCGGGTGGGGTAACTGGAGGCATAAGACGAGCCATAGCTTCTTCTCGTTCTTGAGCTTCCTGTCTGTCTTTCTCTTGCTTCTTTTTATGATGTCCTGAAAACAAACCATAAAACGAAAATATAAAATATTTGCCTAAACTGAAAAATATTTTTCAGCATAAAATTTCAACACTTTCAGGCACATTTCTTTCTGTTCTTGGAATACAATTTTCTTCAAGAGACTGTAAAGTTTTGTTTATTGCATCACAATACCAAACAAATTATTAATCAGAACCGAACTTGGGGCACATTTTACAAACTTATGAAGCAAGATACTAAAACCTCAAATCCGCCTCCAAACAATACAGAACTTTCCTTCCTTTATAAAACACCACCTTTCATTCAACACCTGCTTAATTTTAGCCCAAAGTTACATGGAAAGAGACAGCATTGTTCTCCACCTGCAACTGTTTCCTATGTTACTGTTAAAGCTGGGCATCTTTGAACAAGAGATGATATTATACATGTATGTATTAAAATACCGGATACATTAATTTTATACAGTAAGAATATGGTACAACTCTCTGAGATAACTGTCTGTAAATGTAAATTTATAGCAATGGACATATAGCTTTACTGCAATGACCCAAAAATCACCTTTCACAGTTTTTCTCACTAAGAACTACACATCAAAGATTCTGCATGAAGCACATCTTCCTAAAGAGCTACAAATTGATGCAAAAATAAACATACTCAAGTTATCTATCACACTTTTCAAACGGACTGTGCTAACATAATAACTAGGGCTGTGACGATACATTCCAATATTCGATTTAGTCGAATACAGTTTTGTCCGAATTGTATTCGTTATTCGCCATGTGCCGAACCAAATATTTACGAATATAGATAAAAATTGCATGATTTAAACTAAAATCATTTGAATTTACCTAAAACAGATGAAATCTACTGAAAACGTTTCCGTTTCATAGCGCATTTTGCAATACTTCGTCATAATACCCCACCCACAACAGTTGACAGATATTTTCACGACATTTATTTAATAAGTCGTCGGGCCGATACTTGATGTTGGTTTACAATTGAATAAATGATTTTCATAACTTTCTGGGATTTAAACTGATTGAATTCATTTAAATTTCACATTCAATTAAAATTTGATTTCAACAAGTAGGAATTCCCATTTTACGACATCCAAAAACCGTCTACATCAACAACATGTCTAGCATCGAGGAAACCGTTGAAATCGTAGATCCTCTTTACTCTATAGTCGTGTCTAGTCATTTTTTACTATTCAGTTCTAGTCATTTGAGCCCAGAACTCTTGAAGTTACATGTTTACTCAGTGTTTTTTTTACGTTTGAACAGTATTATTTCACAGTAATTTGAGTACAAAGAAAGTACTATTATCTAGTCAGCAGACTGTAATATATTGTTGGCAAAAGCCATATAATGTTCACTTGTTCAATGATTTTAGTATAGTATTCATATTCATGAATAAATATTCGTATTCGTCACCCTGTATTCGTGATACGTATCGTATTCGCCCCTTAGTGTATTCGTTACAGCCCTAATAATAACCAAATTCTAAAGGCTCTTCTCAATGAATAATCAAGGTACATGTATGTATTGATGTATGGTTATAAATAGTCTGCACATTAATACATGTACAAAATGTAACAGTCTTTAACAATTACATGAAGAGCAATAATACTTGACCTAAGCAGGGTACCATCTAGCTTATAAATTCATAAATTTGTGTAAATTTTCAGCAAAATTGTCATAAAGTTCCTAAATTCTTGAAAAAGAGTGTCATTTTGAAGTATTTTTTGGCCAACACAGGAAAATTGTCACCAAATTTGTATTTTTATCATATTTGGCGACAATTGGCAAGTGGCACTGAGGGAACCATGCCTATGTGAGGGAACCATGCCTATGTGAGCTGTGATCAACTTACTTTTCAAGCAGAAGCCAAGAAACTGTGACTTGATATCTTCATGGTCTTCAAGGAACACCTTGCCAGAGTCTGAGCCGAGGTGACAAAGAGTACCGTCCGATACACTCGCTGTGAGGATGACAGACTCCTCCTCTGTGGTAGTGGCTAATTGTTCCACCTGAAGAATACATTATACATAAACTTACAATCAACAGATAACAATCAGGGCTAGCTCTGGCATTAGCCAATGCCCTGACAATTCAGTTTTAAAACAGTAAATGAGGCCTGAATTTCAAGTTTTCTTCTGCATTTACTGTTGTTGTTGTAGTAGTGTTATAGGAGATAAACACCCTTTTCATTTCTATTTTGATCATTTTATCAGGTGGGCAGTTTACCTAACCATCGTTCCTGGGAAGAAACCAGTACTATACTTAGAGTACTCCTATCCTCAATAAGAAACTGCCAACTTTCTCACATATAGAAACATGGCCCATGACCCTCCATCTATGAGAGGTTACAGTGATTTCAAGTCAGTCACTCTAACCACTTGACCAACAAAGTGGACATATACATACTGTTGTTGTACGCTGTTCAACAGTGTGGAGACACATCTCATGATTCATAAAATCATTACAACAAAAGTAACAACGAATTCAATATAGCTGCAAGTTTATGATAATGGAAGCAGTGACATCATTGTTATCTTCAGTTACTTCTCCTAGACACACTGAGCTATCCAGATTGAATTTGTGCCAAAAAATATTCAATTTTAATCGAGGATCTTGAATTTTCTATGACCAAACACCTCAGCACACATTTTGGTCAATGCTGAGGTACAGCAGTGTACTGCATTCAGACACTAATAGGAGAGATTAGTTTTCACTCACCAGCTGCTGTATCTGGCTTTTTAATACTGCCTTCAGGATCACTTTGTATCCTGGGATCTCCTTTATCACGTCCATATCAGGTGTTGCCATGGTGATGTTTGCTTCTTCACAGCTCCTTGTGTTTAATAATAGTCTGGTGCTAAGAAAGCATTTTCAGAAACTTGAGAATACTGTCTGTTCGAGCAACTCCACAGAAAGTGGCACGTACTGACTTCTGTGTCCAAATGATAACAATGGGTTTCTCTTTACACAGTCCTTACTAAATAGATGTTCAAAGCCCAACTTGTAGACAAAAGACCCTGAAAAAGATGAAAACTAATGATATGTAAAAACCTGTTTCAAGTACAGTACAGCTGTGGAGGATTATGCTAACAAGAGGGCCAAGATGGCCCTATATCGCTCACCTTGGTACAAGTCCACTTGCCTGGTGGAAGATCACTAGACAATGTTATATACCAAATAGGCTTTCAAAAATCAAGTGACCCCCCCCATGGAAAGGCCAATTTTGACCCCAGGGGCATAATTTGAACAAACTTTGAAGAGGTCTACTAGGCAATGCTACAGGCCAAATATCTAAGCTCTAGGTCTTGTGGTTTCAGAGAAGATCTTTAAAGTTTTTCCTATATAAGCCTATGTAAAACTAAGTGACACCCCTGGGCAAGGTCAATTTTGATCCCAGGGGCATAATTTGTATTATCTTGGTTGAGGTCCACTAGACAATGCTGCATGCCAAATATCTAAGCTCTAGGCCTTGTGGTTTAAGAGAAGATGATTTTTGAAGTTTTTCCTATATACAGTACAGGCCTGGAGGATTATGCAAAAAACGTGAAGTGTGGAGTTTTTCACGCCACACTTCGCGTGAGTAACTCGGGGAAAAATAACGTGACTTCGAGTGAGCTTGGAGTGCCTGAAGTGACTTCGCGCCTGGAGAAATATAGCGTCACTTCGCGGGAGTAAAATCGCGGCACTTCGCGTGGTTTTACAGGTAAATGAACGGGTTTACGGGACAGAAAAATCAAATTTATTATATGCGGTAGAAATGTGTCTACATGTAAAATGTTTTTGAGTTGTATGCATATTACATTCAAAAATTTTATTGTTTTTTTAATCTTCATCGGTTGTTTCTACATTATTTCTTGATCACATTATGTTATCTCTATGTTATCTCTTCGCACCTTTATTATTGAAATATTCATGCACTTAAAACATTGGCTTCTCTGTGTAGTTCACACTGTTTTGTGTTTAGTAATTTTTTACAAGGTAGGTCCGCTTAAAAATAAAAATCGCTACCTTGCGTTAGGCAAAAGCGTTGGTTTTACATTGGTGAAAGTGTTCTACCCTGGCCCAGGTATGACTAAAGTGTTACCTGTCGGTAGAAAAGCTGTTAAGTATAATTGGTAAATTACAAAATAACTTTATTTTGGGTGTTTAGATTTTGTATCAGTTTAAAATGGCTTCAGGTGGTGCTAATGTATCTCATGTATCATCAATAAAAATAAACGATGTGTACATTTAGGATTTGCAGGGTATCCCTGGAATTAGGAAGATTGCTAAAGCCATTGTGCAGGAGGGATTTCTCATCAGAGGAATTAGCCAGCATTGATTTTACCCCCCCCCCCTCCCCTGAATAACAAACTAAAGGGTGAGGGTGCTGACATTTCTGATGGCAAAGCAGTGGCTGTTGGACCAAAACAGTCCATTTCAAGTAAGAAGTTGGATCTGCAAGGAAAAGACAAGCTGCCAGCAAATGTAAGTGTATTTTGCCTGACACCTGAGATGCCTTTTTCCGGCATGACCCCACCTCTTTACATTTCCCTAAATCCAGACCACAGCAATGTTTTGGTTTGAATCAATGTGACCAAGCCCAGGTTAAGGAGTTCATCATTTGATGGGAAGGGGAGCTTGAATGGCTTCAAGCTTAAGTGGTATGCCAAAGCATTTGACTGGACTGAAGATGAGAAGATGAACTACCTGTCAGGGCATTTTACCTTCTATATCAGGGTGGTATAGGGCGCCTTCCCCAACTAAAATTTCGTTAAAATCATGCAGTTTTACCCCAACTGTGACTTCACATGTACACTGAGATATTAGTGTCCCCTTCAGCTAATTATCACTTAAATGTTCCCCAAGTTAAGGGGCTAGAGCGCCTTCCAGATATAATCCCTAAACTTGGAAAATATGCCCTGCCTGACTTAGTGTTTCAAGGATGGCTCTAGACTTCTATGCAATGGTGTGGGATGAAAAACAGCACCTAGCATAATTATGATGTCCTGATAGACTTGATGAGCAGTTTTGGGAACATGAAGACCCAGTCGCAGGTTCTATCTAGCTACCCAAAGGACAGGGGAGGCCTTAAAAGACTGCTGACTGAGTACTCACCCTAGCGTCCAGAACATTTAAAATTCTACCAGAGGAGTTCAGCAAGGAACAGGCTGTGAACCAATTTTGTCAGGGGGTGTTGGACAAAGACGCAGGCTTTTACATCTGTATGCAGGACCCAGATACAGTGCAGAGTGCTGTACAGTTGGTGCTCAAGTACCAGCAGGTTCACTCTGCAATGTTTGGAGATGGCAATCCAACTAGGAACAATGATTGGGAGTACGAGGCGGATCAGCCATGGCATGGCTAGAGGAAAGATTGGAAAGTTCCCTAGCCAAATTAGATCTTAAACCTGGTGGTCATTAACTGATTAAGGCCTTAGGGACAACACAAATGTGCCTTGGCAGGACCCTGGGGAAGCCGAGACATGCAAAGCAGACAGGGTTGGTTCAATTCAAAAAGGTATGTACAGTTAAACGGTAAATTGGTCTTCAGTACCTAATGCCATACAGTTTTTAGATACGGAAACAGTAGGCAGCACCCAATATAGACTATGTGTTGGATGCTTCTGAATTTAATGGCGGACATTGACCTCAAGCTAGTCAGGGTTAACACCACGTTTACCGAGAGGATCATCAGGGTTTATCCACTGGCAGTTCAAGCATCAGAAGAAGGAAACCGGAAACTGACTGATTAAGAACTCATGATGCAAGCCCTGCACTAGTGGCAGATGGCTTCAGGTGACCACTGAGCAGTAACTTGGGGAAACCTGTACACTATTGGGAGAAGAACCAAAGTCGTCATTGTTGGAGAAAATACCCATTGGTTGCTGGACTGATGTGAACATCTGGCCTGGCACATGGCAGACTCCCAGAAGAGGGGCGATCTAGTTCAAGGAATTTACGATGGGCCCTGCGCTCATACGGACCCCTGCCTTTTTAAAGTGGGGAGGAATGTAGCAGCTTGGCCCTAACAGAGTTTAAAAGTAGTGTTGCGATGTGAGTTGTCTATACAAATAAAGGAGATACAACCAGTGTTTTTTTTTTCGGGCCTTTTTGGGGCCGAAATTCAGCCCCATTCTCCTCCAAATTTAATATACATTTTTCCCCATTTTTGACAAAAAATTCCCAGTGTTTTTTTTCAGTCTGAGGGGAAAGGTGGCGGGGCCCGTCAGGAGGGGAATTTTTATGCCATTTTGCCAGAATCAGGGAATTTTTTAGAAAATGTATAAAATATACTGTTTAAAAATGTTGTATTATAAAGAACCAAAAACTATCAAGTATGTAAATGACATTATTCTTCTGCTAAATATAAAGAGAGGACATAAGAATTTAACATAACAAAATTTTATATAACTAGAAATGTGTCCATAGGACACGGATGCCCCCACACGCCACTGTTCTGTCAATCTCATGACTCTAGGTCAAATATTTTTTGGACTACATGTGCCACAAGTTGAAAACTAAAAATCAACAAAGGGCCATAATTCTGTTAAATTTGGTCGCAGCAAAAATTCCTTCCTTTACTACCATCTACACATTAAGGTTGTTCATCCCTGGAAGTTTAAGCAAAATCTGCCATCCGGTTTAAGAGGAGTTGCATTCACAAAATTTCTACATAGTATATAATGAAAAAATCAACAAAGGGCCATAATTCTGTTAAATTTGGTTGCAGCAAAAATTCCTTCCTTTACTGCCATCTACACATTAAGGTTGTTCATCCCTGGAAGTTTAAGCAAAATCTGCCATCCGGTTTAAGAGGAGTTGCATTCACAAAATTTCTACATAGTTAGTGTTTCCGCTAGACCGTTTTTGGATGGCGCAGCGCCGTCCTGCCCTTTTGATGGCCGGCCATGCGCCATCCTGCCTCGATCAAAGGCCCTTACCGCCACCGCGCCTGTTTTACTAAAAATGAAACTGCCTGCACGCCCTCAATACACGCACGTGTCCGCCGAATTAAATCGGTAATCCTAAACAACGGGCAGACGTGTGCTCCGCCTCTCGACAATCCTTAAAATAAAAGTGTCAACACGTCGTCTAATACACACCATGTCCGCCGAATTAAATCGATAATCCCAAACGGAGTCGGCAGATGTGTGCTCCGCCTCTCGATAATAATAGTTACGTTAGATCCGCCTACATGAACTTCTATATTGAATATTACGTGTCAATCACAGCGTCCCGCGTCCAGTGAAAACGATGCTGATCAATATGTTTGATTCGCTAGAGGCAAATAAAATTAATCTGTTGGTCATGGTATAAAAAAGTATAGTTAGAGTGTGGAAACTTCATTTAATGACGACACTTATGAATTGTTTAGTTTACAACACGTGTTTTTGTTTTCCCGCTAAATTGAAAATTATCAGTATATTTTTCTTTTCATTTTTTTAATCATTATTCTATAATTGCCTGTACATAATTATATGACCGACTCGTTATTTGTTTTTTTTTATTCTATAATCTTACCTTCCGTAAATGCATATAATTTAGAAGAGAAGGAAAGCATTGGTGGGTCGTTTATTGTTCAGGATATGCTTGGTTATAAGTAACACTGTTTTCTCAAGAGGTTTCCATGTTATGATTTTGAATAATTTTATTTTATATTAAATGTTCATCGTACCGTCGGCTGATGACAATTGTTATCATCGAAACAGTGATAAAGTCGGTAAAAAGTCAAAATAAATGGCCGAAAATCGGCGATAACGGGATCGCGAAAATATGTGATAAACAGAGACAAATACACAAAACCGTTTAAAATTGGTCTAACATAACAAACTCGAAAAGGTGGGAGACATGGGTGTATCATAATCTACATGTATACATGCAGTATTATTAAAAAATACTTCTCTAGAAAAAAAACTCAAAGGAGGTGAGGGGAAGAGGCCAATCTGATTTACATTTTGTTTTGAGGCCCTCTCCTAAGGATCTAGAAATTCCTAAGCCCAATGGCAATAAATTAAGCCAGATTATGTCATATAAACAAGGCTTTAATTACATGCAGTTACAAGTGTAAAGAAAGAACAATATATATACATGACAAAGTGATCGCGCCCTTATGTACATGAGAAAACGAAAGTGCCCTTTTTAAACACATCCGCGCATCAGATGTGCCCTTTTCAGACAAAAACGCCATGCCCCTTTCTGATCCTGCAGGAAACACTAATAGTATATAGTGAAAAAATCAACAAAGGGCCATAATTCTGTAAAATTTGGTCGCAGCGAAATTCTTTCCTTTACTACCATCTACACCTTAACGTTGTTCATCCCTGTAAGTTTAAGCAAAATCTGCCATCCGGTTTAAGAGGAGTTGCGTCCACAAAATTTCTACATAGTATATAGTGAAAAAATCAACAAAGGGCCATAATTCTGTTAAATTTGGTCACAGCAAAAATTCCTTCCTTTGCTACCATCTACACGTTAAGGTTGTTCATCCCTATAAGTTTAAGCAAAATCTGCCATCCGGTTTAAGAGGAGTTGCGTTCACAAAATTTCTACATAGTATCTAGTGAAAAAATCAACAAAGGGCCATAATTCTCTTAAATTTGGTCGCAGCAAAAATTCCTTCCTTTACTACCATCTACACATTAAGGTTGTTCATCCCTGTAAGTTTAAGCAAAATCTGCCATCCGGTTTAAGAGGAGTTGCGTTCACAAGATTTCGGGACGTACGGACGGACGGACGGATTGACGGACGGACGGACGGACAAGTGCAACGCTATATGCTCCCACATTGTGGGGGCATAAAAATCTGGTGTCAGGAACATAACTTAGCAGCATAGGTGTTAAAACACACGTGAATAATAAGTTAATACTTCTATTTTCAATTGAAAACATTGTATTAGTATCTTTATTCATCTTTGGAACACTGTTTTCGTTGAAAAATTAACAAAAATCGGGGTCGCGAAAATAGGTGACAAACGAAAAATCGGCGATTTTCGCCTGACTATTTCTCATGTAACGTGTCAAGATAGTTGCAAGAAATTATTCTGGTGCTTTCATTTATGAAATCTTATGTTTTTATAACAAGTTTGGCCAACTCTTCATTAAATTAATCAAAGATTTTTTCAACATTCTGAGGGGAATTTTTTGTCAAAAATGGGGAAAAATATATATTAATTTTGGAGGGGAATGGGGCCGAATTTCGGCCCCAAAAAAAACACTGATTCCCCTCAAAATGTTGAAAAAATCTTTGATTTATTTAATCAAGAGTTGGCCAAACTTGTTATAAAAACATAAGTTTTCATAAATTAAAGCTTCAGAATAGTTTCATGCAACTATTCGACACCTTACATGGGTCAGCCGAAAATCGCCGATTTTTCGTTTGTCACCTATTTTCGCGGCCCCGATTTTTGTTACATTTTCAACGACAACAGTGTTCCAAAGATGAAAAAAGATACTAATACAATGTTTTCAATTGAAAATATAAGTAATACTTTTTATTCACGTGTGTTTTAACACCAATGCTGCTAAGTTATGTTCCTGACACCAGTATTTTTATATATAATTTTGTTATGTTAAATTCTTATGTCCTCTCTTTATATTTGGCAAAAGAATAATGTCATTTACATACATGATAGTTTTGGTTCTTTATAATATTACATTTTTAAACAGTATATTTTATACATTTTCTAAAAAATTCCCCTTTTCTGGCAAAATGACGTAAAATTCCCCTCCTCACGGGCGAATTCACCATTTCCCTCAGACTGAAATAAAACACTGACAACAGTCTGCGGTGAACCCTCGTAATGCTCTGATGGCGCCCGTTTTTATTTTTAGTCTTGGGAGTTATAAACATTTTAAAATCAAAGATGCATAGAGACCAACGATGAAAGCCAAGCGCTCAATCAATCACCTTTCATGAATATAAATAATTTATCGCTTCCCAAATGTGCAAAGCCGAGACTAGAATTATTATAAATCCATTTTGATAATTACAAGCTAATGGTAAATGGTCTTTTCCTTTCATTTTTATTCTTGGTTTTTGTACATTTTAAAATTAAAGATGCATCTATATATAGACTTGTAAGCGAATCACGAGAGCCGACTGTAAATAATTTATCAGTAGATCTACCAGGATGTGTAAAGCCTAGAATTCGGCGGATAATAGGGATTGTTGTACACAACACAAACTAGACTATAAATAAAAAAAAAATTGTTTTGAATTAGAGAAACACATTCGCTGTACTCACTACTGTATCGAAAACGGAAGAGATACAGAACCAGTACGGACAGTTGCAAGCAAAATTATCTCCCTTTAGTCCTCAAGTGACAAATGCCGCAATTCTTTGCACAGCATGAAATAAATGTCTAATCATTTTCGATCAATTTAAAGTTTGCAAATTAGATACTAACAATGTGTAAACTATCTGCAGGTAACGCTGACTGAAAGGTTGTTAATCGTGTTTTTCTTTGTTCACTTAATGACATGCATTTTAACCGCCATTTTTCTTCTTAACTTTATTTACGAATGTACTCCTTTCTGTCACGGAACGGATACCCGTCTATCGCTCAACGGGCTAGTTAGAGAGTAAGAGAAAATTCATTTCATGTCGGCAAGACTACAAACATTGAAACAGTAAACAACATAAGCTCTTAGAGCTTTTGAACCGAGCGTAATAAATATATATTTAAATACATGTAAAATATTTAACAAAATGTTTTAACAAGCATTGAAGACAGATCAATAAAGTATATTGATATTGAAACAGAAAAATAACTATTCATCGACATCTCTGATAATGGCTAACCGTCATAACTGACTATTATGTCCATGCGTGGGGGGGGTTAGAAAAGTTAAGATTGCCAAGTCTCCTAGGTTACCCAGTCCATCCAGGAGGTTTCTGGCAATGTGATAAAAAAAAGTGCAAAAGCCTAGCATAGCCTTAAAATGCCTACAACAGTGCAATATCTACAATGTATGTATGTGTGGGAAGAAAACAAGAATATTAGTGCAGTTTAAAAGATAAAAGCTCTGTACTGTCTAAGGTATGTGTTGCAATGTAGCCAGTGCTGCCCTAAATGCAACAGCATTGTCAGTACTGACTACATAGACCAGCAGAGAGTTCAATTCAACTATTGAAAAATGAGAACTTCATATAGTCTGAAGGTGTATGTTGGATTTGATAAGCTAGTTTATGGAAATGTGTTGGGTGCGCGCCATAAACCGGTTTAAGCTCCCCAGTGGTGTTTTTGCCACTGACCGTTCCAAGGCGGTGCCCCACTGTGTTCCGTTAATTGTTCGTTTTGTCCTCGTGTGTTTGCTTTGTATGCTTGTGTGTGTTGGTAGTGTATGTTTGTGTGTGTACATGATTGTGTGTGTGTGCGTTGTGTGTGTGTGTGTGTGCGTGTGTGTGTGTGTGTTGGTGGTGTGCACTTCTGGGTGCTGTGGGGCTCGTTTTGGGGAGGCTGCGTTTTTGGTACGTGGCATTCCCTGTTTGATATTATTTTTGTTGTTTTGAGTGTCTAGTGTAAGGAGTCATGTATTGCGACGGTGTTATATCAACTAGCCTATAATGGATCTTATAGAAAAGAGTGAGACGACTGTTCTGTCTTCTTCTCTGTAGGGATTCCCACTGTAACAGGTTAAGACTGTCTGCTACTGTTCCAGGAGCACTGGAGTAGTTGTTTGTTACAAAATGGGCAGCTCTTCTTTGAACGTTGTTAAGTTTCTGAATATCATTCTCATTGTAAGATTCCCAAACTGATGATCTGTATTCTAGTGGTATTACAAAATTACATTACATGAGTACATATAATATAGTTCCGAAATTAATTCTTTCACCTCTTCGGTTACACTCTGCATCATCTGTACATCTGCCTAATAACAACAGTACTTTTTTAAGACATACACCATCTATCTGCCTTTCTCCTTTAAAGCTACATTCTGCACAGTCATTTTATATTCCACGTACTCATTTTAATTCTCCAGCTGTTTTTCGAAATAATCTACGTATTCGTCTATCACCTTTAACTTCTACTATACTGAAGAAATATAAAATAAAACATACAAATTTTCCGCAGAGATGTAGAGGGTACCGTTCTATTAACAAATGCAATGCTAAGAGGTGCGGTTGTTGCAATCATTTATCGCACAGGTCTACAATTACCTCAAATGTTAACGGCAGAACTTTTAATGTGGTAATTAACTCTGACGTTGATTGAAATACGTCCCACATGATTTATGTACTGACTTGAAACGCACCCAATTGTGGTATTCAGTATGTTGGGCAAACTGGGCGATCTTTAAAAATTTGTTTCCGCGAGCATTCTTACAAAATGCGAAGTCGGAAAAAGTTCACTACATTTTTATATCAACACTTTCGTAAATCTGGCCATACAATTGATCAGGTAACCATTCAGCCAGTAGAGCAAATCGTCTATGATATAAATTGTACATCTAGTTTTAAAATCAAAGCCAGACATTTAGCAGAATTCAAATGGATTAAAAATTTACAGTCACCGTTTCCGTTGGGCTTAAATGATAATATTTATCAAGAAGGTAATATCTCTACAAACCCTGATATCGATATATTTTCAATTTTAAATATTAGGAAACGTAAATCTAGGTCTCATGGAATTAGACGCAATGGTAATATTAAGCGTAAATCAAAAGTCAATATTTCTGTTGCAGACCTCGATATAATTCTTTCAAACTCTGGTAGACATTCAATGCTTTCTCGTCTCACATCTTTATCTATTCAGTCTCTTAAAAAACTAGACGAGGAAGCGGACCAGTACGTTATTCAAACAGATCCGTTATACACTGTGTCATATCTTATCCAAAATTATACACAACACGTTCTCCGTCCACACATTGACACTCAATCTCATGATCATAATAGACATTTTCTTAAAATTCATTTCATTAATAAAGGTATTGACTTCATCGATGTACCCAGTATATTTCGTGATAGACGTGTCATTGATTCTGTGCCTAAGTATTTCCGAAACTCCGAAGTTCCTATTATCTGTTATAAATATAAAACACCTGTTAGAAATGTTATATTCAATTACAATAAAATTGTTTCCGACCTAGATGTTCAAACAAATACCCCTTCTTACTGCGAATGTAAAAACTCGAAATTTTGCTATTCAGATGCCGGTCATGTCATCACTGGTAATTTTGATATTATTAAAGACAAGCGTATTCGTAATTTATTCTTTAAAGGACCAAAATACAGAATTCCTTCTACTATGGATTTTCATGCTTGTCGTGGTCATATTGCGGAATCTATCGAAACTTTTTGTGTTAAATGGTGTCGTCGTGAGAATGCTGATCCAAATGCATTAACGTCTTGGAAACGAAGTATTTTTAACATTGTCGATTCTCGTATAAAATTTTACCAAACAAATGAACACCTACTTCCATCAAAACCCAAGTTTACTTTAAGACATCTGAAAAAGGAAATCCAAGAATTTCATTCTAAGTATGTCTTAGTTCCAGCAGACAAGGCGGCCAACAATATTATCATCATTTGACGCCTACATTATATTAATGTTTTACAAAACGAACTAAATAGCACTAAAGCTTATATATTGAGTCCTTCCGTTGAACAAAATGTGGTCACTGATCACATCAGTGAAGTTTCTAATTTGAAAGTTCGTATAGATGATCAACATATTAAACTTCCTACTATGTACTGGATTCCTAAATTACATAAACAACCATATAAAGCTCGTTTCATCGCTAATTCAAGCTCTTGTACCACTACAAATATTTCAAAACTATTAACATCTTGCCTAACTGCTATAAAAGCCCACGTGAAAAGATATTGTGATAAAGTATACGAAAACTCTGGTAAACATTTATTTTGGTCGATCAAAAATTCTGGCGAAATCCTGGATAAGTTTAAAGTTAATAATTACAAAGTAACTTCAGTCAGTACATACGATTTTTCTACTCTGTATACCACTTTACCACATAATTTGATAAATGACAAGCTAACTGCCCTAATTCAAAAGACTTTTGCCAGGGAGAATGCTACATTTCTCGCCTGCAATTTCGATAAAGCTTTTTTTACTAGCTGTATTGTTAAACATTATACTATGTGGACCTGTGACGAAGTTTGTAAAGCCCTTTCCTTTTTATTGAACAACATTTATATAAGGTTTGGGAATGCAGTTTTCAGACAAGTAATCGGTATTCCCATGGGAACAAAATTGTGCACCCCTTGTCGCAGATTTGTTTTTATATTGTTATGAAAGAGACTTTATGTTGAGTCTTTCTCCAGATACGCAGGCAGACATTATCACTGCTTTTAATAATACATCACGCTATCTGGATGATATTCTTAATATGGATAACCCGTTTTTTGGTCAATTGGTGGACACTATTTATCCCCGGGAACTCCAGTTAATTAAAACTAACAATTTGGATACTGGTGCTTCATTTTTAGATTTACATCTCTCTATTTATAACAATATTATACATACCAAAATTTATGACAAGAGGGATGATTTTAATTTTAATATTGTAAATTTTCCCCATTTGGATGGGGATGTACCTCATGCTACATCTTATGGGGTATACATTTCTCAGTTAGTTCGGTTTGCCTGAGCGTGTAGTCATGTTGAGGATTTCAATGAACGTAATCAATATATTACAAATAAACTTCTTCAACAGAGCTACCGCTATTACAAATTGCGTAAATATTTTGCTAAATTTTACTATCGTAATTCTGATTTGGTTTTGAAATTCAATAGTAATCTAAAGACTCTTCTGCGAGAAGGTATTTCAAAACCCGATTTTTATGGGGATGTGGTTTACAAACTTCGTAAGATTTTGGGTCATGGCAATTTTCCAACTGTATTTGCTAAAATTATAAAACGTTTTGTTAAAAGAGGTTACGACCCTACTGTTTTGAGACACACCGCATGTTTGGTGTTCAACCCGTTTACAGTTGGACGCTATGCTTCCCTCTTTGATTGTATCTGACGGAAGAGGGGGAGGACTCTGTGATGGGCAGTTTTTAAATCCCACTGGGACGAAACTGTTTTGATTTCTGTCCTCTGGCCTGTTTCGTCGGGCCCTTAAGGGTGTTTCTCTTGGTGCTCTGCCTTCTGCAAATGCATTGAGTACATACGTTTTTTGGTTCTCAAGGTTTGCTTTTTTTATATATTTATACACGAGCATTTTTGTGTTTTACATACCATGCCTTTTGTTTCCATTGCGTGTGTTAGAGATTCACCTAGCAGGGATTACTTTTATTTACACTGTCCTGTGACTTTGGACCATGGTGGGGGTAAGAGTGAGGTTGGGTGCGCACCATAAACCGGTTTAAGCTCCCCAGTGGTGTTTTTGCCACTGACCGTTCCAAGGCGGTGCCCCACTGTGTTCCGTTAGTTGTTCGTTTTGTCCTCGTGTGTTTGCTTTGTATGCTTGTGTGTGTTGGTAGTGTATGTTTGTGTGTGTACATGATTGTGTGTGTGTGTGTGTGTGTGTGTGTGTGTGTGTGTGTGTGTGTGTGTGTGTGTGTGTGTGTGTGTGTGTGTGTGTGTGGTGTGCACTTCTGGGTGCTGTGGGGCTCGTTTTGGGGAGGCTGCGTTTTTGGTACGTGGCATTCCCTGTTTGATATTATTTTTGTTTCTAGGGTTGGTCTGACGTTGAATTTGTATGCTGCTACTTTGGTTTCTGGTTTTGCTGAGTGGAAGTTTCTCTTCAGGAATCCAAGGTTTTGGCTAGCTTTGCTGGTAATTTTATTTATATGATGTGTCCATGAGAAGTTTGAAGATACATGTAGTTCAATACCAAGATATGTAGCTTGTTGTACAGGTGATAGTGGCTGATTGCGAAGAGTGTACTTTGACATGTTGGTTTGCCGAGATTTCGAAACATGCATAATATGACACTTGTCCACATTGAAAGACATCTTCCACTTCTTCTCCCACTCTTCCAGGTTGTTAAGGTCTTCTTGGAGGATCTAAGTGTCTTTTGCTGATTGTATTTCTCGGTAGATGATGCAGTCATCAGCAAAGAGTCGGACATTAGAACAGACACTGGATGGGAGGTCGTTTATAAAGAGGAGAAATAGAAGAGGTCCTAAAACGGAACCTTGGGGGACGCCTGAATCTACAGTGGCTTCTGGTTATACTTCTCCATCAACTACTACTTGCTGAGTTATATTGCTAAGAAAAGCCTGAATCCACATGTAAATATTTCCCCTGATCCCATAAAATGAAAGTTTGTGAAGGAGTCTCCTATGATCAACGACATCAAGAGCTTTGCTAAAGTTCATGACTGTAACGTGAACTTGGCCTCGTTTAACTGACTGGGTAAGATCATGCAAGAAACATACTAGCTGTGTTTCACAAGATCTACGTGAGCGAAAACCATGTTGGTTGTCACCCAAAATGTTGTTTGAGTTTAAGTGGTCAAGAGTGTTACTGACAACAATATGTTCAAGTAGTTTAAATGCGATACAGGTTAAAGACACAGGACGATAATTACTTGCTTTAAACTTTTCACCTTTTTTATATACAGGGGTGACATTTGCCTGGTTCAATTTTGCTGGTACAAGTCCAGTAAGTAAAGGTCTATTGAAAAAATAGTGAAAATTGGTGCAATTTCTTTGGCAAATTCTTTAAGTAGCCTGGGTTTTATAGTATCAGGCCCTGCTGATGAGGGTTTAAATCTTTCAATAATTTAAAAACACCATTTTCAGTAACATGTATGTTTTGCATATCTGGGTATGAACTAACACCTAGGTCAGGGAGAGTTGTCTGGTTTTGTAAAGACAGCGGAAAATTGCCGATTCAATATGTTGGCTTTGTCTTTAGAATTTGACTTTAAAATACCTTCATCCCTATTGATGAATACGATTAAAAATTAAAAATACTGGCTGACTGAACTGCTGCACTAGTTGCAGGAGGACATAGATTGATCATTAAAATAAATACGATAAGGTTTAAAACATTCATTTATTCTTATAAATACGACATTTGTCATACATTTCTTCATTCCAGTAGATATGAACGACCTTTGACTTACAGATCAGCTATCACTCAAAGCAACGGGCTACATGTATATATAACTTTGAAGAGAATAAACCAGCCTATAAGCCCTAGGCCTTTGACCAGTTGACCCATAGTCAATAGTTGCCATATTATTACCAGCTGCAGATTTAGGGCTGGGCTTCAGGGCCCACAGTTGGGCCCACAGATACGTTTTTGGCCGAGCTTATTTCCTGTTTAATAAAAATACGGACAAAGTGTATTCTCTTATCAAAATATGTTAATAACTATTACATGCTCGCTAATCTCCTGATAGATGGCATAAAAGTTTCCTCTGGAAAGCGCGCTCGACTTTTTGAACATCAATTCATCTTGAAGAATGCTTTTGTTAAAAAATTGTCTTATAATGTCTCCGAAATCTTTTGTTTGATTTATACATTTTATGAATGTATGATGTACAATCATCAGAATTGTTATACAACTTAAATTATGAATTTCTACTAATAACCTAAAATTTTGCCGTATGTTGCGTTTTTAACAAGCACGTTATTAAATTCGGGAATAAGTAATATCTTTATCTTAAACTCTGGTTCGATTTAGAAATTTTAGAGGCTTAGTTTCGAATCAATTTCATGACTGGTTTCTGATATATAAATTTGATGGTATGATATTATTCTGTTCTAAATGCCATCCCTCTCTTCGTACATCAGATAAAATAACATTGCGTTTCCTTATACAGTTCAAATCTCCCGTTCTATTAAAGTCTCCAAATATTACCATTATTTTCCCAATTAAAGGGGCACTCCCTACATCTAGCAGATTATATTCTCGGAACATAGATTATGTGTTCAATGAACGTAGAATGATAAATAAATGCAATTTTAAAGAAGAAGCTATGGCGAGAAGTGCCTCATTTTACTACAATTAATCAATATAGAGGCTTTCTGTAATAAATCGCATCCACCCATTTATTGTACAACAACAACTCTACATAGATTATTGAACGGTTTACGGTACTGCAGTATATTTTAAACCGATGATTTTATCGATAATGACTGGGAATGCAAAGCTGAAAATTTTAGGTTAAGTTAATACTTCCAAAGATTCTATTATTTATGTTTTGGGGTTATTTAGTTTGACATCAGTTATAGGGTATGTCCCTTTAAACAATCAGTCGTTTTTGCTGCCAACACAGATTTGCAAGAACAGATTTCGCTTGAATTGCTTCCATGATTGCACGAGGACTCGTGCTATTTAGTTTTATCGCTGGCTTTTTTTGAAGACCAAACATTTCCTATGTTGTGTGGATATGCGTTCGGTAACGTTTAAAAGTCGTTAAAAAGTGAAGGAATTATTAAGACTCTTTTTCTTATATTGCTTTCTGTTTAGCATTACAAAACAATCGCAACATGTCATCCATCTCCTTGATTATGGTATCGGTTGTATAAGTTGCAAACAGAGTTTCCTTATCAAGGATTAGCATTGGTCATTTCCGGTTGGTATTTTTCAGTTCTGCATTATGTTTACAAAACATAACCTGAAGAATTGGACGTTCCCATTCTACACAGTGAGAAACCTATCATCAACCATTGGTCTATCATTTAATTTACTTAATAACTTTGTCACTACATGCCCTAACATATAGTCGTGCATTAGTATCCGTACAGACGATTGGTATTTTAGACAATTATAAATTGTGTCAAATTTCTAATAAATTGCATTCGTTTTATGAATGACACACAATGGGCAAAGCCAATAGCGCAGTGTTATGTCTCAACTGGTTAAAGTGCATGCAAGATGAAAATAACTGGACATTTTCTACACTCGCCTAATCTGATTGAAAAACGATTACAACATCAACCTTAGAATATTGTTAGATAATGAGTCCCCATTTAATGGGTTCATTGAATATTTTATACGTGCTGCCATCTTCATTTCTGTTATTTGTGTTACTGAATGCACATTGGATATCAGACGAGAAAAACGCACTGGGAAATGTTTATTTCAATTTGAGCACAATAATCCTTTACATCAGAAAGTTCGAGAAGTAGACCAGGCAACCTTTATAACCGACAAATTTTCAACGATAATCTAATAAATAAATTCTGTGAATTGTAATTACACCCCAACCTAACGAATTAATTAATCGGAATATATGATAGAACAGTTTCTGCCCCTTACGGCCTCATTTTGGAACAAGTCAACTGTCATTCAGTAAAAGGTTTCTATTTGTGACAAGTAAAAAGAAAGTCTGGTTTTAAATAAAATGATATTTAAAATTACTTTATGTATTATATATAGGGGGAAGAATATCGGAGTCCTAATTTTCCAAGAGATAATGTTCATTTCAAAGTATTGGTAGAAAAACATTCGATGACCATTTCTTCGCGGCTTCATCAAAATAGTTCAACCATGTCTTCGATATGGCTTTTATTAGTCTTTATATAGATTATACAGGAGAGACAGTCAAACCACATCTGGGTCATTATTTCTCATTTCGTCGCCTTTTTTCCAGAAACCCGTAAGTCAATTTTTTTAAGTTTTGAGAAAATCGAATTTGAAGTTTGAAATTTCAATGAAGATCAGTGACTTACGGGTTTATGAAATTAGCTTTTAATCGAGTTATATTAGTTTCATAATAAAACAGTCTACGTCATCATGAAGAGCTTGATGAGACGAGTACAACGGAACCAAAGTATCAAAACATCAAAAAACGACTTACGGGGTTCTGGAAGTAAGGCGACGAATTAATGATCTTCATTTTCAAAATATTACTAGACAGTCATTTGATACTTATTTGCATGTGTCAAATTAAATTTAATTCTGGTTACAATTTTGAGATAAAATGAATAAAACGTTTCTATATGGGATACAACTATATAACTCGCAAATTAAGTGAATTTATATCCCCAGTCGAATAAACATATCAACTGAAAAGCGTATTGCTCTCAGACAAAAAGAAGCATTATAAAATTTCACCACTTAACTGGGACCTCATATCCAAGGGGATAATTTTGTCTGCAAGTTACAATCATAAGAACTTAATTATTGTAAGTTAAAATAAATCAGTACTACTTGTTTCAGGCAACAAGATTTCTTACGTTTTTATGTAAAATATGAAAAAAAGCTCTACATCCCCTTAAGAGACCAATTTCTATAAAAATCCAGTTGTCCATTGTTATGAACCACAAAGTTGGTTCCTTATGTCAAATTTTATGCTGTATTATTCTCGCGTATATACTGCAGTTGCATGCTGTCGTCACAGGCCCTAGTTTTATGTTGAGAATGAAAAACACACAATTCCGTTTTATCTTTGATGTTTCTTTTTTTTCACCGTGGAAAACCACACGGTTTAACAATTCAACAAATATGAGTAAACGGTTATCCGTAAACGTAAAACTTTTAACAACAATATATCGTTTCTATTATTCTAGTGGATAACCACTGTTATGTGTTCACTTGGAAATCCAAGTCTGATCTTTTTTTTGCATTTCTGAATTCCAAATTTAATACATCTTGCCAGAGTTTCGGTAAACCAATCAAACTAACCCTTATAAAAATAATTAACAATATAACCAATCAAGTTTCAGTATGAATGTAAAGTATATGTAACATATTTTAAGTTCCCTTAATATGGTCATCAGGAAGTCTCAAAGTTTATCAGACTGTCAGATTGACATTATCTGTAACACAATCAAAGCCCTTTAGCACTTTCAAACATAACAAAAGATAAAATGCATAAATTATGATGTGAAAGTTGTGACACTAATGGCCTTTAACGTCTGTTATAAAAACATTAAAAAAGAATACAATTCAAACATACTAGTTTTAAGAAAACCTAAAAAGATTTACAAAAATTTAACCCTTTTTTATAACCATTATTAATGTTTAATCGTTTCCGTCTGATGACTAATTTTTACCGCACAACACTACCTCCTCTTTTTAAAATTATTTCACTCCTGTGAAATCAAAAATTCTAATGACAATATATAATTCATTGCTAAACTTTCTCATTTCCATGCATTAAGTTTCAACTAAAATTATATCTAAAAAGTATCAAATATGTTAAAGCGGAATCTGAAAAAAAAACCACTCATTGTTAGATTTTTATAATGTAAGGTCTTTCAGTACTTTAATCTTCATATGAAATAGAAAATGTTCTGTGACCAATGCATTACACAAGTCAGCGAAATCTTTGAATCTGAAATAAAATATTAGTCCAGTTTATTTTTTACCTAACACATGTTTTTCAACCACTTAAAGTTCGTTCAACTATTGTCCCCTTTTAAAATTAAAATTTGTGTTTTGAGAATGATCGTTTTGTTTTAGATTTAAATCACTGTAATGCTGTGTACGTTCCCGGTTACATTTCAAACCATTTCTGTCGTTTGATTCCATCTTTGTTTTCATATCTGAAACGGTCTCAGTCAATTTATTTATTTCCCGTTTATCGTCTCGACTTAAACCGACAATGTACCTGAAGTGCAGCATTAGTTGGTTACTTATAGATCCTGTATATTGTAGGCCTGTTTCTGAAGACAAACAAAGGAGAAGTGTTTCTAATTCTTCTTCTAGCTTTCTGTATGATGTTATTACTGAGTCAACGTCTTCCTTATGAGATGTATCATTTTCTGCTTCCTTACTTGATAATTCCGCGTTGAGCTGTGTCACACTGGATTCCAGTTCAGTTGTAAACATTTTTAGAAGCTCGATTTCTACACAAAGTGCATCTTGTTCAGCACTTTTTTCTTCAAGTGACTTTTTCAGAGTCTCCGTTTCTTTCCGCATGTTCTCTGTACACCCTTTAGCACTGTTATATTGCATTTCTCTAATAGAATGCTCGTCTACGTGAAAGAATGGTAACGTATTTTCAGCCGTTTTCTTGGTGACAAATGCAGTCATTCTTGCTTTGTCCCTTTTTATCGATTTTTCCGATTTCTTAGTCACTGATAATTTTTGTTTGATAGAACATTCACGAGCGTAATGTCCAACTTTGAAACACTTGTTGCAACGAAATTTCACAGAAAAGCATTTACCTAAATCATGTATAAGTCCACCGATTTTACCAACAACTGCAACTCTTCCTGTTCGTGATTGTGATGTAAAGTTATTCATTTTCTCTCGGTAATCCGGAGCACTTGTTTTGGGGAATGTCACTTTACTCGCTTTAAGCTAACTTGAAAGGTTCGGAAACGAATTTTATTCTCCACCACGTTTTATGCTGTATCTTTCTCGCGTATATACTGCAGTTGCATGCTGTCGTCACAGGCCCTAGTTTTATGTCGAGAATGAAAACACACAATTCCGTTTTATCTTTAATGTCCCTTTTTTCACCGTGGAAAACCACAAAGTTTAACAATTCAACAAATATGAGTAAACGGTTATCCGTAAACGTAAACTTTTTAACAACAATATCGTTTCTATTATTCTAGTGGATAACCACTGTTATGTGTTCACTTGGAAATCCAAGTCTGATCTTTTTTTTGCATTTCTGAATTCCAAATTTAAACCCTTTTTTATAACCATTATTAATGTTTAATCGTTTCCGTCTGATGACTAATTTTTACCGCACAACAACATACTTAAATTTGACAGCCTTTTCAGAAAAAAGCATTGTTAAAGTTTCATCACCTTATTGGGTGGGGGTGGATGTGGGGTGGGGGAAGGGGCTGTAGTGGTGACTATTAAAAAGAGTGATCGTTACGTTATTTTAGCCAATTACAATCAAATTTTGATAGCCGGTTTCAGAGAATTTTTATATTGAGTGTCTGGAGCCATCTCCATGGGATGGGAGTGTGTACAGGTGCTTGGTATTAGAAAGAGTGATCATTAGATTGTTTGAACCAATTACAACTCAATCTTGATAACAGGTTTCAGAAAAGTATATATATTTTTTCATATTGAATATAAAAGAAAAAGCAATTAAAGGGCAAATAACCATGAAGATACAGTGACAATCATGACGAAATATGCGCGTGCGCCGCGACTTATGCTGTTTTATACTTACTATAAGTTTCATGAAATTCTATCCATTCGTTCCTTAGTTATGACTTTGAACTGACGAACGGACTGACGGACAACACCAAAACAATATCCGTTCGCCTTTGCCAACAGTCGAGCAAAGTTTTATTCTTAGATTTGGCTCCACGGATGGAGTGATGGACAGCTGAATAATACGAATTTGATAAACCTATTCACGAAATCGCTATTAGATATATCAATAGATTTATTAAATTCGTTACACATGAACTTTTTAACATACACTTTAAATTGTATTGTAAATACGAAACTTTGTTCTCTTTCATGAAACTTTGTTCTCTTTCATACATCGTATACTATACGAAAATAGAGACATGTCACTCTTGACTCTCATTGGCTCAATAAACTATAAAAACAAAATTAATTAACTTCCTTCATTTCATAATTTTCTGGAACACCTTCAAAATGAAGTTAGTGTATTTGCTACATAACATTTTATTATTAGAAGTAATGTTTTTTTAATAAAAGTGCAATATCATTAAATTTATTTTATAATGAGTCATTTCTTTAAGTAGTGAAGTACGAACGAGATGGAATTTGAACCGGAGGTATTATCTGTATCTGCGTGTGGTACCAGGGCTGCCCTTCTCTCCATCCATCAGCACGTGTTTATTCCATTTGCTGAAAGTTTTTAATTCTTAACAATTAATGGTAACAACGGTTGAGAAGCTACACATCATTCTATTTATAACAATTTGATAAAAGGACATACAATAATATAAAAAAATACATTTTGGAAGTGTTTACTTCCGTGATCAAAACGACTTAATTTTAACCCGAGTTTCTTCCAAGTGCAAGTGAAGGCCAGCTCATTTCTACAATTACTAACATATTAATGACGTAGCTGAAGAAGATAGAAACTTAGAATCACTTTATGATACATTCAAATTACAATCATTTACTATTTTTCAGAATTAGATCTGTAATGTCCTTCTAAGTATGGGTTTCTATTCAAAATTGTTAGTTTATGTAGTTCTTTTTGTTACAATGTTATTATTATAAAACAATAGTCAGTTATTTAACAAGGCAGCCCGTAAACAAACATTGAATGACTTGTGTATTTCATGCAGATGTATAAAGAGATATTGATTCCTTGTTTGATTGCTGTTATCGTTTCTTAGTATCAAAACAGAAAACACGTAGGGATAAATAAAATTTAAGGTGGAGTGTTTGTTTCGTTTTCTGTTGATTTACTGACATATTACATTTGACTATATCATACAGAGACATGTACACGTACACTGTTTTATTTTTAATTGAGTGTGACTGAATGGTTTGTACACGTGCATAAAAATAGAAATAACACTTCAGCTAGGTTTTATAATGGATCTTACTTTCTAGGTAAGTTGTAGGTTATTTTCTATAGTATCACAATAGCGGATAAAAATGAAAAATTGATTTTACTGGGTGATTCTTATAAAAAATATAAAGGGTTTGTTATTATTTATGCTACCATTTGATAGCCCTTCGTGGGTGATTTACTGTGTTATGATTTGTTTAAAAGTTTAGGTTGACTCACAGAGCATCGAATTCAACATTTTATGCTTAAAGTATTCACTTTCGATTCTGAAATTATCACAGTTCCTTAAGGGATGTGTTCAATACTGCACAGTACAAAAGGTTGTGTTTAAAATATTACAACTTTTTGTTTCGAGTAACGGAAGTGCAACTGAGTACTTGTCTTCCTCCATGCATCATTTATTAAATATAATAACTATGACTTACCAGACAACTTCATATGCTAAATCTTTTCAGTGATCAATTGCTGTCACTAGTAAACGAAAATAGTGTCGTACCGATATTTTTTTGGTTGAATCATACATAAGTACTGATTATGGCGCAGAAAAATCAATAAATTCGTCTGCTGCTAGTCTCAGTATTCATTCAACAGTCGTACGCTGCCGCGGAAAAATACGAATTACTAATGAGTTCATATTAGCACATGTTGAACCGCTATGGTGCAGTGGTAGCGCGTTTGCCTCAGAATCAGCGGGCCCTGGGTTCGATCCCAACCGAATATTTTCGTGTTATCCTCTTAATATCTGGTAACACAAAATATTTTCTTGTTACCTACTGACGCTGAAAGCATAATTTCTGAAGTAACCCAAATGCAAATGTGGTTGATAAGTAGATAACGCAAATATCTTTGTGTTATCCACTACATATCTGGTAACACGAAATATTTTCTTGTTACATACTTAACAAATAGCAACGCGAAATCTTAACAATTTAGTCACTTAATTAAATAAGATAAGTAAGTATTAAAGTAGTGGCAAGTGTGACACAATTTGTGTTACGATATTTATCTAACCTGGAAATGTTTCGCCAAAATATAACTAGATAACCAGATAAATATCACATATTTTAAGTAGTTATTTAGATTGTTAACGCGAAAGTCAGTTAACTAACATGTGGCAGTAATGAATATGCAACCATAAGAAACATGAATGGCAATCTTCGAAACGTGCTTATGAAAGCGTCCAACAAAGTCTTCGTCAATGTAAATACCCTTTGGTACGTTTACTCGAAACTGTTGATACCAATATAAAATTGATTACACTGGTACATGTAACCAACACATGCTGACTTATTAAAAAAAAACTATAATATATTTATATGTCAGTCACCCTTAATTTTCATTTAACCGAAGACTACATGACTTTTGGTCAGCGAAAGTCTGTCATTTCTTCTTTTTCTAAGCACTGCATCATATGATTTCTGAATGCTTTGTTGTCAAAGATTGTATCATAACATGGAACTTTTTTGTAAGACAATAACAGGCATATACTTATGAACTCTATCATAAATTTGAGACTGTTGCATTTTTAAGCCAATATAATCAAAGGCAATAGAAACTATTTTTTTAATTTCTTACTATTCGTAGAAAAAGTCAGAATACAATTTTCATCGTAAGGTTGAAACTAGAATTGAGTAAAGTTTACTGGCTCTTCTAATATAACGTAAATTCCATTTTTCCCTATTTATAACCGCCTATTTATCGTCGAATACAGGTCTTCAATCCGGCATTTTTCCTAGTTTATAGTTTCGTACCTCTCGACTCTTAGTACCATCTAAATTTTCACTCCACTGAATCTTTTCTGTCAGTGATAAATGATAAATCTTAAACAAAGCTTGGTATCGAAAAGTGGTTTCCTCCTGATATTTCATTTTTACCTTTTGTCATATAATATTGGTACAGGTATGTTAGTACAGTAAACTCCGTTTATAACGAACTCATTGGGACCATTGAAATGTGTTCCTTATATCCGGAGTTTGTTATATCCGTACCACATTTTCATATAAAACAAATAAAGAAAAAAATCGGACCGAGAAAATGTGTTCCTTATATCCGGATTTTCGCTATATCCGGAGTCGTTATATACGGAGTTTACTGTACTGTTAATATCTTAATGAATTATATGTATTTCTGATGTTGTTTGGAGAATTTGACATTGTCATGCCAAACAGAAATTTCTTAAATTCGGGAGTTTAATTTTTTTTAATTATTGTGTCGAATAAACCATTCTTACATTTTACAATTTGGGGTTATATAGTCAAACTTAGGTCAAGGTAATAGGAGTAAGGTCTTTATTTTCAAAACTTCTTGTTCGATCTCCGAATGTTCATCAAATTGAGTGTTAAGCATCAGTATAAAGTGTAATTGCTCATAATGCAATTTTGGCGACATAGTCAAAGGGTATGGTCATAGGGTCATGGCACTTGAAAACCTTTCAGAATCATCAGTAGAGAGTGTAGCTGTGAGTATCATAACTACGGGGTACTTTGGCCCAGGTGGTGAAATGGATACAAGTAATTCATGCACTGTCTTCATATAGCGAGATGTTGGTGGTACCTCTTGCAAAGCTTTCTGCCGTCCATAAGATCTAGAGGATTATGTCTTATTTTGAAAACTGACATCTTCTTTTTGAATATAAAAGTATCTTGTCATCATGCACTAGATTTCTCTGGATAGGGGATAAATTACTTTCCAGTCAACGATATCGCATTTTTAATTTGGTTTTACGCACCTGACATCTGCAGAATGCCAACGAAAGCTTCAAGGTATCGTGATGCACTGTCTTTATTGCACATGCGCTATTCTAACATTAATCATATCAAAAGATCTGATAGTTGGCACCTTTAAATTCAAGCCCCTTCTCCTGCAGTAGCAATCATTTGACTGTTCGAAATGTAGTATATCATATGATTTTTTGTATATAAAACAGGACCGTAACATTTTCAATTCAAGAAAATGTTTACACATTCATCTTCTGCTGAACGCACCTTCATTCATTTTGTGATGAAAAATCCAAACTGTATGCATGTCTTTCTGTCCATCCGGCCGCCTGCATATACTCAATAAATGTAAAAAAAATAAAAAGATCATGGGTACACATAAGAGATTAGTTCACAACGTCATTAGTTCGTCCATATGTCCGTCCAGATGTATTAACCAAATTGTCAAATCGGTCTAACGGATAAAACTAAGACAATTTCGTTGTATTTAAGACCTAAAGAAGAGTTTAAATTACCTAATAGGTGCCCTTATTACTGAAGTTAAAAGCGTTGGTGAGAGACCATACATAACTTGCAATTTCCTTCCAAGCGGCATTTCCTTCTTTCCTAGTTACAGCAGTGCCTGTTCAAACTAAATGTTTAAGCGGTTAAAGGTCCATTACTATGACCAAATCGAATTTTCTTTTAAATCTGGGAAAATATGTCATACTGTACCGAATGTGACCGTATTGTGTTGAAAATTTAAGTTTAACAATATATTTTGCCTCTTCAAAAACGAAAGTACAGTAGGTTTTCCAGTTTTCAAATATCTTTGTAATTTTCCAAAAGTCTCTCAGAGAGAGGCTGTAAATAGATTGCACATGAATAAGTATGCCTATTTCGAGTTATAGTTGTAAGAACTTTACGTCCAATGATGTGCAACGTATATCTCTGACTGTTTACAACATGCAATAAAGCGAAAGTAGGAAAAAAGACCATCCAGGTCAATCGTGCTTTTTTAGCTCACTAGCTAGGTACTTAGTGCCAAGGTGAGCTATAAGGATGGATGCGTGTCCGTCGTCCGTCCGTCTAGAAGGCGGACAACTGTAAAATGTCAACCTGTAAAATCGGTTTGCCTTCGAAGTGGAAATAGTGAGACTATCCTTTTATCTGCAGCTGTCTCTTCAACCTGCGCCTGTCAGGAGACTTGGCAGTCTCATTACAAAATAGTATCCGTAATGGGAAAAACTTAAAAGTGGGATGTTCTAGAGTCATTCTGGCTTTTTGTGTCTGGTCAGGCTTTTACCCTCAACCAGTGTGATCTCCACAGAGCATGCGCGGTTTCATTCATGTGCTAAAAGGTATGAGACGCCTAAATCGGTGAAAACCGGAAGCAGGTGATTTTGTCTAGGGACATGCAGACCTACACTATGTGTTTGATTGCTGATTGGCTGAAACTAAGTGGATGCATACAAGAAAAATTATTTTGAAATAATCGCTGCATGATAGATCACAAATGAAATATGAAAAGGAAAATCTGGATATAAATTATAATCAAAATATTTGGTATTTGAAAATACTGACATATTTGGTCGGTGACCACTAAAACTGCCACAAAAATGGGGGTGGTGTCATTGAGCTCCAAATTACTGGCATAAAGTATTGGATGACATGTATAAATTTTGTTATTTTTATGTGGGACTAGGATGATTCTACAAAATAAAGCTCATTTCAGCAGTCGGTGAGATTTTGGGTAGTCGCACCGGAAGAAACCCTTATAATGTAAGTCAATGGAAATGTATTTAGGCGTCTCATACCTAAATGTAAACATAATGTTCTAAATAATGTAGTGAGTTTGCACTCTACTCAAGCGTAACCACATATTTGAGAGTAGGAACGCTTATTTAAGGGCAGTTTCTTCTATTTTCGTTTACATTTAATTTTGACATTTGTCATGGGTTTGTTATCGGAGGGTTCACCGCTTTCTTGGGAGGACACAAAACGTCATGCCGACCATGTTCGAGAACATGGGATTACACAGTTCCTTAACCAGTACAGGAAACTACGTGACAGGACTAAAGATGTTCTCTACTGGGGTGACGAGGTAACTTTCTTCTGCTACACCTTAAATCACTGTCATTTTAGTTTGCTCAATGCGTTGATAAACCAGATTCATAATTTTGACATGTGTCCCGATCAGGATACGCAAGTTGATAACGTTGTATTACGCAACAAGTTATGCAATAATATTCACTTACCAGTGCAGTAGCAAGGTATATATAAACTGAGGCAGTCTATGTGGGTCTGGGGTCATGCTTCCCCAGGAATGTTTTTTAGGCCTTCTGAATGTGCTTGACGGCCGTGTTATAACACCATACCCAAGACTCTTGATCGTCAGCTAAGATATCAAATGCTGATAAACGTATCTGTGTTCTGAAGCAGTACTTTTTAATCTCGGTGATTTACCGATATTTGATCACACGCTGTGTCCAGGTAAATCGCAACCCCAGAAGCATACATGCCGTTTAGGGTTGGATCATTAACGGGAGATTTGTGAAAAATCGCCGGGTTTTTGGACATCACAACGGGGTAAAAACGAAAACCAAAAAACATGCGTTTCTGACGTCATACATGATACTTTATTCAACATAATGTAAACACATGCAGTCGCCATTTTAAGCACATTTAAACCTTGATTCTCATATGCAAAATTATTACTCAAACAAAATTCTCTGAATTTTAATGAGACAAGAATAATGTCGTACTTACGTTTGATCTGGATACAAAGCAAAACAAAACAAACAAAAGCAACAATTTTATTTCTTTCAACTGGCGGTACATAATCTTTAATCAACTAGTACATTAAAAGTATCATATAATCATATTTAATAATCCTGACGAAGGCCTTTCAAATAGTATGGTCCGGAAACGAGCGTAATACGATAAATAACTTTGCTCGGATCACGTGACAAACATCCGGGTACCCGCAATTTTGGAAAAAGAAAGAAAATATTGAAACTTCTCGATATTTTACCTATCAATTTGACCAACAAAGAGATCCTTAATACAATATATACTATTTGAAAGACCTTGTCCTGACGTGTCATCTTGTTGCAAACATCAGTTACGTCAATCAGGCGCTAAGTATTACCCCGGGCAATGACCAGATGTTACTGACAATTAACACTAACGAGCCTAATAAAGAGCCGACTTTCGTCACCTAATCAACCAATTTCCGATCTCGCGTGTCAAGGTTTTGACTTTGATTATTCAAACTTGGACTTAAGTGGGTATTTAACAAATTTTATGGATTTTCTTTTCTTTCAAGACAAAATTTTGATTTATCGGGAGATTTGGGTGTTTTTGCGAGCTTCGCCGGGGCGCCGGGGTAAGGGTCTAAATATCGGGAGAACCCGGCGAGTAACGGGAGAACGGCATGTTTGCCCAGAAGCGACCAAAAAACACCCGATTCTTGCCTTGTACATAGCAGTGTCCACATCTATTAACAGAAGGCTAAAAGCCAAAGCTTGCCTGAGATGGAGGAGTAGTTGCAATTGAGTGATTCAATAACAATACGGAATCCCAGCATTGGTAAATGATAGCCAATATGGTGCCTCAACTTGCCTCAGTGTCCGTGGCAACTGATTTTGCATACAGTACAGGCCTGGAGGATTATGCAAAAAACGCGAAGTGTGGAGTTTTTTACGCCACACTTCGCGTGAGTAACTTGGGGGAAAAATAACGTGACTTCGAGTGAGCTTGGAGTGCCTGAAGTGACTTCGCGTCTGGAGAAATATTGCATCACTTTGCGGGAGTAAAATCGCGGCACATCGCGTGGTTTTACAGGTAAATGAATGGGTTTACGGGACATAAAAATCAAACTTATTATATGCTGTAGAAATGTGTCTACATGTAAATTTTGTAAAATGTTTTTGAGTTGTATGCATATTACATTCAAAAATACTTGCCGACCAATGCACATTTATATAGCGTGGTCAATATTTTTTTACTATCAAAAATAAAAAGTTCTTACTCATAATATCAGCTATTCCCAGCTATTATTTCTATAATCCAAAATTATCAGACTATTGTCTAGAATTACTTTTTCATGTCTCAAACTGTCAAATATCTCGGTCTGTTTGATGCCACATGCTTCACTTAGATCAAACAAAACTCACATGCACAATGATGGTTGGCGTTTGTTCTTTGATCTCGTAACACCTGCAGCTTTATCTCTATGTATAAAAGAGGTTGAAATAAAAAAAATATTTCAGCAAAGGTTATTCATTAGAATAAATAGTAGAAAATTGTCACTGGAAAAACGTTGGCTTTGATAGTTGATGAAACAATTAATGACAAAAAAAACCTGACATGCTTAAATACAGAACAATTTGGAATGTTAATTGATAAATACTTTGTGCATTGACAACTCAGAGGTGTCACACAGCTTTGATTTGCAAACAAATTCAAAATTGACTGAATTAGTATGACAGGCCATATTTTTCACACCAATCGCGAGTGACAATGCCAAGAGACCAATTACATCGGAATTTTTAAACGGAAATCATCATAAAGGTGATAAATATTTTAGCTTCTGACAAAAGAATAACTCGATGCTTTTTGAAACAACAAACTAAAACAACATAACACTGTAAACAGTATCGGCAATTATCAACGAAAAACGTCGGCGGCGATGTCTGATTCGACCTTTGTGATTCAATGTATCTAAATTCAACATTGTGCTTTTACAGGTGTGCTTTACCAATATTTTAATTAATAAGTATTTTCACCTAAAGTCACTCCAAATTACTCGGAGAAACGTGAAGTCCCGCGATCGAAATTTTCACTCCAAACAGCCGCGAAGTGACTCCATCCAATGGAGTCATTTTCGTTTTTTCTCTGAGTTACGCAAAGTCAGTTTTTTCTACTCACTCCACACTTGCGTTTTTTGCATAATCCTCCAGGCCTGTACTGTATTTTAATGTAACATTGTAGTCTTTCCTCTTTTTTTTGTGCTCTGCAAAATCCTAACCAAGGCAGTTGCCTTGGTGTGCCTCAGAGATCGGCTACAGTGCTGGCTAACAGATACTATCATTTGACATTCATTGTATTTGGTATTGTTTTGTGTATAATTTACATTGTAAATGTTGCTATCTAGCTAACACTTTTTATGTATAAAAAAGAATTTTCCTTGAGCCTCAGTAGCGCAGTGGTGATCCCTGCCTGTGCCAGGGCAATTGTGTCTTAAAACAAGACACAGATATTTGCCTCTGTCTCTTTGAGTTTGATTTCATCTGGAATGAGTCTCGAGAGGGATTAATATTTTATAAGGTGTAAGAACTGGTTTTGTAATTGTGAATAAATAAGAATAATCATAAAGAGAGTACTTATATAAATGTACATTAGAACACTGTCAGCAAAAAAAAATATAAAAGGAAAAAGTTTCATTTTCTAAAGATAATTAAGTATTTAGATCAACAACATGAACAAAGAAATAATTTAATTTACTGCTATCACTGAATTTGTTAACATGTCTACTTGTGAGGAATTTGCGCATGACTGGGAGATAACCGCAAAGTGTGCCCAATTAAATGGCAGTTTCCCCCATTGGCAATGAAAAAAAACCCAGATAAATAATGAAATGATATTTGAATTTAATTTCCTGAATACAATGTAGTGGTTTTACAGGGAAATGAAAGGGTACACATGTAAAACTCAAAGTGCAGTGATTTTACTTGAGCAAAGTGCGGTGATATTTCTCCGTACTTGAAGTCACTTCAGATACTCAAACGTCGGTCAGAGTCACAATATTTGCAGGCCTAGTTTGCATTTTCACATTGAAATGTTATTCCCATCACATCTTAGGCCTATTAACAATGTATTCTGGCTGTGCCTGTTAATGTCATTCAAAATGGAACTAAAATTGTCCTTCCTGTGTTTAAAATAGTTAAAGTCTAAAAATTGTCCTTCCTGTGTTTAAAATAGTTAAAGTCTACCTTATTTTCCATTTTTTGGCGACTATATTGAAGATCTCATCTATATACAGGATGCTTTGTGTACATAAAGTTCTTTTGAGTTATGTAGAAGACATGTAAAATTAATTCAAATATCCTACTCAAAGTCATTAAAACGTTGTTCTAGCAGATTTCTGTAGCAGCCTTTTCATATTGACATAGAACACCGAAGTTATTCACTTTTTAATGCATTGAAACAAATCATTTTAAATTAAATCACTGGCTTGAAAAAAACGTAAACAATACTCATTTCAAAGTATGTGAATGTCATATAAAATGTGCAATGATGTCATATAATTTACAAAATAATCAAGTGAGTCAGTGCATACTGTAAAAAGTGCTACCATTTGCAGGTACATAGCAGTGAGATGACTGATACAAGAGTTCTTCCACGCATAAACCCTTGATAACAAAACTTGGGCCAATATCTGCATTAGGTGTGCCAGTGTCCTATTTGGGCACACAACAGCGGTTTAATTACTTACACCCAAGATTTGTATGTTTAAGGAGCTATTATTGTCCTATTTGGGCACACAACAGCCCTTTAATTACTTATACCCAAGATTTGTATGTTTAAGGAGCTAATATTGTCCTATTTGGGCACACAACAGCCCTTTAATTACTTATAGCCAAGATTTATATGTTTAAGGAGCTTATATTGTCCTATTTGGGCACACAACAGCCCTTTAATTACTTATACCCAAGATTTATATGTTTAAGGAGCTAATATTGTCCTTTCTTTTCAAAGGCTTCCTAGTAAGAACAGTTGTCTTAAATAAATAATAATAAGTTTGGACAATGTTACAGTGATGTGATATATGCATTACACGAAATAAAATGGTAGACTTGCATAAAATGGTAGATCATGCATGCAAAAAAAAACCAAAAGAGAATGATTTGATTTTTACTAACCAATAATATTTTACCCTTCTACAATTTCATTATCACATTACCCTAAATGAACTGTATTATCACTTTTGGCAAACACCTATTTACATTGTAGTCCTTTAAACATGTATGTCAAAATTCAGAACTCTTAATTCTGGTGTATACTTTATCCATAAATGAGCACTTGAATGCATTCTACTTTATGTACTATTTGTTCTAGAATCAGTGAATCAGCTTGAGCTTATCTAGGTAATAGTTATACTTATGTATTCTAGAAGTTGACCTTTACTATGATAAGGTGGTAGAATTGTTCTATTAAGTGTTGCTAAAAAATAATGTTTTATTGCACTCTTCATCATGTTCATTTAGACCAATTGTCTATGTTCCCACGAGGGGTTTGATAGATAAAATCATGACACAGTATATTATTATAGTGTAAAGTACTGGGTGAAATGGTTTAGTGCAATAGGCGTGCTGTATACTGAAAATTCTGGGGGTGTGATGCTCTTTAAGTTTATGAAATATCAAAATGATAATTTTTACTAACTTTCACAGTATGGATAACATCAATTATTGAAAGAAACTTGTTATCTAAACATAAATAGTGCTGATACAGTACTGTGATGGTTCAAAACAATATTTTTATCAAAAATCAATAAATATATACTTACAGCTACATGTAGAAACAAGGCTACAAAATATCGGTGGTGATTTCTGTCGATTTAAAAACTTTTATTAATGAGTGACCAGTCACCTCCCACTCTGTGGTCAAGTGGTTAGAGTCGCCGACTTGAAATCACTGTAGCCTCTCATAGATTGAGAGCTGTGGGCTTGAGCCCTGCCTGCTTCAGATCATATTTCTTCGTGTCTGAAAGTTTGCAGTTTTTTTTAGCGGATAGGAGTCTAGACTTTGGTTCTCCCAGGAGTAATTGTTGGGTAAACTTAATTGAACGTCTTATTTCAACAGGGGACAGGGTTTAATTGTTAGATTAAAGTACATTTATTATGTTTTTCAATGGATAAGAGAGAAAACTGGTTTGATATAAACCCAATAACCTGTGTCTTCTCGAAAAACAAATTCAATATTTACAAAATGTTTTCTGTTTAATTTTGAAAGCAGTGTATAGTGAGTGCCAGGTAAATACATAGTACTTATTGAACTCACCACTTACAGCACGTCAAGGTTCATATATATTTATTTATTAATATGCCAGAACAGATTTTGTTTGGTAATATTTCAGCAGCTCTTTATTGCTGGAGCTAAAAATTAGTCCTACCATATGAATTTGAACAATACTTTATAACTGGAGTAAATTTAGCTTGTAAATCTATGATCCTGACTGTATAATCAAGTATTTGGACTTCAGTTTTTCCGGAGTGCCTTTGTTTTCCATTATCCATGAGATAATATTTGGGAATTATGTTTCTGTAACCTCTCATAATTGATTTAAGGTTACATTTCTTTGATTCAGGGTCATGGTTTTGAGCCTTAGTACCAACCATGTCTCTTTATGTGTGAAAATTGGCAGTTTCTTATGGGTGAAAAGGGGTCTAGTACTGGTCCTTATTAGGAACAATGGTTTAAGGAAACTGACGGCCTGTAAATAATCACAATACTGTTCAAACAGGCCTGGTGTCAATATCAAAGAAAAAGTATTTCTGTAACAGCCTTAATGCTGCTCGCTCTCAGATTTTGATAAAAAAATAAAGTTCTTTAAACTGTATGAAAAAAAATAATATTAGAACATAATTATAGTCATGTAAAAAGGTTCCAGTATAAACTCCTGTTAAATATATCTGTAGATTTGAAATAATATGCTAACAAATAATACAGCGTAGTGTAGCGGTGCCATAAAACCAGCATTTTCATTCGATTTTTGCCAATTCCTACCTAGATTTTTACTTATATTGTATGTGTATATTAATAAAAAAAAATTGGAAATGGTGTATCCAACTTCACACAGATATCTTTACATGGACTGCTACTGTATCATTGCTAGCTGGCAAAATAAAAAAACACGTCTTGCAGAACTACCTTCCATTGACTTCTTCCAGGTTTGGTAAAATACAAACCGCATCTAGAGATATGTTGAGATGAAACTACATGTAAGCTCCACCCAGTCAGGTCAAATAGTTGATTTTTTTTCTTCTATATTTTTTTTTCTTCTATTTGTAGGTGGAGTATATGCTGGTTAAATTTGATCATAAGAACAAGAAAGCTCGACTCAGTCTGAAAGCTTTACCCATACTTGAAGAGCTCCAGAAAGCAGAGAAGGAGCACCCAGAGTAAGTTACTCACTTTGCAAAGTTCGGCATCTTTGAAATTTTTTTTAAGCAGCTGCATGTTATAAAAATTATATTGTATTTTTTAAATGTTATGAAGTAGTTTGTTGAGTCACTCTGTATTGTTTCATATGAATAAATGACATGGAAACACAGACTTTTAATTACTGATACTGTCTATTTTTACATCACAGAAAAGATAGCAATGGCTACAGTTAATCTAGGATATTGTGGCAGATATGAACAGAATGTAGGATTATAGAAAAGAAACCAGTGCCTAACTGTAGCATTATAGAAAAGAAACCAGTGCCTAACTAGTATTATAGAAAAGAAACCAGTGTCTAACTGTAGAATTATAGAAAAGAAACCAGTGTCTAACTGTAGCATTATAGAAAAATAACCAGTGCCTAATTGTAGCATTATAGAAAAGAAACCAGTGCCTAAGTAGTATTATAGAAAAGAAACAAGTGCCTAACTGTAGCATTATAGAAAAGAAACCAGTGCCTAACTGTAGCATTATAGAAAAGAAACCAGTGTCTAACCCTAGCATTATAGAAAAGAAACCAGTGCCTAATTGTAGCATTATAGAAAAGAAACCAGTGCCTACTTGTAGCATTATAGAAAAGAAACCAATGCCTAACTGTAGCATTATAGAAAAGAAACCAGTGCCTAACTGTAGCATTATAGAAAAGAAACCAGTGCCTAATTGTAGCGTTATAGAAAAGAAACCAATGCCTAACTGTAGCATTATAGAAAAGAAACCAATGCCTAACTGTAGCATTATAGAAAAGAAACCAGTGTCTAACCCTAGCATTATAGAAAAGAAACCAGTGCCTAATTGTAGCATTATAGAAAAGAAACCAGTGCCTAATTGTAGAAAAAGAAACCAGTGTCTAACCCTAGCATTATAGAAAAGAAACCAATGCCTAATTGTAGCATTATAGAAAAGAAACCAGTGCCTAATTGTAGCATTTTAGAAAAGAAACCAGTGCCTAATTGTACAAAAAGAAACCAGTGTCTAACCTTAGCATTATAGAAAAGAAACCAATGCCTAACTGTAGCCTGTGTTTCAGCAATCACCCAACAACATGGCGGCCAGAATATGCAGCATATATGGTAGAGGGAACACCAGGAAAACCTTATGGGGGGATGATGGCACATTTCAACCTTGTAGAGGCAAATATGAGATTGAGGTAGGCACTTATATTAGACAGTATTGGTGACAGGACTTGTGTTATACACAGTGTCTAAGGCATATTTGCTTAAAACAGTAACCCTGCATAATTCAGAAATGGACTTGAATTGCTCAAAAGGGTGAGACCCACCCCCCGGCCCCCAAAAAAAACCTGGTCCCAGGAATGCTAGGTAGGGACAGAGATTTTTTTTTGGGGGGGGTGGGGGGGGCGGGTTTGCCAGGTAAGGTTGGGGGTTGCCTGAAACACAGCTATCTTTGGGGGCCTGATAATGATCATGATGATCAGTGCAGATCATAGTTATGTAAAATTTAAATCTAATTAATGCATGGCAATTTTGTGGGTATGAAATTTCATAAAAATGCAAATTTTTGTGCTTAATAATTCAACGAAATATTTTGTCTATAAAAAAACGGTAATGTTGGGCAATTTTTTACCCTGGATCTACCTACTCGGGCAATTTATGAAATAAGTACCCTGTAAATGTAAATAGTTTCACAATCTCAAGAATTGACCACAAAACTGTTGTAAGTCCTGCTTTATTTCATACAAATTACAGCAGTTTTGCTGACAACCAAGTTATTGGTAATCTATAGACTGAAACAGCCAGCTGAAGTCTTGTCATCCATGGAAACATTTGATTGTATTTATTAAGGAAATTATTATTATTGTGCAACAGGTTTCTTTTTTAATAATAAAAGTCTTATAATACAATGTACAAAATGATAAATATCAAAGTCAAATAGAGATTTATTGACAGATAGTTTAGTGTGTAAAGAGATTTCTCTAAAGGAACCCCACTTCAAAATTTTAATGTTTGCTCTGCACTTGACAGTAACAACTTCTCCACAGATTCTCCAACTGCTAATTACAATTCCTCCACGTGTTTTCTACTTCATAAACAATTTCTCCATAGGTTTCAACTTCATTATTAACTTCTCCACATGTTCTCCACTTCATTTCAAACTTCTCCACAGGTTCTCCACTTCATTATCAACTTTTCTGTAGGTTTCCACATCCTTATCAACGTCTCCAGAGGTTCTCCAATTCATTAGCAACTTCTCCACATGTTCTCCACTTCATTAACAATTGCACCAATGTTTCTCAGCTTCATTGTTACAACTTCTCCTCAGCTTCATTGTTACAACTTCTCCGTAGCTTCATTGTTACAACTTCTCCTCAGCTTCATTGTTACAACTTCTCCGTAGCTTCATTGTTACAACTTCTCCTCAGCTTCATTGTTACAACTTCTCCTCAGCTACATTGTTACAACTTCTTCTCAGTTTCATTGTTATAACTTTGCAGATTTTAACTTTTAGTTCCTGCAGTCCTGTTTTCGTATACTAAAATGAAAATAGAGCAAGCTTAGATGTGAGTGAGTCATTTATACAATCTATTTCAGGAGGACAGAGCTGATGAAGTTACTGGAAAAGGATGAATACCCATTTTCCTTGACGGCATTCCCACGGTAAGATTGAACTAGAGATTACTTACCCCTTTTAGTTACAGAGTATTGAACATAACAGGGTTCTCATGCCCAAGAGAGAGAGACAGCGGGGAAAGGGGGGGGGGGGGCAGGTAGAAGGAAGTCAGTGAAATTGAAGCTATTTTTAAGGTGAGCAAAGTGACTGGGAATTTTTAATTTTAACTTGTGTTGGAAATGAGTTATTGCCATAAAAACTAGCATGTAGGTAGCTTATATGGAAATATAGCTTGGGATTGCATATGGGGTCATAGTCAATGTCATTGTTACTCAAAATAGAAATAGGATTTCTGGGCAAAAACTCTGGAAATTTTGCACCTAATTATTTGTGGGAACCTCTGAAGAATTTTACCCTGATCCAGCTGATTTTCTGAAATGGACTGTTCCAGCTTTTAATTTGGATTGTACCAATTGTTGTTCAAAAGGGGTGGTCTTTAAATATTTACTGACTGAACAGTGAACAGGGCAGATCATGAGGAGACTGAACAGATGTGTGGTGTAATCATGATCTACACATAGTCAGGTGAAAAAGGCTTCATATTAGTTTTAGGGTTATGATAGGATAGATATTACGATAACGTTAATGTTTAATTTGGATTTAGGTTCTTTGCACAAATCTGAATATTTAGTTTACAGTGATTTGTTTTAGCTTGATTGTGAAGAAAGGTTGTAGCTTATAGAGTCCGTCTCGAGTCTGCTTCCTGGAAAAACCAGTACTAGTGTCATATAAGGAGGTACGGTCGTGACTCCAGTGGGTTTGGCTTGGCTATGAAATTAGGGGTGGACTAATTGTAAAGTCTGTCAAATCAGAACGTTGGTTTAATGCTGCCTGAAAATTTATGTATAGGGTGTCCCTCTGCCTCATATAAATTTATTATCTATGCAAATTTACTTGTGTATGAATAACCAAATTGATTTCCTGTTTATGTTTTGTAGTGATGTTTTAGGTTTCATTGTACTGTTCTTTTGGTACTAGGTTACACTAAAATAATTAAAGATAGATATTGTCTGTTATCTAATAGTTGTCAACTGCTTTTCTTTGAAAAGAATGTCCATAAATTTTATGACATTTGAAAAGCTTCTGTAATTCAATTCATATTGCATATAAAGCAAGAACTGAATACGGAAGAAGCTGTATCATCAATTTTATAATGAGATATTTACCGCTAACATATTTCTCAACAAAAGTTAAAACCAATTTCTCTATTAACTGATACAGACAGAAAAATATTGTTTAAAAAAGAGGGGAAAAGTCTCTGTTAAAAATAGATGTAGATTTATCATGCAGATATATTTTTTCTAGTGATGGGATTATCATATAGTTATGACTTGCAAGTTTTGAAAACGAATGTATGAACAGAGTATGAACAGAGTTATGTGGAACAGATAGTTTCATGTATGGACCATGATGAAGGGGTTTTAAGATGTAAAGAGCAGAAAACAGTTTAATTACACCCTGTCCTTTATCCCTTGTATAAATTCATTGCTAATAAGAAATGAAAATGTTATCATTTATTTATAAACATGTGAATGAGATTTAGGGCAATTTAAATCTCACAAACTTCACGTTCACATGTTCACACCTTCCGTCAGTTCTGCCGAGTCATTATGACTATGCAAGTTTTCCATCCTACCATACAAGCATTAATGCTAGTATTTTATTTATTACCATTGGCCTCGCTGGTTGGTTCTTTTAGTGTACAAAAAAGTATTCATAAACTTATCATGTTTACATAGTGCTTAATCTTTATGCTCTTTTAATTACTTACAAAATAAGAGAAAAATTGGTTGACAATTTTGGTAGAAATCTGGTAGAAATTTATTTTCATTATTTTGAGATGGGTAATGTACAAAATTACACATGTAATGCCAAATATTGAAAGAAGCCAACTGTTAACTAAACTGCGGCTGAAAAGAACAAGAAAGAGAACATATTAAGAATCACTTTGTGGGTACTTCCATTCTGTCCATCTGTCGGTCAACCTTTGTTCGTACTTCATTCTGTCTATCAGTCAGTCATAACATGTACTTACATTGTGTCCATCCGCAGGCCCACTTTATGCATCCTTCCATTTTTGTTTGTCCGTCAGTCAGTCATTACATCATTGCAAGGGGTGGTGTAGAGGTTAAGGTGTGTGCCGCGCATCCCGGAGGCTACAGGTTCGAGCCCCACTTGGGTCACGACCGTACATCCTCATATGACACCAGTACTGGTTTTTCCAGGAAGCAGACTCGGAAGTGACTTGATTAGCTACAAGCTTTCACCACAATTGAGATAAAATGAACTAGTATGAACTATTGTAATTTCTTACCTCAAGGAAGTTACACATGACTGTGATAAACCAATACCGATACTATGTATGGGAAGTTAAGTCAGTATTATTATCATTTTGAAACTTCATCTCATTATTTAAACTGACATTGAAAGGAAATGTATTAGGCAAGAATCAATGGCATCTAAGGTACGTCCTTCATTATCTCCCTTTGTAACATTCTTGATTTTAGAAGCAAAAGACAGATTTATTTTAATTACGTACAAAGTTACGGAGGATGGTCGAAGGAGTTATGATAATCTAATGAAACTTTGCACATGGATACATTACAGTTTTGAGATTTTAATTGACTTTTTAGCTTCATGTAACTTCATTATTTTGTTAAAGATTTTACGTAAATATATTTGCCCTTTACTCATAAAGCTGTTACTGTAAATTAGTTTTCGGTGTCCAGTTGTAAGAAAAAATGCTATTATGCTACTTTTGAATAACCAATACAATGAATTGCACAGGCGACGATAAATGAGTGCCAGGTATTGGCTGGTAAATTATAACCTATGCTAAATAGTCAAAGAAAAGTTTTTAGTTTCGTCAATAGCTCATTATTGTTACCTCAGCACTTAATGCTTCTAAAAGCAGCTCGCTCACAGTTACTTGTGAAAATATTAGATTTTCCAAAAATGAAACACTATAATATTCAACACATTAAATGTAAATGAAATGGCTACAATCAAAAACTGATAAAAAAGAATCTAGTTGCAATTTGCTAAAATCCATTGGACATGTTAGTACTAAGGTTTGGTTTTAAATTGGTACCAGTATACACTATACAGTTATTAGTTTTCAAAAGTCATAATTTGGTAGCGTATTATTTCAAATCTACAGAATATGCCATACAGGAATGTATACTGGAACCTTTTTATTTGACTATATTCATTCTAAAATATGTTATTTTCAGAGAGTTTGAAGAACTCTATTTTTTCATCAAAATATGAGAGCAAGCAGCTTTTAAAGAAGGCACTTCTTAAAGCTGTGGTGTCAAATTAAGTAACTTCAAAAGCATAGATAATAGAATATTTGCAGGTAATATTACTTAACCTTAAAGTGTAGAAGCTATACATTCCAGTCGTTCCATTCATCATTGGTAAAATCAGCATTTTAAAATATGTTGCGGTACTGTAAATTACATTCAGTATTATAATATATGTAAAGTTGTTGTTGTACATTATTAATTGGTGGATGAACATTTATTACAGATGGTCTCTATGTTGATTATCTGTGCTAAAATATTTTACCAAATATATTGTTCTTTAAAACTGTATTAATTTATCATTTTGACATTCATTGAACCCATTATTCATTTATGTTTGGAAAATATAATCTGCTAGATGTTGGAAGTGCCCCTTTAAGTCAAAGTTATTGGTAATAATTGATTCAGAACTTCTTCAGAAAGCACTTTTACACTTCGGTGGTAACATGGAATGCACGTCTGCCCTGTAATTATTAAGGTCTTTAATCTGAATGATTAAATTACTGTTATATATTTAGTGTTATGTAATGCTTCATAGTAATTTCTGTCAATTAATCCGTACAGAAAGTTTTTGTACTGAAAAACGAACTTAATAACTGATATTTAAAACAGTACAATAATCCTTATTGACGTGTAAATACAATGTAGTATTAGTATATAGTGGAATGAGACAAGGAATATGAGAACAAGTCGGGGCTCTGTTAGCTGAATCGGTAGAGCACGAGACTTGTAATCTCCAGGTAGCGGGTTCAATTCCTGGGGCTGACCAACTAAAATTACTTACAGTCTTTCATCAACCTTTATACATTACAATGAAATAAGAAAAATTAAATGACAAGATGAAGATCACACTGAATAGATTTTTTAAGAGCCAAATAAAAAGTAGTGCTTACAAATGTATAAATTCAATAAAAATAACCACAGGCATTATATTTTGTATGATTTAGTTAATTCATATCAGGGCTCGATTTAGCACTGGACCGTTGGCCCGGGTCCAGTTAAAAAGCCCATGGTCCAACTGATCGTCTAGTAAGCTGGTCCGCCGGTCCACATAAAAAATGAGATGACAATGTTACAAATCTTTGTTTGTCAGCGGTTTATAGAATGAATTTTCTAATTTGTCAACTATATCCATCTATAACCAATTGAAATCACGTTTTATACACCCCCAATCGCGCCAAATAGCGTGACCTAGAACTTGGCGTTGGAGTGACAATTTCGCGGCACTTCACGGGGGTAAATAAAAACGCCGTACGCCGTGTGATTTTTCAGGTAGATGAACGGGATTACGTGATATTAGATTTAAATTCTTTTTGGTAGATATTTGTAAACACGCGTTTTTTTGGTCTTTTATACGATTTAAATTGAAAATCATAGGCCGACCATTTGTGTAGCGTTTTCAATATTGTGTATCAACAAAAAAAAACACTTACTAATAACATTATCTAATCCAAACTTAAATTTTTTATAATCCAAAGTCAACAAATACATGTCTTAAACTGTCAAAATATGTCTTTTAAATGCCACGTGCTTCACTAAGATCAAAGAAACCTGACTAGTGCCGACTAGCGTTGGCGACCTTTGATCTTGTGACACGTGCGGCTTTATCTCTATTATTAACTGAAGTTTGCAGTAAAAATTACTTTATTCGGCAAAGGTTATTCATTAAAATAGATATAAGAAAATTGTTCCTGAAAAAGAGCCCAATGAATTATAAACGAAAATCGGGCACGCAGAAGCGCGACGATTTTTGTAACAAACAACAAGTTGCTCCGGTAGTTTTGTTTTGAATAAACAACATTCGGAACTTTTTAATTGTTAGAGAAATAATTTTTCACGTTCATCAATCAGTCGTTTCACATAGCTTGGACTTGCAAACAATTTCAAAATTGAAAGAGTTAATTTTGTCATCCTTTATGACAGGCCATTTTCACACCTACGAGTGACATATGCGAAGTGGAAAATAAACATTGACCAATTGCGGCGGATATTTCACGGAAATAAATATTTCAAATCTACATTGAGGTTCAGATAAAAAAATCACTTTTGAAACGATGATATCAAAAACGTAATAGTATAGCGGCGATTCACAACAAAAATACCGCGGTGGCGATGTGTGAATCAATCTTTGGGATTCAAAGAATCTACTTTTACAGGTGTTTTTTTTTCAAAATTTTAATTTTATGATGTAATAAAAAAGTCACCCAGAAATACGTAGCGAAACGCGATAGTCTCATGATCGATATTAGTCACGTTATTTTTTTTTTTTTTACATTTCTTTGCATTGTCAATTTATAGTATTTATTAGTGCAAATATTTTGGTCCAGGTCAGTAGACCTCGGTCCAGTTGAAGTCTAGATGAGGTGGTCCGAAGGTCCAGTTAAGTTTTCAGTCCTAAGTCGAGCCCTGCATATATGTTATAATGGTAAAGAATACCATTTATCCTTCTGAAATATACAGAAATATAAATTTTGTTAACAGAAATCCCTTCTGTTGGAAAATAAACTATTAATAGAATTTTGCGAAGCAACACCTGTGCTGGACATGTTTAAAATGCGGCTCACATTATGGTCTTACTGTGGTCCTATAATAGAGAGCGTAGCCCAGAGGATTGTTTGATTTTTGTTTATAGATTGTTTATATAACTTGAAATAACTTATAACGTAATGTATGTTATTGTGATGTAAAGTTAGATTTTATGAAAAAATGTAGTTAAAACTGCTTCTGTGCAATACAATGGGATAATAGTTAAATATTTGTCCTATATTTCAAACAATCATGAATTAATGCGTCAATGTAACTCCTGTAAAACATTCACTCATTTCAAGTTAATAAAAGTGTATGAAAAACTATCCAATCACTTTACGGAGAGCTATTAATATGCATAAACATCTTTGGTATGATCTGTTTAAACAGACTGAAAAATTGTTGTCCATTAAAATCTTAAATGTAAATATGTTCTGAAGATCTAGCTCTTACCTTGGCAGGACAACAAACCCTGATTGGCTATTTCATGCAAAAGTATTGTAAAGCCTTCCATGTTTTATGTTAGTTACAGCTTTATATCAACTTAGACTCTTCACTGATTAGATGATAACCGTTGGCCAATTTATATTAAAGTACCATTAGCACTGCGGATGTAAAATGACTTGTAGCTCTGATAATACCAAGAAAGATGTCTTTCTGGTGAAATTCAACTGTTACTGGTTTGAAGTACACTCTTAACACAGTTTTTTTAAATCTAATTTACATGCTGGAAAAATGATATTGCAAAAAATAGGAAAATAATACTGGTTCTTGAAAAGAAAAGTAAAACCGTAAAATATTATGAAAGAGAGGTATCAGTCAACAATGTTAAATACGATTCTATCATTGTTCTATATTTAAGCTACTAAAGTACTAATAGGAATTTAAAATGTTCATGCTATAGCCATGGAGAACTAGGACACATTAACAATGCATTATAAAGATGATCACTTTGAAGTAGTTGATAAGGAAATCTGAGTGAGAAATCTTACTTGATTAAATTTACTTTCAGTTAACTGATCAGTACCTTTGAATAAATGATGAAAGCTACAGTTCATTTAGCATAACATGACAGTGACATAAATACAGATCATTTAGGATAATGTGACAGTAACACATCGGAAGAGTCCAGTATTTAATTGTGTTGATTCATTGAATAATGTAAGGAGTGAATTTTATCTTGCACACAATAATTTTCCTCTGTCATGCATTATCCTTTGATGAACTGTACCATAACAATGCAAGGTGTCCTTATATGGGAGTTGCGAGGTTTTTTTTCTGCTAATTTTCCAAAATAAAGTACATTCGTACTTCGCAAATTCATCAAACTTGCTAAGATAGCAAACAAACAGTATAATCATATATAAAAAAAAGTGCTGTTATGTGAATGCAAAAACTCACTGATAAATAGAACATTAAAAATGTCAAAATAAACAACTCCCGATATAAAGTAATTGCAAGATGGATTTAGTGCTAAGTTTTTATGTAGTCATTTACAAACTTTTATCAGACCGAGTGTGAAATTACATGGTAGTTATGCACATCATTTCCCTTGACATGTTTCCTCGATACAAACACCTGTTTTAAAAAGGCTTTTTCAGTTGTCTAAGGGTTGGATCTCGGTCAAAGTAGTTCATGAATTAAATTAAAGTTAACGTGGGTAGACATATTATACAAAGTAAGATTAGAATACTACAATATATCTACGGAGCGGCTTGGTTAAATTATACTTGTTTGATACAGATTGTACTCTTCAGTTTCAGTAACTAGATAAAATTCATATGATAATACACATATGATCATGATTTAAGTTGTTAACCTTTTTCTATCAAAATTCTGTGAAACATCCCTATTTGAAGAAATAGACTTTCCCAAATTAGAAGTCAGAAGATTCCAAAATTAACCCCTTGGTTTTCAGATTTTACATAGGTTTTAGAAATTGTTATTTCTTCAACATTCAAGCAAGTTCTAGATGTTTTTGTATACAAATTAGTTGTGGTATTTTAAGTATGCAGTAAATATGATAGTTTTCGTGAGCTGGAAATTTTTGTGATTCAATATGCTACAGGCAAATTCATTCATGAATTTAAAATCCACAAACGGAGACTCTTAATCTATCTCCTATAAATCTTTCATGAAATTTCTAATATAGGGAAGGTAGTCAATTGTGAAAAAATAAAACAGTAGTTACGTATATTCCCTGATGTAGAGTAATGTTCATATTGTTAATGATGCTGTAGTTGCTAGCTCTCCTGTATGAAACAGTGTAACCTGACGAGCAATAAGAAAACAGTTACGCTTGTCTTGCATTAAACTCTTAATTCAATGAAATGTTCTGTTTGAGTCAAATTTTAAGTGGTTATCATGCAAACAAAATCAGAGACTATAACTTGTAACATTTATTCATCTTGAAAATGTTAATTACCAAGCCCTTCCGAAAAAGCTTTGTACTTATCTTATATTGTTGTTGCTATAAGCATTGTGTAATGTTTAATGCAATAAACTATATTTTTGTTGTTGTTGTTGGTTACAGTTGCATCAATGCAGAGAGCCTGCAACAAAAATCCAAGGCTATATTTTAGTTAAAGTTAATGTACAATAAACACTCAATGATTTCTGTGTAGAACAGAAGGAATTAGAATGGTGAAAAATTATCTGTAAGTCAGAGAATATGTATTTTGAAGTTTTTCCTGGTCATGTCACATAAGAAGTGGCCATGTGACATAAGAAGTAGTCATGTGACATAAGAAGTGGTCATGTGACATCAGAGACGTCTGAACATTTTAGCAATATTAAGAATATTTGCTCGAGTTGAAGTGATAAATACATGAATTGTGATTTATCCACAGCTAAATCTTGGTGCAATGTTCAGATATGTTAATACACCATAATGCATCAGAACTTGACATTGTGATTTATTCTATGATAAATCATGGACATTTGTCAGATTTTAAAAAAATAGTTAAAAGCTGTGACACAATATTTTTATCAGTCCTATTATTTATGCTGCAACCCGGCAAAAACTTATATAAAGGGCACATGCTGTGGCCCTAAATGTGACTGTACATCATGATCCTCTCCAAATATTAAAAATATTCAGTAGCAAGGAATCAGATCTTTTAATAATGTTTGGACAGGTGCTAAAAGCAAACAAGTCTAACTATCATTGCTTCAGTGCTATAAACTAAATACTTAGTATACTTTGGAAAGTTTAGAAAAGCAGGTGGTAGTAAATATTGATTTAGTAACAAAATGCTGATCCTTCTCTGTTTCAGACTGGGATGCGGTCCATTTACTGATCCACTCACAACACCGACTCCCACAGAAGGTGCCTCACACTCGCTGTTTTATGCTGACCAGGTCATATTCCAAGGACATCCAAGATTCAGGTAACCTTGAGAAAATAACAGAAGCAAAACATATGTGATTGTTGTGTAACATCTAATATAGATACATGTGTATACAGTCAAACCTATGTTAATGGTCACCTCAACCCAACAATCAAGGGTAGCGGTGGTGTAGAGGTTTAGGTGTCGGCTGCTCATCCCAGAGGTTGTGGGTCCGAGCCCCACTGGGGTCACGACCATACTTCCTCATATGACACCCAGTACTGGTTTTTCCAGGAAGCGGACTCGAGAGTGACTCGATAAGCTATAGGCTTTCTTAACAATGGAGCTAAAATGAATTAGTATGAACTAAACCCAAAAACCACTTGCATTACAAAGCCAGTACTGATGTATACCAGTTAGTGGTATATATACAAAATACACCTGTCTATGACATCCAATACCTCATTTTAAATATCACTAGTCATAACTGGCTTATTGTAACATATTTGTAATTAAAAAATTCAGTTTGAAAAGTTTCATAACTCAGCTTTACATACAGTAAACCTGTGAATAAAGGTCTTCCTTTGGGGAGAAAAATGTGGCCTATGATGACAGGTGACCTTTAGCCGGTGGTCAGATTGTTCTGTTTATTCGTAAATAGTTTCTGAAAGACTGGCCTTTATTCACAGTGCGACCTTTATTTTGAGGTGGTCGTTAGCACAGGTTTGAGGATATCTTTATAGGAGTGGTTACCCTTATCAGTTGTAGAAAAGTCATAGCTGTTTACTTATACAGTTAATAGATGAAATGAAAATTGTTTGTAGAGGTAGAAATAATCTTCAGTGATGTTAAGGTAGTACACCCCTAATGAAAACCTTTTGGGGTTTTTGGGGGCGTAGGTTCGAATCCAGCCGGAACCAAAAATATTTTTTTTTTACTTCTTAGCTCGACTATTCGAAGAATAAGGAGACTATTGCACTCGCCCCAGCGTCGGCGTCGGCGTCGGCGTCTGCGTTGGTTAAAGTTTTTCATAAAGTCAAATATCTTGAATACTATCAAAGGTATTGACTTGAAACTCAAACTATATGTTTACCATCAACATCTTCACCTGAGGAAACAATCCCCATAACTCTGTTTTGATTTTTGACAGATTTATGCCCCTTTTTAACTTAGAAATTTTGGTTAAAGTTTTTTATAAATTCAAATATCTTGAATACTATCAAAGGTATTGACTTGAAACTCAAAGTATGTGTCTACCATCAACATCTTCACCTGAGGAAACAATCCCCATAACTCTGTTTTGATTTTTGACAGATTTATGCCCCTTTTTAACTTAGAATTTTTGGTTAAAGTTTTTTATAAATTCAAATATCTTGAATACTATCAAAGGTATTGACTTGAAACTCAAAGTATGTGTCTACCATCAACATCTACACCTGAGGAAACAATCTCTATAACTCTGTTTTGATTTTTGATAGATTTGTGTCCCTTTGTAACTTTGAATTTTTTGTTAATTAAAGGTAGAATACTATCGAACGAATTGACTTGAAACTTAAAATGTATGTTTACTGTCACTATCTTCACCAATATTTTTTGATTTTTGACATATTTATGCCCTTTTTAACTTAGAATTTTGTCACAGTTTTTCCAGACTAAAATGGAAATACTCAAAATGGCTTTCTTTTGAAATGTCATAGAATAATTATGCAGCATGAAGCGGTCATGCTTTTTTAATTCTATACATATCAATTTTGAAAAGTTACAATATTATTCATGATCAAATATACAAGGTCATGTATTTCTTTGAAATTATCCCCCCCCATCCTCCCTCCAGTTGGCTTGCAGAATCCAGAGTAAGGCTTTGAATGCAATGTACATTTACAAAGGTCTTTGAACAAGTTTCATATCTTTGACCTTAATTCTTATAGACAATTACACAATACTCTTGTTCTTAGACAAAAACCCCATTTTACCAACAAGCTTTACGAATAGTCGAGCGTGCTGTCATGTGACAGCTCTTGTTCTTCTTTGTTTTCATTATTTTGCACTTTTCTTCATATGTTTATATTGTTTTTAGACTAAAAAGAAATTAAATATTTTTTTACGAATTAGTATTAGCTTATTTGAAGATTTTCTTACTTGTAGACACGTCTAAAATTGTCGATGGAGATTTTCAAAATCAACTTATTTTAAATAGAGACGGTAAAACATTGTGAATTTTTGGCATGCTGTTCCCAAAATATTATAGATAATTTTTAATATACAAAAAGACATGCCCCATTTCTAGAAAATTTTGATTTTTCCTAAAAACTTTGATGTTCAAAATTGAACATGGCCAAAAAAGTACATGAAAATTGTAATACTATCTGATTATTTCATAAAAGTTTTATAAAACTTGTTGATTATATAGTAAATGGTGTGTAATTTCTGAAAGAAAACATAGTTCTTGTTACTCTGATACCAAATCTGTACCAAAGTTTTGAATAATAAATGAATTACATATATTTTCTTATCTCTTGTATGATGTCATTTTATAGATAATTCCAAAATGGGGGTAGGGTTATTCAAATTCCTATAACTTTTTTTTTTTTTCACGGTAAAATTCTTTTAAAATTTGTTTTTAAATCCAGGAAATGATACAGATTAAGAAAATATTAAGCCTATAATGATTTGAATAGGTGCCCATTAGGGGTCTACTACCTTAATAGATACTTGTTAAAATCTTTGGTTAATTTGGTATAACACGTTTATAGATTGTGGTGCTGAGTCACTGTGGTACTTTAATTAACTGTCCCATTTTTTCCCCAAACCATTTTGATAACATCTCTTAATATGAATTCATGTAATGAGATGAGCTAGCTTTAATCTATATGCTAATTTGTTTCTGTCAGTGTACTACCCTGATCAAAATGTAAAAGTCTGGGAAAATAGATAGAAGGGTAAATGTAGGTAAATATTACAGATAGACCCAATACATTAAGTTTTTATGTAACAGATAGTTTATAAAAGATGTGAGATCTCAATATCTGTTAAGCATGACCCTGTTATGGACTTTAATTTTCCGGCTTTTAAAGTATTGCACATCAAGTATTGATTGGCGGAACATATTCTTAGAAAGTCACTAAAGTATCATGTCCAATTTATTCTTTTGATGCCATAAATGTTTCACAAGTATTTGTGGTTGTGATACATATAAAATAGAATTTAACACAGTATTCCCCTATGGTAAATTATCATGTCCAGACTTTTCAACCATTCTCTCCGCATTTGTTCAAACATGTCCATATTGTTACCATCTTCGAGTGGTAGCGAAGTCGTTTAAATTTCTCAATACTTTAGGCAAGACTGATGATAACAACAATCATAAGATGACTTACAGATGGATGATAATTTTGTTTTCAATGATAATTTTGTTTTTTTTGATGATAATTTTTTAGCAGAACATGACATTATGCATTTCAGGACACTAACTAGGAACATCAGACAGAGAAGGGGACAAAAAGTTGCCATAAACATACCAGGTAAGAGTGAAAAAAAGGGGTTTAGTTCATGATCAAAGGAAGATTTTTTGATGGACCAAACAGACAGCAAGTTGTATTAGAATGTTTAAGGTGGCTGTACAGGTAATTCAGGCTAAAAAAAAGATTATGTGTGCAAGAATTTTTTACAATTATTGCATTCAAAGTTAGATCATGAAGTAAGATTTAATCCTATTACATTATTCATTGCATTTTCACATTAATATGATTGATTTTCTTAGGTAAAACAACAAAAACTGTAACGATCACCTGCATTTGGCAACAGCTGCAGGGCTAGACGTATCTATAGCATCAGCAGATTATCACTGGTTCATTATATCATTAAAGTGCAACTCGCGGTGATTTTGGATATAACTTAACTCTCCAAAGAGTGAATAAAGTCCCCAACAGGCTCCCCTTTTATTTCAGCATTATGTCAAATGCTTAGAGCAAAAAATAGGTATAAAGTAGGCATTTCTACATCCTAAGAAAGCGTTTTCCTTATGAATTGAATTTGAAACTTTATCGCAGGTTATAGAGGTGTTCCAAAATATCATCTCTTATGCTTTCTTGGTCTATTCCATTTGCAATTTTGATACTTTATTTACAAAACTGGTGTTTCTTTCAGTGTTTAAGGACAAGAAAACACCGTCACCTTTTGTGGAGGATCTAAGCGAGTATGGGGATGACGGTACAAGTCAAAAAGCTACCAAACCAGATCATATATACATGGATTGTATGGGATTTGGTAGGTTTGTTGTTTCACAATAAATTCCGGACAGTCATGGCTTCTTTTTTTTCTGAGCAGTTTGGCGTTGTGGTGGAAGGCTACCCTGATCGGTGGTGTCTGGTTTGAGATAATCAGCTTTTCATCCTTTGCCTATACTACAAACATTTTCATGTTAATTACTGTACTGTAATGTACAGTGGAAAGTTTTGATTGTGATCAAGTAAAATGGAAAGGTATTTTAATGTGTCATCAGTTTCAGCATCTGTACTCTATTGACTTAATACACTGTTCAAAGCTGTTGCCTTATAGACTGGATTATGTACCGTATGCACTTACGTCTGATTATCATTTCAGGGATGGGATGTAGCTGTTTACAAGTCACATTTCAAGCGTGTAACATCGACGAGGCAAGGAAGTTATATGATCAGCTGACACCGTTATGTCCAATCATGGTACGTCTAACACCATGTCACATGACCTCCTTTAAACTCGTTCTGAGTCACCAATATAGTTTCTTAAAGTTTATTGATACTAATTTCTTTATTCTCGATTGTGAAACAAGTTCTTATAACTTATATTAATCACTCTCGAGACTCACTCCAGATGAGATCAACCTCGAAGAAAAAGGCAATGTGAAATTATCTGTGTCTTGCTTACGGGCACTACCACTACTTGGGCACTGGCGGGGATCAAACTTAGGGCCCACCGATTGTGAGGCAAACACTCTACTACTGCACCAAGGAGGCTCCACAATTTCTTAAAGTTGCTAGTTTATCTCTGACATTTTAACTATGGAGACGTGTTCCACTTTATTTGTTTGATGATTGGACAACAGTCCAGCCTCCCTAAACAACACCTTCCTAGAGTAAAAACCTCCGTAAGAAAACATGTTTTTCCTGTCGCCGCAAGTATATAAGGAATGGACCTCTAGAGAACAACCTCTCTACAACAAACACATTTCATGTTTACCTATGAGAGATTGCACTGTATCTTAAAAGAAATGAGATAGTATTTTATCCATACTGCCAAAATGCCATTTCAGTCATGTCATAGTTATTGGAAGTGTAGAAAGAAAACACATTTCTTAAAAAAGATGTTGAAGGATTTTGACACTTTTATTTATACTCTGTGCAAAAGCTTTTACAAAGTTAATCATAAATTTTACAAACTTAGCAAATAAAATCAAAGCTAATATCTAAAGGAAGATGTTTTGCTTGCAACTATTTTTGAAAACGCAGTTGAAAAGCAATGCTGAAATATGAAATCTTGACACTAAATAAACGTTCATACTTGGGTCAAAAGTATATCATCAAAATTTTACAATTTATTCCTGTTACTCATTTAAATTTATCTTGATTTGCTCTTATAGTGAAAGAGTGATTCAAAGTTGAAAAGACGGACAAATTGGATGAAAAACATTGCAGTTGCACTTAATATTTTGCAAGTTTTGTATGGTTAATGTGTTTTGATGTGTTGTGTTTTGATGATGGCATTAATGACAGTATATGTGTTTTTTGAATGGTAGTAAAGTTAGCTAAAGCTGTTAAAATTGTTTGAGATCATCAAATCTCAGTTGTAAAGATCTCTAGATTTGTCAGCCCCTGCTGTGGTAAAGTGGTTAGAGTACACTGTAATCTCTCATAGATCGAGGGTCATAGGTTCGAGCCCTGCTACCGACCATGTCTCTTTATGTGAGAAAGTTGGCAGTTTCTGACAGAGGATAGGGTCTAGTACTAGTTAGTTGTTCCCAGGAACGATGGTTAGGTAAACTGCCTACCTGTAAAAAATATAGAAATATGGTTGAAATGGGCCGTTAGCTCATACAACAATATCTAAATAAATAATCCCTTCCAACACACAATGTGCTAAAGTACAATAAATAAAAATCATTTGAATTTAGGACCATATTTATGATCATATTTACAACAAATCAAACATGTCATTACACAGGCAGTATGTTAGGATATAATATTATTAACTTTGATTTATTACACGTCTTGTGATGCACATACAATAAATGTTGTCTACTCTGTATGTTTTCAGTTAGCTCTGAGTGCAGCATCACCTGTGTATAGAGGATACCTCTCTGACCTTGACACTCGATGGACTGTCATTACGCAGTCGGTAGATGACAGGACAGAGGAGGAACAGGGGCTCAAGGTAGGATACTTGCTCCGCATTGTGCTTCTACCTGGACTGCTTACCTGACTTGCTTAGATTCTTTTGTAAATCAAAAGGGAAAACATTTTAATTTGATCATTATCATTTAGATGTTGTATATATACACAGAAATGGACAGCATATTAGTTTGATACAACTGGTTGATTAAAAACTATTACAGGTTTCTAGAGCCCAAGTAGCTCAAAAACTATATTGAAGTTTGGTGATTGTTTAAATTTTTTTATTATTTTCAACAATTTATATTGTGAAGAAATGTGAAATGAAAGATGTTTTTAGTCCTGTTCATGAAACAACTACAAAACACACATTATGATATAAAGAAAACAAAAAATAGCAAAAATAAATACCAATATTTGTAATCATATTGTATGTTATTATGTGAATGTGACAGCAAATATTTTGTGTTTTATTTTGTGACATCAAGCTTTTTTATCTCCGATCCTTTTCAGCCTTTAAAGGAAAACAAGTTTGTGATCAACAAGTCCCGTTATGATTCCATCGACAGCTACCTCTCGTGTTCAGCTTACAGTGATATTAACCTCGTCTATGATAAGGATATTTTTGAAAAGTTAAAGTCTGAAGGTAAGGAGGCAGTTTCATCATGGACCTATACCAACCTAGAAAAAAGAGAAGACACATGTTCTTTCTAAATATTTCTTGAATCGCATGTTGTAGTTTGGAATTCAAAACATAGATAACGAGGCTTCAGTCATAAGTCTGTCTTTATTTCATATTATTTATGACTGTTTACGTTGAACCCTTAGATAAGAAAAACAAAGCCATTCACTTGTAGAACCAAGTTCTTGTTATTCAAAATTAACTTTTAATCCTATTTTATTAAGTCTGTATAGGTCTTAAAGAAGCTTTCAGAGTTATAACAGTCTCTATATAATGTTTATGTAATCTATTTATAATATTACTGATGGTTATTGGTAAGATATTAAAGATAAGCAGGCAAATTTCATTGAAATGATAAATTCCTAGGAGCTAAAGCTGATTTAGAAAGCTGTAAAGACTTTGAATAAAATGATATAAGTTGCAAATGTTTTAGTAGTTTAATACTGCAGTCAACATGAGTTACAGAGAAAATATATGTGAAAAATATATTTAATGATGATAATAGCAAATTTTTCCTTTTCACTTCCCTGTATAGACATCGGGAGGTCATTTAATCTGTATGTTTGCACTTTGAAATAGACAGTGTCACACCTTAAATAGACAGTGTCACACCAATGTAATTTAACAAGTAGTTGGTCCTAGCATCATGCTGTCAGGCCAACCCCAGAAGATCACTATGGGGCTAACCCTAGCATATGCCCTTCAGGCCAACCACAGCATGTCTCTGTTTGGCTGCCCCTAGCATGCTCCTGATAGGAATACCCAAGCATATCTCTGACAAGCCAACCACAGGATATCACTGTCAGGCTGCCCCTAGCATGTCCTTTTCAGGCTAACTCTAGCATGTCCCTGTTTAGCTAACCCTAGCACATCACTGTTGGGCCAACAGAAAGGATGCACCTATCAGGCCAACCATGCATGATCCTATCAGGCCAACACAAGCATGCCCCTATCAGGCCAACACAAGCATACCCCTATCAGGCCAACACAAGCATGTTCCTGTCAGGTCAATCCAAGCATGACCCTATCAGGCCAACACAAGCATGCCCCTATCAGGCCAACCAAAGCATGTTCCTGTCAGGTCAATCCAAGCATGACCCTATCAGGCCAACACAAGCATGCCCCTATCAGGCAAACACAAGCATGTTCCTGTCAGGTCAATCCAAGCATGACCCTATCAGGCCAACACAAGCATGCCCCTATCAGGCCAAGCGAAGCATGTTCCTGTCAGGTCAATCCAAGCATGACCCTATCATGCCAACTCAAGCATGCCCCTGTCTGGTCAACACAAGCATGCACCTGTCAGGTCAACACAAGCATGCCCCTGTCAGGCCAACCCATGCCCCTGTCAGGCTGAACAAAACTAGTCCCATTCAGGTAGACCCTTAAAGCATCTCGCCCTGAACATACCTGTCTGGCCTACCCAAAGCATGTCCCTTTCAGTTCATCCCAAGCATGTTACTGGTAGGCCCACTCTAGGAAGTCACTGTCAGAATGACCTCAGCACTTCAAACAGGTCCTTCTTAGGGGTCGGACTTTATAGTAACGAGGGCCTTGTGAATATGTATCCTAATGTTGTTTTTCACAAGTCTTTCAGTGGTATACATGTATATTATGTTAGTACACATTACAGCCATATAGAATATTGCACAATTGACAAATGGTTTAAACAATGTGTTTTACACAGCCATAATTGAATGTTTGGTAAGGTAATAATTCATCTTTTTGTTTCAGGTATAGATGATTTGTTAGCCAAACATATTGCACATTTATTTATAAGGGACCCTATTTCATTGTTCAGCGAGAAAATTGACCAGAATGACCAAGAGGACACTGACCACTTTGAGGTTTGTCCCCTTTTTTTTCTATGTCTGTCTCCCTTTTTTAAGGATTAATGAGATTATCTGCAGCAGTAGGGGCTCTTAAATTGCCAAATTGAGGAAAATTGACGATGTCTATTTTATAGCTTGGAAGCTTGATACATCGTAGTTAGGTCACTGGGTTAAAGATCAAGGTCAGATGTATCATGTTCAGTAACTACTATAATCTTCAAAGTAGATAGTGAGATTTGTCTTGACCAATAGATTAGGCTACAAATTTTTAGGTCACAGGGTCATAATAGTCTTTGCTTGTGCTAAAAAAATAGTTTTTCTTTAATTTGAAAAATTATTGAAATGGTTAAAATTGTTTTAAGCTCTATGAAATAAAAAGAAAACTTAAAAAGCCTATCTTTGTGAGGGTCAATGATGGTTAAGGGTTCGAATAAGAGTATGAGGAAGTGTTAAACATTTTTCATAATTTAGCTACAATTTGTGATTGCCATTTCAGAATATACAGTCGACCAACTGGCAGACGATGCGCTTCAAACCCCCACCGCCACACAGCAATATTGGTTGGCGTGTTGAATTCCGACCAATGGAAGTGCAGCTCACAGACTTTGAGAATGCCGCCTATACTGTGTTTCTTGTCTTGATGACCCGTGTCATACTGACATTTGAACTCAATTTCATAATTCCCTTGTCAAGTGTTGATGCAAATCTGCAAAAGGCGTTCAAAAGGGATGCAGTAAGAGAAGAGAAGTTTTGCTTTCGGAAAGATCTTCTGACCGGTAATTTAAGTTTGAATTATTTCTCTGTGACTGGGATCTTGTTTACTTAATATGTCGAGTTGACCTTAGCATACCTTCACGTCATGTGCTCTCTACGTACTCCAGTTCTTCAGCTAGTTCAATAATAGTGTGTTATGTTGCGTGCTTGAGGACCCCGTAAGTAACTATGGCAAGCTATGAATAAAATGTGTCTTACATTTTTTTTCAAACTCCGATGTCTTTGCCCATGTCAAAATACCTTGACTGGAAGCTTCATATAATATGTGTGTTGGAATTTAGCACATGTTTCACTGTTTTATGTACACATTGCAGAAGTTCAAAAAGGATTTAAAAAGCCATGAAGTGAAAATTTAAGACTTTTTGGCCGAAAAAAAAAAAATTCCAGGAAAATGTGAATGCGCTCCACTCAAAATTGTTGTTTCAACAGAAATTGAAGCTTGCATGCACGAGTTAGAATCATTTCAATTTCAATTTTAGATAAATCATGTAATGAAATAAAGAAAAATACAGAGTACTATGTCATTAACTGTATGAAAATACATGGAGGACTGTAACATGTAAAGGAAGAAAATAATGAATTGTGATAATTAGGTCTGAACAACTTTGCTATTTTGCTATATCATCCTTATCTAATACACAAACATGGCTAAGGGATTCCCTAGGAACTCTGTGATTCTAAAAATAGCAGAAATGTCTTATGCTTATTACGAGTAAATGATTGGGTCTTGTTGCATTCAGATCATACTCGTGCTTCACACTCGTGTGATCAGATGCACGATTCCGGGGAATTTAACTATTTAAATACATGTAATCCCATTAATTTTTCAGATTGCTCTCCCCCTATAGCAGAAGAGTGTGTGAAACAGTGTTGTGGGAAGACTTGTGGGCAGAACGACTACTTCACAGAGATGTCCATTGATGAAATCATACACGGAAAGGTGAGTTTATCAGCACATAATGTTAACCAGCACAGAATGTTTAGCTCATTGGAGCACAAATTGCACAACCAGAGCTGTTGCAACCACTTCTTGTCCATTGTCTGTCCACATTTACCTTGTTAATATTCTAGAGACTATATTTCATAAGCAATCATTGTGATAGTTAGGATGTTTGTCTTGATAACCTCAAGAATTCAATTGGCTTGAAACTGTGTCCCCTGGGGCCAGTAAGTACGTCATGAGGTCAAATCGTAGAAGAACTTTGTTACAACTGTAGAGGCCACATTTAATAAACCATCAGTATGAAGATGTTGAGAATATGTCCTTAATGAACTCTAGGTCAAGTACTAAACATGGTCATGTGGGGTCGAAACCTAGTGTTACCCCGAAAAAATCCTTCCCCCAGAATAGGTTTTGAACTTGGGATCTTTGGTTTAAGCAGAAACTCTAGCATGTCACCATGAAAGCTAGCTGAAAAGCAAGGAAATACATGTGCCATATCAAAAGTTGCCTTGAAACTCGTGAAGTAAAAACGTCTGTGGGATGTTCTCAGTGTGCTGTCACTTCCAAACACTTGGGTTATTTACATTAGGCGCCAATGTTACTGTGAAAATAATCCTTCGCCATGTGCTGGATTGGAACTTGGGACCTTCAGTTCACTCAGTAAACCAACTTCACTTCACAAAAGCCAGCTCAATGGCAAGGTAGTAAAAGTGCTGCATTATACCAGATCACTGGGTTTTATTATAGAATAACTTGAGGCAGCATAGTGGTGACGTTAAGTACCCAGTTATTATAAAAATTGATCAGAATGTTTGTCTTGATAAACTCTAGTTTATCTGAACACAGGCTTGCGTAGGATCCTTAAGAACAGTGATATTTATGCCATCAGTCTGGTGTCTTCCAGACCCCTTTCACAACTTCAATGTACTATTACATATGAGAGGGGATAGAACCTGTGCTTGTCTTTATGATTATTGTTGTGGAAAAAGGGAAAACGAAAACAATTGTTATTGCATGTTTAAGCATTTAATTGATTTTATTCCACTGGAAATAACCTGATATACCATTCAAGGCTTTGCTAGTTACTAATGGAGCGATGGCATTTGTATAACTTCATGAACCAGTCAGTCCTCGAGTAACTTAAGTGTGGTTATTTACCTGAATCATTACTTGATTATGATACAGTGAAGTTCCAGTAATAAGACCACACTCTAGACTGACATAAAGTGGTTTTAACATCGACATTGTCTTTTTATATAGACCTTTTTACTATAAAACTGGCAACACATATTTGGTTCTGAAATATTTGGTCTTAATATCGAGGTCGGTCTTAATATCGGACGGTCTTCATAGTGGAACTTTACTGTATCAACGTGATGAATACGTTGTATTAAATGAGATGATCATATTGTTCTCAACAGGATGATTTTCCTGGTTTGATTCCACTGATCAACAAGTACATGGACATGGTGGAGATAGATGTTGATACAAGATGTACCATCAAGCAATATTTGGACCTCATTTCAAGACGTGCCTCAGGTAAGCCAATGCGCAGCTAACACCTCATCTCTTTTAATTACTTGTTGTTACATTGTCCACCAAAATGGCCATACAATATCATGATCAAGGAAGACACATTAAATGACCTGGAATCTCTCATATGTCCTGGCCATATTCCCTATACATTTAACTACTGGTACCCATCACTATGGATAACTTAAGGAACACCTCCGGTCCCACCTGGTAGTTTTCTTACAAATTTACCTGCGGCAACTCGAAGACGTTGATTAAATATTTCTGTTTGCACTTTTGTCGGCACATCTATTATTGTTTACACATAGCAAGAAAAACTTCTATTGTTAATTAGTTAATGACTATCAGATTCTGTTGTCTGTTTAATGCATTACTTGTATCAAATATTATTTGCACATCTTAATTGTTTCCAACTAAAGCATCTTATTTTTTTATTCATTGAGACGAAAATAAAAAAAAATCAGTTTGCGAGTTTTATGTTTTGTGTGAAAAAATCAAATTAATAGCTCAATACATTTGTAAACAATTAGGAATAGAAATTAAAATACTTTCATTTGTTTTCAATTACTGGAATAAATGACTTCATTTAACTGGTATTGTAGATGGTGTTTCCAAAACATTACCCTTGGAATCACCACATGTGTTATATCAATATTAGTCACTGGTACTGTAGAAAGAACAAGAGCTGTCCCTCCCAAGTGACGAATGCCCCCGAAAGAGGTGCCTCACAGTCTGTGTCCTCTCCATGTGCTCAATAAATGTGCTATGTAATTTTAAAATCCTTCCATGCATGACAGAGTAATCATGCATACAGTATTCCATTACTTTAAACACTAAGTGTGACCTTGACCTTTGAGGTAGGGACTTGGGTCTTGCATGCGACACATCCGCTTGATGTGCTAGACATTTGTGCACAGTTATTTTAAAATCCTTCAAAGCATAATAAAGTTATAGTCCGGACACAAATGTATGCATATATACAGGATTCCATTACCTATAAACTCTAAGTGTGACCTTGACCTTTGTGGTAGGGATGTGGGTCATGCACGCGACACGTCGTCTTGATGTGCTAGACATTTGTGCCAAATTATTTTAAAATCCTTCAAGGCATGACAAAGTTACAGTCCGGACACGAATGTGTGCATATATGCTTATATGGAGGAATCCATTACCTTCAAACTCTAAGTATGACCTTGACCTTTGAGCTAGGGACGTGGGTCTTGCACGCGACACGTCGTCTTGATGTGCTAGACATGTGTGCCTAGTTATTTTAAAATCCTTCAATGCATGACAAAGTTACAGTCCGGACACGAATGTGTGCATATATAGAGGATTCCATAACCTTCATACTCCAAGTGTGACCTTCACCTTTGAGGTAGGGATGTGGGTCTTGCACGACACGTCGTCTTGATGTGCTAGACATGTGTGCCAAGTTATTTTAAAATCCTTCAGTGCATGACAAAGTTACAGTCCGGACACGAATTTGTAAGTGGGGACGCACGGACGGACGGACAGACGGACAGACGGTCAGACGGACAGACGGTGCGATTTTAATATGCCACCCTTCGGGGGCATAAAAATAGATTTCTTTTCATTAAATAAATTCATCAAAGTACAATTGATATGCCATTAATACAACAGGTGTATATTTAATGATAACATTCCTGGCTGTAACAGGTTGAGAAATCAATACACTTTATGAAACCTATTGTGCATCATTTTACTCTGGTGGGACTTCAAGTTTTCGAAGTTTTCCTGTGTATTTGATAGCAAAATTGAATTCAACTACAGTCTAACCTGTCTTCAGTGACCACACATGGGAAACTGAAATTGTGGTCTCTGAAAGCAGGTGGAAAATAAAAGTGGCTGCATATGTTAGGTTATTGCTTGACTCAGGTTGTCGCAAGGGCAGGGTTGATTGTATATTTGATAGCATAGTCGTAATGACATTTAATACTCCAACATTTCTGCCTTTATTTCAGGAAAACTGAAGACTACAGCTCGTTGGATAAGAGATTTTGTTATGTCCCATCCCGATTACAAACAGGACTCTGTTGTACCCGAGTCTGTGAACTATGACCTACTTATGAAATGTGCTCAAATATCAGACGGGAACTTTGATTGTGAACTGTTACCGAAATCTCTACAGTCGAGAACCACGGATAATATTCCACCAGCTGTTCGCAAAGTCGATGCATACTTAAACGAAAAGATTTCACGGAATGGAGAAATCCCAACAATGCATAATGGCACGTAACAAAATAGAACAGAATAATGGAACAATTTTGAACAATCAAAAAAATGTTGAATGCTTCTTGGATAAAGAATTGTAACCTAGCGTTAGTAGTTCAGTGTAACAGTGAAGGAAAAAGCGTCCATGTTTTGAAGCCTATGAATTATTACCCTAGCACAAAACAACTACTTAAAATCCTAAGCACTGTGGGTAAGGAAACCAATTACCCATGGGTAGGAGAAAAATGTTTGAGTAATCCTAGTCTTCAAGTTTCCCAAAGTTTTGGGTTATCCAAGGTTTTGATTTATCAGTGTTGGTTTATCGAAAGTTTTGGACTATCCAGGCTTTTGTGTTTCCCAAAGTTTTGGGTTATCCAAGGGTTTGATTTATTCATGGTTTTGGTTTATCCAGGGCTTTGAGTTATCCACAGTTTAGGTTATCTAGTCCTTTGAGTTTCCAACAGGTTTGGGTTATCCATTGTTTTGAGTTATCCAAACTTTTGGCTGTTATAGCACTAGTCAACATTCAATGTCAAATTCTGTTTAAAAGCCGTCCTAATAACTAAAACTGGTTCTCACTTTAAAGGAAAATCAGACTGGTTTCTTTGTCATAGGAATATCTAGTTCTCACTTTATTCTTTATGAGAAATTTGGACTGGTTCTTATTTATAAGAAACTCCAACTGGTTCATACCAAAACAAATTCATTACCATAGGATTTTAAACCATTTCCAGGGCCTTGTGTCTGTATGACATTGTTTTGTTACTTTTGCAGATTGCCACACAGTGCTGTTATCACTTGTTTTAATTTTTATAGAGATGCTTAATTTACATCCCCATTGGTCCTAGATCAATAGTGGTATATACATGTATAAGTATCTAACACCTATGAAATAAAAAAATGTATATTGGGTAATATTTATGATTACACAATTTTCGCTATTTTTTTTTACAAATATCCCCACTTCGGTAAATCAAAAATGCTGTGAAAGATTTATTTTACAAGATTTATAATTGGAATGGACTATCCTCTTTTCTCAAGATATGAATTGGTGAATAAGTTTGTCATCAAATCACGAAATGCTTGTCACGGAAAAAAATACCATGTCCATATTCGTGGTATATGGTTTAAACAGACAGCTGTACAGTTATTTTCTATATTGATATAGTGCCAGTGGTACACAACAAATACATGTAGCAATAGAACATATTTAATTAGATATTTTATATCTGTTGAAAATTTAATTTTTATTTTACGTGCTTGTATCAAGCAGAGAGGTTAGCAAATATGAGTCACCCGTATTGTGTGTACTACACTAAAACCTGTCTTAACCAGTACATACAGTCAAGCTTGTATTAAGAGACCGCCGAAGGGAAAGACCAAAACCGGACACTTAATCAAATTTCTCTTAATACATAGCATTACCGGAGATGGCAACCGTCACCCATAAAAATCGTTCTTATGTCATGTGGTAATTTTCCAAAAATAGCAAATTAATTTGTGCATGAAAGTCGCCTAACACGGACAAAAGACCGATATGGTTCACTATTTACTGGTGGCATTAGACAAAAGTCGCTCAATGCAATAGCAACACAAGGTAAAAACGCTTTTGGGGATTCAAAAGCGTTCCCTTAGACAAAGGTCGCTTAATACACGTGGTTGCATGAGCAATTTCAACTGTATATTTAACAGAAAACCACCTGATCCAGCACTTTTACTCTTCTGTTGTCCTAGTAACATAAAATGTGCGATAGAAAATTTACTTTTTTGGCAGCCTGCTCAAATACTATGAATGAGGGGACGCAGAGGATGTGGGATAAGACAGATTTTACTGAATGATATATATAGCTCACCATTTCCTATAACTTCTATGCCCAGTGTCAACAACGTTTTTTAATATGCTTTTTTATTACATATCGAGCAGTTTAGTACAGTTGAACTGCTGTAAATTGTTCTGCTACAGTAAAGTCCATGAACCTTCTTTAAAGAGATTTGTCTTTTAAATGAAAATTTATAGAAATCAGATTTTTAAAGAGAATATCATAGCAAACTAAAAATAGATTTTTAAGATGAATAAAGTCTTACCTTTAGTTAAGATCAAGATTTTGAACAATGTATGATTAAATATGACAGGACAGGGTATGACAAGGTACGAGTTGCAAAACAGAAATATTTCTGCTGCAGTAATAAACAAAAGAGTATTTAGTCAGACCATATCAGATTGGTTGCCTGAAATGCTGTACTTAGTCTTCTTTTTTGTCTCTACAGTAAATGAATCTGCCCTTGCTGACTAGAAAGCATGTTTTGTTTTATGAAATCACTATTTATTACTGTTGTTTTAGATAAGTTTGTTAACTATATTAAATATAAGCAGAGACTTGCAATACTTGCTTGTATATCTCAGCAATGACCAACTGTACTTGTACACAATAAAAACAAAGTCTTCAGTCTGTGTTTGTTATTTTATACATTTACTGAGGAGTGACATTGTACCTTCTGTATGATAAAAGAACCAGTAATTTACTCAATGTATTTGCTTACCTTTGTTTCACCCTGACAGGGAGAGAGTGACATTTAATCAACTGACAATATTCATTTACTTAATACATTGCATCTTCGTTATGATAAAAGAACCAGTAATTTACTCAATGTATTTGCTTACCTTGGTTTTGCCCTGACAGGGAGGGAGTGACATTTAATCAACTGACAATATTCATTTACTTAATACATTTTATTACATTCAGTGAATTATTTCTTTTTGTAGTAATCGGCACCAACATCTTGTTTTGTTTTATTTTTTAAAGATTGAAAAGACCTTTACAAAGAAAAGACCTTTACAAAAATGTGAATGTTTACATTCTTTGTAAGCATATTAAGAGAGATGGGAACTTTTAGAGAATTGGGTGAATATAATTTTAGCCAAACTCTGGCACACTACTACTGGCAAGCAAGGAAAGTTGGTTTTCTCCCCCAGTGGCATAATTTGAACGATAAGGGAACATACATAAGTACAATGTATATAAAAAACAAATCCCTAGGCGAGGACAGTTCTGACCCCAGGGGCATGCTTGGTCAAACTTGGTAAAGAACCAGTACAAAATGCTTCACCCCGAACATCTAGGCCTTGCGGCTTCTTGCAAGATTTTTTAAGAGTTGCTACATACATTGTATCTCTACAAAACTTTCATTCAACTTTCATCAAACTTCCCTGCAACATGTAGATAATCCCTATTGTTTTTTGGATCAGTGGGTCAAAGGTCACAGTGACCTCCGATAGCCTTTCTTTGATAACGCTGTACAGGTCACAGTTTTCTTTCAACTTTCATTAAACTTGCTCAGAAAGTTTCCTGTAACATGTAGATGATCTTTACTGATTTTGGGGTCAAAGGTCAAGGTCACAGTGACGTCGGTTAGGTTTTCTTTTATAACGCTCTATGAGTCGCAGTTTTCATTCAACTGTCGTCAAACTTGCTCAGAAAGTTCCCTGTAACATGTAGATTTGTGGTCAGTGGGTCAAAGGTCATAGTGACTTCTGTTAGATTTTCCTTTATATGAGTCACAGTTTTCATTGAACTTTCATCAAACTTGTTCAGAACATTCCCTGCAACATGTAAGTGATCCCTATTGATTTTAGGTTAGCGGGTCAAGTTCACAGCTCAATGTCTTGAGACAGTAGTGGTCTTATTGAGAAGATGATCCGTTCTGGGTGTTTTGGGGTCAGTAAGTCAAGGTCACAGTGGTCTCTTTTAGGTTTTCCTTGATAACATTGCAAAAGATTTTCATAAAACTTTCTCAGAACAGTCCATAATAGGTGCATTGCCTCATAAAAATAGACCTTCATTGCTGTAGTTGTTGAATGAGGTTAATGCCCGTTTCAACCATATTTCGTTCATTTTTTCAGGTAGACAGTTTATCTAACCATAAATAGTTACTGGGAAGTATCAGTACTAGTTCCCTACCCTCTGTTATAAACTGCCAACTTTCCCACATAAAGAGACACGGCTGGTAAGCAGGGCTAGAAACCATGACCCTCAATCAATGTGAGGTTACAGTGATCTCAAGTCAGCGACTCTTACCACTCGATCACGGAGGTGGAGTAGGCTTGCATAGAAACACTCTAGGAGAAGTAAGGTGGTATTTTAAAATATAGATAATAAAGGGACCATAACTCTGTAAAACTAATCCAATGTTTTTGCTCCTCGAAGGAAGAACACCATTTTAATGTATGCTGACGCAGTGTCTGTCCGTACATCACACGTTGGCATTTTGGTGAGATTTGACACCATGACAGACTCAGTAACATCGAAAGGGAGTGAAAACACCCGTAACTATATTTCAAAGCACTTCAATTAAGTATTTACCTTTACTTCCTGGCAGTTCCGTGTCTATATATATGAACTCATGAATGATATCACGAATGTCAGCAGACGACGTGGTTCTACTGTATACTGAAACATCTTATGGGCCAATGTTACAGTTATTCGCAGAAAAAACGAATACTTTTTTAACTCGTTAAAAACTAGTATATATTTCAACGGTTTACAACGAAACAATTTTATTCTCAAAATATTTGAGATCTACACGACCCACTGTCATCAAAATAAAAGAGCTCCTTCGCGTGGTGTTAGGCAATGAAACTGCAACATTACTCGCTTTTCAAACGAAATACGAGATACTTAATAATTCTCAAGCAAATTACTCACTGATCTAGCAATATATCATCGAGTTCGAGCTAAATGTCAAACAACTCAAGGAAGATAGTTTGTTTGTATTCGTGCTTTTTAAGTCCACCCTCTACGGTACGACCTATCAAGGGAGATAGCTCAATGGACACTGTTATTGTGAAACCAACGTAGTTACCTCCCGTAGATAAAGACAAAGAAGATAGCGTTGCCCAAGGAAATGATGATGACTTGTATTAAAGGCAGAACTGTATTAGACTTCGGAACACGATTTTGAGACGTTAAAAAACTAGAGAGAGACATATAAAATCGACTGATTTTCTTCACTTGACTAGAACTGCCAACAAGAGTAGCCATATTGACCCTATATCGTCCACCTGAGTGCATGACCTACTTATTACACAATGTGATCAAAATCAACCTTGATCTATATGTGTTCCAGATTTAGTTAGGTCATCATCAAGACCGGAAGATTCTGGCTAATTCTAATAAAAATTGGTTATAAAATGTTACTTTTAGAGCAATAAAAACTAAAAAGTTATCTCTTGATCTGATCTTGTTACCTAGTTTTGGATCCAAGGTGACCACCATTCCAATATAACAAGAATAAATGCCAGAAGTATTGTCAGAATTTCAAAATGTTTTGCAATAACAATATAATCACATGGATACTCTTAATATACTTTACAACTTTAATACAGGGGCCGATTGATTAAAACCAAGGAATAGAAAGAAGCAATTTTTTTTTTAATTTTCAAATTACACTGAGTCTTGCAATTACGACAATATACACGTCAAATCCCTGGTTGCATTGTTTTATGTTATACTAATTGCTTATGACTACAATAACTGTGCAAAGACATATATATACAAAATTTATACAAATATATTAAGTGGAAGTGTATATTACCGTTCTTGCAAGGAAAACTTCGTGGCATACAGACTGTAATATTTCCCAGAGTAGTAAGTATAAGATGGTGTTCTATTTAATCATTTTTTTTACAATATGTCAGAGTTTTTCTACCTAGAGTAATAGAGCAAAATCTAGAAATGTGTGCAAAGGAAAGTTTCCAAAGGAAACGGATGCTCCCGCTTTGTGCTATTCAGTAACATACAAGTATGAAAATGTATAACGACTATCATACAGGTGCACACATGTGTTTCTCTGAATTATTAAGTGCAAATGTGGCCATAATCGAACTTGACCTGTAAGATGGATATTTACGAATGTAAATTGTATATAGTGGTCATCTGTAGTGAGCATAGGCTATATTCAATGCATTGTTACTGTACTTTCTATGCGAATTTTAAATTTTTAAACAATTTTCCTGACCATCATAATGGGGAGAAACAGTCCCGCAAAGATCGTAATGGCGGGTCTTTCAATTTGGAAAATTTTAATTGTTGGGGGTAAAAGACTACACCACGGAAAGCACGAAACGTACCGGAAATTTCCGCCGATATGAACAAAATAACATAAACAAAAACTCAGAACTCGGTAAAACATTAGCGGGCCTATATACACACAAATAAATCCATTCCGTGAACTAACATTGAATTTTATAGTTTCTATTACAGATGAAAACGTTTCGATACTGCTCTTAGTGCTCAATATTATTACTTCAACAATGAAAAATCTAGTTTGGTTACACATGTACCAAATGCAGATATTTTTAATACCGAAATAATACCGCTATTGTGTTTAAGTCATATCGGCGAAAATTTCTGGTACGATCGGCCTTTTGTGTGTTCCAGTCTGGTCTGGTCAGGGTTTTAACACATACCTAAATATTTACCGAAATGAACTGTTATTTGCCGAAAAAAAATTGTTTAATATAAATCACGATTATTCATCATTTTTATCATTTAACTATTATGTGCCTTTGTAGCAAATTTAGAATACTGCATTGTTTACCAGTGGAATTTAGTTCAATGTCAGTAACTTCAACGAAGTCTTGTCAGTATCGAAAACGAATTTATTCACTACTACCGATACGGTGATAAATTGATCATTGCCACCTCACCAGTGACTTTCAGTTACGTTACCCCAAACATACGTTGCGCTGAGGCGCAACGCAATAACGTTTTAGGGGTCTTAGAGTAATGGGGCAAATACACTTACTCTGGTCTGTTCAAAAGCTAATGCTTGCTTATATGTTTGCAGTTATTTGTATCTTGTCGACTTTAATATTTAATGCATTTCTTTAAGAATAACTTGAACCAGCGGATTAATAATATTACATGTATAGACATTATGAGTTATGTTAAATTCCGGACGGCTAATTAATCCATTGAAATCGGACAATAGTTCAAAATTGGCCGCCTCTTATACAAACATGTTTCATGCACAACAAAAGAGAAATAAGAGTTACCGACCACTAACCGATAAAATTATGTATGCGGCAGAAAACTTCACGTAATTTTAGATGTACATGTAGTTTATAAAGTCACGGCATGATACGAGAGTGTTTCCAGAATGTACACATTACACCGGACCTATGTCCTTACCAAGGTTCCACAAATAACACTGGTCAGTGAGCTTTTGGGTACATAATGAAAGAGATGGGTACGCTGTAGAGCTCAAGGTTTCATAATAAAATTAAATGATTCCTGCGCTGGAAAAAACAAGTAGAGCACATGCGTTAATCCCTTATTTTTTTACCATTAACAAAATTATAAAAACCTTTTTTTTTTTTGTCCCCTAAAAAAAAAAAAAAAAAAAAAAAAAAAAAAAAGTCTATATCTTGTGATAAGTCCCTATCATTGGGAATCAAAATTGTTAAAAAGCCGTATATGTACTAACTGCCTGCTAGAAATATTAGTCAGAAAAATTTGTTAGAATATACGGACCCTGTTTATATATAATTAATAATTTTACTATATATGTAAAACATTTTGACATATATTCCCAAAAAAAATTTTTAAAAAAAAAAAAACAAAAAAAAAAAAAAATTTTTTTAAAAAAAAAAATTTTTTTTTTAAAAAAAAAAAAAAAAAAAAAAAAAAAAAAATTTTTTTTTTTTTTCTATATCTAAAAAACCCCCCTTCCTATAATTAAAGAAGATCTGCATTTTAGATCTAGCCAATATTCCATTAATCCACAAATCTTTCTTTAGAAAATACATTTTTCAACATCACTGCTAGATCTATATTGTATGGAAATTCAACTCAAATTGTGAAAAATGTCTTTCTTGTATACCAAAGACCTATGAAGCTGAACATTATCATTTATAGGTCTGGGAAATGTTGAAGGGCCTCATTTTTTGTTTATCTCGGACAGAGTACGTAAATAGCCGAGATATCCCAAACAATCTGATTGAGATATTTGTTACGATTGGATAGATTTGTTTGTCTTGCGGATTTTGATTGGAGAAAGGAACTGTCACATTTGTTGACATAATAAATACATGTACACAGGAGAGATGTAACTTTGCATAAGAAGGTGCTGAATGTAAAGAGATTATGCGAGAGAAGCCAGTGTAAATATCTAAGCTTTTAAAAGGATTGTCTAACAATGGACAAAAGACTCAAGGAAGGCGAGGTAGGCCAAATTTTGCTGCTTGTAAAATTTGTTTTAAATTGATAATTATGTAGTCACTGATTTGCAGAGTTTGCAATTATTTCAGAACAGAAATAGTTCTTACATTCATCTGTTAATGATTATCTAGACGATATGTCACGCTTTTCCAGCTTCTTTCACTTTATACCATTAGTCATTGTGTGGAATTAAAATATATGTGTGCACAATCCTACAATGTATATCTATCATACATGGATATCATATGTATCATATACATGTATGTAGCACATCAATCCATGTATCTCAATAATTTGACTGACATGCATGGGCTTTACTAGTAAAAATGCAAAAATTGATTCAGTTTGAAACTGCCAAGCAGCAGGGCTTAGGCCCGGCAGCATGCTCGGTTGATAGCCTTATTAAATATAGCTTATGTTTAATGGTCTTGTAACACCCAACTATAAACGACTATAAATAAAGTTTCTTGCATCTTGTATGCTCCCATAAAGATTTGGACACATATGTATTGCCTTGTGGCATTTATGATTTATATAATCGTACACTCGTTTCCTTGCTGATAGATCAATGTCCAGCACTTACGTGCACCATTCTTATGTCTATAGTCCCCTTACTGCTACCTGCTGGTAGCCGTTACCAACACATTGATGTATCTTCATTGCCAATGATGTCTTCGACTAAGTAAGAGGGAAAAAAACAACTTCCATCCTGTGAATCTGTGACCACTTTGACTTCAAGTTCAACGAGGGCACCCTAAGTAGCGCGTTTTAATAGCAGATAATCAACCACATTTCTATCATTTGTCTATATATAGTTAACCCAACAGTGATACTGTCTGAAGTGGCCTATAATAACACTAAAAGTGCTGTCAACAATCAATAAAAGTAAAGTGTAGGTATGAATTTTGTAATAGGCTGCCTTTGTTATAACCTGTAACAGTTGTTGGTTCCTGGGAAGCAATGTGTTATGATGAGTTGATTGCCAGTCGGTGTAGGATGCCATACTGCATAGGATACATGTATCAATATTCATATGATTATATTTTAAATTATGTATTCTCTTATGAAATAGGAAAGTTTTAACGGACAAAATTGTCAGTTTAAGTCTTCTAAATTGCAATGGCTGAAGCAGTCTGATCCTGTATTTTGTAGTCATGAAAAAAAAATGTTGTTTTGCAATGTCATGTAGTACAATTTGTGTTTATATCTGTCTTTGATCATTTTACCAAGGCCAGAAAAAAAATCTGTGCTTTGGGCAACCAAACTCTACCTGGCAAAACCCGACCCTAGAGGTTCTCCCCACTCCCCCCAGAAAAATCTGTTTTTTTATCTTTCCCTACCCTACTTAGCATTTTTTGGGACCATTGCCCTAAACACAGATTGTTTTTACCAACTTATGGGATTTTTTTCGATTAAAAAAACGACAAAACTTTGCCCCTTGTAACCCTTTCTAAACTTTTTGGGACCGTTGCCCTAAGCACATATATTTTTTTGGGCCTGATTGGTTAAAAGTGATTTTTGTAGATATGTTGGCCTTATGCTTAGCTTTATACATGACTGTAATATATATATATAGTCTATATTATTCAGCCATCACCTCAAATTAATCAATTCTGTGAGTGATTTGTGTGGGACTTTTAGTTACTTATGGTACAACTATACATCTAGTACACTCTGAACAATTATTTCATGATCTCTTACGAAATGAACATCTGCAGCTGAAGGCAAGTGATTAGCATAAAAAACTGTTAAGTCTTGTCAGACTCATTTATACTAGGCTCAGTGGTTAAGTCACCCGTCTCCAAGACTAGAGGTTCCATGTTCAAATCCACACTGGAGCATAAAGTGTGTCCTTGGGCAAAAAACACTGATGCCACACATGTCTCAGTCCACCCAGCTGTAAAACTCTCACACAAAATGTGATAATATCTGGAATTCATGAGTTTTCGAGAGCGATCATTTTAATATAAGCTACACAAAATGTACATGAATTGATAATTTTTGTTAAAATTCAAATAAACTATAAAACTTTAATCTAGCAGATTATGGGACATTTTGAATCATAAAAGTTGGACATTTAGGTAGATCTGAGAAACAAAGATTGTTCAAATACTGACCCCTGAGGGATGAGTGATCATAATTGGTGTCAATCAATTAAAGTTTAACCAAGGCTTTCGATTTTAATTTCAAAACCTTTTCAATCCAATGCCGCTCACTTCCTGCCCTTAAGACTGTACATTAAAAACCGCTACAACGTATCTGCTATTTTGTGCCCTAGCTATGACTGAAGAAGACCTACATGTATATACCAGTATTATGGGGGTAATTTATTTTCAGGATGGTTTTAGCTACATGCTCCAGATCGAAGGTTAAATATATTTCTTTTTATGAAAAAGTCTTAAAGTCAATGGCGCACAATACTGAGTAACTATCTCTTATTTTACCAAGAGAGATGTCGGCAGAAATGACCTTTATTTGTACCGAAAACATACCTAACTTTGCTTGTGAAATCAATACGTACATGTTAGAAATATAGTGTAGTATTTTTCAATGATATTGAAAAAAAATAGTTAAGAAAGGCATTCTGACAACTCTAATTCATAAAGAAACAAGTTGAGTACAAAAGAAATGCATAAATTTAATTACTATGTCAACATTATTTTAGAGTGAATATATCCTACTCGTGTATCAGTAAACTCAATGTGATCCTGGGACTTTAATAAATATATTTGTCCTAAGTTAAAGTTTGAGAAAGGTCAGAAACTTGTACTCGATATAAAGAGCTGAAATAAAAATAATACCAGGGTAATTTTCTTCTGCTGTCGAAGTGTAGGTCACCCCAGGACACACTAGGACTGTTTAAACAAAAAAACAACCATTATATCTGTCTCTTTGTTACTAAAATCAACAAACCATATATCTTCTTATAGCCAATAAAGGAAAGTTTTACCCAGTCACTGACCAGCTTAGTGTCTTTTCTAATGCCAGTAGGCTATTGCCCTCGGAGTAAGTTAAACATATATTTCAAAGATGACCACTTCAGTCACTATTTTCCTTTGTTATTTCGGGTTCGCAGCAGTACAGTGACTTGGATTTACATATTAAATGACTGCTTCTGAACCACAGTAACATTAGAATACAATTATAGTTATCGTACATTTTGTCTCACTTATATACAGTTGTACAAATACAATTTGTTTTTAGTAGTTTTTCCCCCCAGGGGGTACTTATATATTTAAGCATGTTACTTGAATATTATAATTATAATGAATATGCATTTGGCAGCCAGTGGCATGGTTTTTCTAACATGAACAAAAGATTTTAACTTTACTTGCTGAATATAATATTTACTTACGAAGGACAATCTATTATAAGTATCGCGACTTTGACAGTTTTGTTTTATTTGATGAAAGTAGAAAGCACCGTTGTTAAATTGCCTTAATAATCATTTTGGAATATTTTGCAACGTAAGTTCTCTGTTTTGTTGTTGTTGTTGTTCAGCTGTACAATGTACAATAATTTGTTATTAGCATTTAGTTATCACATGGTATATGTCTATATATTATAAGTTGCATGACATATTAATTATTCCACATTTAATTAAGATTGGTATTGTAGTGTTTGGTGGCAGATGTGCTATAAATGTTAAACTTTTCCACACTGTTTGCATGCAACTGCTGTATGATAGCTCGCTCTCAGATTTTGGTGAAAAAAACAAAACAAACAAGGTTGTGAAATTAGCATATTTCAGAATAAATCATCAAATGAAAAAGTTGCAGTATAAATTCCTGCAAAGTATTTATTTATTTGGTTAATTGATATATGCTACCAAATTATTAAACATTGTAACTGCTTGTGAAATTTCAATATAAACATATTTTATAATTTAGTGTAGCAGTGCCAAACTCATCAACATTTCCAACAAATTTTCTCAAATTTACTTGTGTTGTTAATTCTAGCCATTACTTAAAAGTACTTTTACATTTTATGTTTTAGTGTATCATTTTGGAGCTATTTAATTTTTGCAGCAGAAACTGCGAACGAGCAGATTTAAGTTGTTGAACTTGGCCAGCTATAGATAGGCATTAATATTGGAATTAACACTGCTTTATAATAATAAAATCTTTATTTCATGAAGGTTACATATCAGACATACAAGGATTTACATGTAAATCAAAATACATCTTATTTTCATTATGGCCTTCAACAATGTAAAAGAAGAATTAAAATGCAACAACAATAACATACCGTTGATAGAGAAATATGAAACAAAATATGATTTACTAGTTATACATTTTTTACAATTTAACAATCATATTTTTCAAAAGTCTATTTTTTTAGCAAAGTTAGATATGACAAAAGTTGTTAAAATTGTTGAAACTTTCTTTTGATAAGACAGACACTCAAAAATGAGACCCAAAGTTAGTGCGGAAATATATTTGTAGAAGTAAATTTTTAATTTAGAACAATTTTATTTTCATATGGCCTTCAACAATACTGAAAGAAGAATTAAAATGCAACAACAACAACATACCGTCGATAAAGCATTATGAAACAAAATATAATTTGCTAGTTATATATTTCAATTGTACAATCATATTTTTCAAATAGTATATTTGTTTGGCAAAGTTAGATATGCGAAAGTGAGACAAAAATTGTTTAAATTGTTGAAACTTTCTTTTGATACGACAGACACTCAAAAATTTAGTCCAAACTGTAGTTGTTAAGTGTTACTTAATAGATAGTTCTTGTATTTGTATTTAAATGTTTTGAGTTCAGGAAATCCTCTTATATCAAACGGAATACCATTCCAAACTTTCATACTAAAACACGAGAATGAATCTTTATAATAATTGGTTCCAGGTATTCTTTGTAAAACAAGATCGTTGTGCACAGAAGATCGCAGATTATGTTTTTCATTTTTGGAAAATATCAAAGTCTCTGACATATATGATGGCGACATATGATTCATAACTTTATACACAAGAACTGAGCAGTGTGGTATTTACACCTATCAGTAAAAGAAAGCCATTTTAATTGTTTATATAGCCCTAATGTTGGCGTTTTCATCGGCTTATTTAAGATAATTTTTGCAACTCGTTTTTGTAGCATGTTTATTTTGTTCATATAGTTTTTGTTATCTTTTCCCAAGATTGTACAACAGTAATCGAATATTGGCAAAATGTACGCATTATAAAACATAATTTTTGCTCATCTGTGAGAAGGAACAAAATGCGTTGTAATAATGCTATTTTGGTATCAAGCTTTTTACATACATAATCTATGAGCACTGGTTAATTGTTAATTGAAAGCTGATATTAAAGAAAGTTCTTGAGGATTGATCAGGGGACAGTTGGAACAGAAACAAGTCCCAGAACTTTGTTTGCATTTTAGTTTTCTAGATGTGATATTATAGCAAGAAATGTTAAACAGTATAGAAAGTATAGTTTTTCTTATTTTTGATGATCCATATTACTAGTGCCACCAGAAGAGGCTTAAATTAATTGACTACATGTTAATACTAAGGTTTCAGGAGATAAAATGCAAGAAACAGAAAGCTTTCTTCTGGTTCCAGAGACACAGTGGTTCCTGATTCTTGTACATGTATCTGGTTCTATGGCACTCTGCAACCTTGGTTTAAGGCCTCATGAGAAAGGCCACTGACTAGAGGCGTTAGTGCTCAGGTGCTGGAGTGGGGATCTCAATCTGACTAAAGTACACAATTTTCTGAAAAGGGTAGCCTAGCATAATATATTGAGGAGATGTACTTTAGTCAAATTGGATCGGAACTACGATTTGTAGCTCACCAGACTATAAACATACCGATGTACTCCTGTAACATACATAGTTTTTTACTCAGACTATAAGTTCTTCGAGTTACGAGTGCTGCAGTAAAAACTTGACTGTCTGCCATTAAACCCATACCACCCATAAACTCGCAGACTTAACTAAAGACAGCTAAATCGAGATCAGACGCCGTGTGTGACAACAGCTTCCATCTGTATATACCAACTGTGAAAGCCTGGTTTTCTTGTTCATTTAATCAATTGATTAAATTACTGGTTAACCAAGAGAAAGGCAGTCTTTCTTTCCCCATTCCGACATTCTGATATTGAATATTCTCAAATCAATAAGAGGAAAACTGAGTACACTAGAATCTCCTTTGTTTTAATATAATCTTCAAGTCTATTTATGGTACATGTTATATCATAACAGAAATTGCAACCGCTGTGAAATTATTATTAAAATATTGTAAATTTCAGTGCAGAAAAGTTTTGTGGACTTTGAATAAAATGCAATTTTGTGGTTATTAGGAATTCATGATTTCATTTTGAATAGAGAAATTTAAAAGTAATAATATTCTTTTGTTGGGGTCTTAAATTTATAGAAAATAGACCTGTTATGAAATAAAAAAAATTGTAACAGTACCCCTTTGAAATAAATTGGTCATATAACATGCACTGTGCATGACCAATTTATTTTTGTAAAATGCATCAAAATGTTAAACCCTGACCTATATTTGTTTGATGTTTATTGGACTAAAAGTTGTAATGAAATTGCAACCAATTGCTCCCCTGTGGTGGAAAACAAATGACTTATTAAGAAATATTATCTTTAGATATTATTTTGGAGAGAATTTGTCCTTCAGGGAAATCATAAATACCTCAACCAGTAAAGTCTTTATTGATTTGTAATTGAAGATAATTGGAAGAAAACAAAGAAATTTACTGTTTTTAGTCTGTGAAAATAATTTTTGTTGATGTTGTAAGCAAATATCTTATAATAATAAGTAAATGTGATAATAATTTTTGTTGATGTTGTAAGCAAATAACTTATAGATAAGTAAAATGCCTCTTTTTATAGAAGATGTGCAGGTCTGAATATAGAGGCAATTTTAGCTACAATGTTAGTGATCAGAACTTAACACATGCAGTCATTTAGACTAAAGCCCGCAAGTTCAAAGCTGGTAGATGCCAAAATTGGTGCAAATAAAATTAAATTGGCTAAAAGAAAATTGAATTGCATGGCTACACCTTCGAGCTATAAAATATGTTTTGCATGCTATTTAAGCAAATTGAAATAGCTGAAAGAAAGAAATATTAGAATAAGGTCTGAACTCTGGTAACAAGTTTCTTCTTATATAATATTTTACAATTATGTAAAAACTTTTGATTTTTATTACCTGATCTGCACTGAAAAGAACACCCCCCCACACCAAGAATATAAAAAAAAAAAAAAAAAAAAAAAAAAAAAAAAAAAAAAAAAAAAAAAAAAAAAAAAAAAAAAAAAAAACCCCCCCCCAAAAAAAAAAAAAAAAAAATTTTTTAAAAAAAAAAAAAAAAAAAAAAAAAAAAAAAAAAAAAAAAAAAAAAAAAAAAAAAAAAAAAAAAAAAAAAAAAAAAAAAAAAAACCCCCCCCCCCCCCCCCCCCCCCAAAAAAAAAAAAAAACCCCTTCCCCCCCCCCCC